>OY365810.1:9637039-10114539 GCA_959347315.1 Bimastos eiseni | reverse complement strand
ATTTTAAGTGCTGCTGTTCTTAATGTAAAAAAGAAGAAATAATGGAAAATGTGAACTAATTATGTTAAGGATTGTTAGGAAAAGGTGAACATAAGGTTGCCGAATAGTCAAATAGAAATTTTTCTGGACAGGTGAGAAGCTCTCATTTTGAAAATTAATGCAAATCCTTACGAACAACGTTACATTAGTCATCCATTGTTTTAAGCTATAACAAAATTGATCTCCAATTAATTAATGCCACCAATTTTACCACCATAGCGTCCGCTATCATTGATGATAACCATCACGTTCTCAACAGCTGAGTAGTTGAGAAATGAGTAAATATAAAGTCAACAGGGTTGCTATTGAAATCGTTTATATTTATTGTCATTTTTACTAGTACAATATCCTAAACGCATAGCCCATAATCCTAAAACGTATGCTACAGCTGAAGGCACTAGCCAATTCACGAGCATAGCGTCATCAAATCGGTGGTCGATTTCCATTGGATGTGTGAGTCCTGTTTTCAGATAGACCAGAGAAAGGGTGAAGTGCGATAGCTAAAGCGAGTTTCGTTGAGAAAAAGAAAGCTTCGAAGGCGCTTTCAAGCAACTCCGTTCAGGTTCGGAGTTCGGGTTCAACACCATCAATATTATTAATAGGCCTACTCGCAGATACTCGCAGACCTCTGCTCAACACTCAAGATTTTCAACTCGAACCTTGATCACCAGTGAAGAGAAATACGTTAGACTCAGGCCTACAACTGGCTGGACATTGGGAAGAATTCTGTCGGGGGAGTTTCAGTGTCTGAGAAAATCGAGTCTGATTAGGAAATGGCGCAGAGTGAATGTTTATTTATTCTGCATTAGTCTCACGCAGTTGGCATGCGATAGGTCTATGCTGTCGCGACTTGGCGTCATATGAAACGCAAAGAATTGGACCACCAGACAGAGAGCTAAATATATATAAATATATTACATATATTGTGCATATATATATATTTGCAGCTCTGTGTGGGCTAGGTAAAGTTGTTAGTTAGTTAATATATTTTTCTTTTAGTCATTTAACATTGCAAGGTTTCAGGATATGGATAAGGATAGTTTTATAGTGAGGCGCATGATGAGCTTCATTATGAAGCAGATAAACAATTATATGCATGCAAGTGGTTAGCATATGTATGAAAAATTTAAATCATGATGGAAGCAATTCAATTGTCGCATGACGGACTACAACATGCACTTGTATGTCATGTATGTCATATATGTCATGTCATGTATGTCATATACTACATGTACATGTATGTCATGTCATGTATGTCATGATCAGTGATTGATCACGTATCATTGCACAACGAACATTTCAAGACTAATACGGCGCGTAGTGTCAATGTTTGACAATTAATAGTTTTAACTGCTGAAGTTTATTCAATTCAGGTGTAGATCTTCAAGCCCTTGATTAGCTAAAATTACGACTACTAAATGCTCACGTAATGTCATCGATCTAAAATATCATTCCAACAATCATCGTAGGAATAGATAGGCCCTATTTTGGTATAAGAATTATATTATATGTGATTTTCGTCATTCGGAGTACTTCGACATACATGCAGTGAAAATGCGGTTTGACCTATAACGAATTAATTGGAAATTGATTACAGTATTATAACGGATATACTCGACAAATGGCTCTAGCTCGCCCCGGGTCATTCGTCGTCTTCGCTGTGACCCTCCTCTTCCTCGAGGTTCTCGGATCGTTGTCGAGGTCCGTTTCAGGGACGACCTGCGAGGCAATCCGGATACCCATGTGCCGGTCGATGCCCTACAACATCACCCAGATCCCGAACCTTCTTCACCACTCCAACCAACTGAATGCCCTTCTCGTCATTGAGCAGTACCAGCCCCTAGTGTCTACCAACTGCAGCCCAGTCCTTCTCTTCTTCCTCTGTGCCATTTTCACCCCCGTCTGTCCGGTGAGCTTCAGTCAAGACGTCATCCCTCCCTGCCAGGACGTCTGTGTAAGGGCAAGACGTGGCTGTGAACCCGTCCTCGAAGGGTACAACCTCACCTGGCCACAAGACCTCGATTGTGATGGTCTACCGCCCTACGAGACAGGCGTATGCATCTCACCTGAGGCAATCAACTCCAGTCCTCCAAAAAGAGGTAAACATATTTTTAAATATCTCTTTAACACAAAGCAGACAATGATTCTTTTTCAGTCATTAAGTATTGAGATCAAGGTATTCAAGATGACGCAAGCATAGCTATCGATGATAATAGTAGTTTCAGTTTTACCATACTGTGTGATGAAGAGGCTCATTAACGTCGCCCTCCTCCTTTAGCCAGGCTTGGGTCTGGCACTATCAGAGTGCGAAGAGTAGCGGAGTTATGATGATTGTGATGATAGCATAGGTTGTTGTAGAGTGATGCCATGGTATCTCTTATGAGGATGGTGATCAAAGACGATAATAATGGATGACGACAACACGGATGATGTATTTATCGATGATGACAATGGCCTAGTGTTGGCTAGGACGATAGACTTTAATTTGCCATTTGTTTTAGGACGAATGATTCTGAAGAGAAAAACAAAGACTATAAATGAGCCACGAATTAAAAGAAACGACACAACAACCAGAGGTCATGCACACATATCTGATAACGACACTCATCACTCTAACGAATGTCTGCGGGTGATAATGTGATTTAGGCGGGCATTTAACTTGAATTTAATTGAATTTATGCAGATATTTCACTTGAATATATGCAAACATTTGACATAAATTATCCTCATTTCAACCGCCACTATCATCATCACCATAACGACATATTTTTTTATCAGCATTCTCATTTTAGTGCGTTATCTTAAGAATCTATTTCAAGCCACTGCGCATAGCGTCCTTTGACAAGTCGCTCACCAACAACAATTGTCTGAGATAAAAGCAATGATAAAACACTTCACTTACAATGTATCTCATCCCGAGTGGCATTGAACCTGTCCTCAGGCAGAGAACTCTTCTCCATCACCATTATCAACATCACCAATCATCCCATCACCAGTTTCTGACACAAAAAATGTTCAAGATGAATGATGTAAAAGAATGAAGTTCATTCACTTGGCGTGTTTCCGATTTCCAATCTTCTTCTAGATCGATCATTTAGGCTGTTTAGTGTGCATACAATAGTGTTGCGTATCTCACTATCCCTGCTATACACGCCAAGTAGCCTACAAACACATTCATGCCACACTTAATAAAACTAGGCTATAAGAGCAGGGATCTCGGAGAGCAGGATGGCAGATTGCCAATGCATTTGACTCATTTCTATGTCAGAAGCTTTAATTCTGGCGTATCATGTGAAAATGATAACACGTTTGTTTTGTGGCCTTCCATTCCCAATATAAATCCTGGCTTGATAGCCTAAATAGCCCAACAGTGACAGAACAAGAATTTTTTTGCTTTCTTTTGCAGAGCTGAGGAACTGAGTTCGAGATCCGTGTTCCCCCCATAAGGTTGACTAGTCCTTCTTTCGCTAGACGGCGACGTTTGTAACGCTGAGATGTATAATGTAATGGGCGCCTTGCATGGCTGCCGACGGTTAAATTCAACGCCTGTATTAACTTGTCATCATTCGTTCATACTGTGCGTGTAGTGATACTGCGGTTTGTGACCGCTTGTCAGTTTGAAATTAAACAAATATTTTAAAAATTACTGATCAAGGACGAGAAGGGCATTCAGTTGGATCGTGTAAGATAAGAATTTACACATACATTAGATGGCAATAGATTGGGCCGTATTGCGCCAAGCATAGGTCAGTATCATATTGCACAACAGCGTATTATTACTATAGATTCACACCTTCACATCAATATCAACCCATCAGATTTTCTCACTGAGATAACTTTATTTAAAATGCTATAAATGCAGACTGTTCTGAATTTTCGCTTGAAACAAACGCAAAATTGATCGAATTAAAAACCAAAATAATATGATAAAATTATATTATTATTAAAATAAAATAACTTTCTAGAATTATAGGCCTACTACCAGCGTGACAATCACCTATACGATCAATAAATCACTTATGCGATCAATAAATCACGTATGCGATCAATAAATCACTTATGCGATCAATAAATCACTTATGCGATCAATAAATCACTTATGCGATCAATAAATCACCTATGCGATCAATAAATCACTTATGCGATCAATAAATTACTTATGCGATCAATAAATCACTTATGCGATCAATAAATCACTTATGCGATCAATAAATCACTTATGCGATCAATAAATCACTTATGCGATCAATGTATTTAGGCCCACAGTCCCCACACAATTGATGAAAATGTTTATTCATTAGGGGGATCTAATTCAATGCCGAAATGTAATAAACTTACTTGTAGTTACTAATTGTTCTTCACTCGCGTTTTGTAGATTGTCCAAGCCTTACCAAGTTAGTCAGCAGGAAAAGTCAGAATGGAAAAACTTTCCACTTTGGTCAGTGAAAGCAGGAATAATTTCGTAAAGTTGTTTTTGATTGCAAATATTGTTTGTAAAGTTGTTTTCGATTGCAAATATTGTTTGTAAAGTTGTTTTTGGTTGCCAATATTGATTGTAACGTTGTTTTTGATTGCCAATATTGTTTGCAAATTTACTTTTGATTGCAAATATTGCGCTGGATTTAAGATGAGTGATTGGTCAGTTTCTAGGCAAGACTTTTGAGAACTTTGACGCTGAGAGAAGTGATTTCTGTCAGCTCTGCCGTAACTTTAACTTATATAATAATCCCAAAAACTTACCAGTGGCTCACCTTTTTATCTGCATCCTGACTCGAAAGCATGCTAGAAAATAATGAGTTGTTTCGCCATAGCTTATCTATCGAACAACCTATGCTATCAAATGCAAGGAAATAAACTGTATAAACACACGCTAGACCATATGCAGTTGTAAGAGATAATTATCCTAATGCAAGCATTGCTGCAGCACGCGGTTGCTAAGTGAATTTTTTATGTTACGTTGCTCTGTAGGCCAATTTCATATTCCACTAGACTCAAGGATTGTTTTAGGGTTCCTTATACACTAAGACAGTGTTTGTTGCTACGTTGGTTTGTTTTAAATTCTTTTTATAAATCACTACAGTTTACTCTGCTATTACCGCTATTTTTTGTGACTTTAATTAGAACAGTTATCTGAATATTTTGCCGAGGTATAAAATGATCCATCGGTTTTCCAGCATTTTGCTGTAATTGAGGATTTGCATCTGGAAAGATGACAGTTTCCTCTTACATTCAAGACGAACTGCTTTTCTTGCAGTCATTCGTGCAACTCTTCTGAAAGTACAGGCGATTGCAAACGGTCAGTTGAGTCTCGGTCTCTTAGTCAGAGAGATCTTCAAGACGTCTTTGTCTGTCCACCTCAATATCAACCAATCGTTGACCATCTTGTCTTCGTTACGGTCGATCAAAAAGGTGGGACAGTGCGATGGTCTTCATTCTCTGGAGTCGTTCAGGCTGAACGAGGATTATCTGATCCTGGGTCATGAGCGATCGGCCAAGATGAGCCTCGTCTGCCAATCAGACTGCCGTGTTCTTCCGTGGAGGAAACAGTTTCACAAGGCTATTCAAGTAAGAACGAAAAACAATTTGAAGTGTGACACTACCATCTATGAAGCAAATTTATCTTCAGACGTTCAAGTTATCCTCCAGTTTACGTTACATTAATTACCGTTGTCACTTATAATGCTCTGTGAGAACCTTAATTCACGGAATTAATTTGTATTTCCTGAGTATCTCTCTTTCTTGAGGCATCAGTGACGGCTTTGGAGGAAGTGTAGAGGGGCAGTGTCTCCTAACTGAATAGGTGGCCCTCGGTGGCCCTTCAGATTTGAGTCCACTTTCAGTTTTGAAGATGCCAAACATCCAACTGACTTCTCCGTCAGGTTCCCCGGCCCTCGGTGGCCCTCTGTTGGAAGAAATGAAGAGCCGCCACTGAGTATCATCTACTTGTAGGACCCGTATCTGGTAATGTATCGCGGCATAGTACTATGTTCATGCTACATGGACTTATATAACCATTTGTGTCTTTCTAAGGTGATGAGTGTGTATATGGAAGTCAAGATCGTCGAGTAAGCCAACTTTTTATCCCAGTCCAAATAGGTTTTCATTCACTTTGTCCGGTCGTACATGTATCCTCATCAAAATTTTCGCCTTAAAATTTCGCGTCTACTCTGCATTGATTGACGTCCAGTCAACAGGCTGCCTGTCACATCAGCAAGTAATTAACATCCTCGTTGATTAAGTTAATTCAAAAGAGCTTTAATGACAAGTAGGCTACTCAGGATAATTGAAATATCAAAGTGGTGCTTGTGATGGCGCATAACATTACATATTTAGCTTTCCACTTATAACTAAAGGTGACAACTGTAGACTATACATGAGGTGACGTCAAATACTTGTAATCATGGATTTGAGCTACTATATTGGCCTACTTAAGTGGCAAACTGAGCTTCGTGTTATGTGAAAGGCGCCTAACTTTCACGACCTTGCAGTTAATTATGAGCGTTCAGAGGCATTGTAGTCACAGGCCAAACAGGATCAACCTACAACGAACGCAGGATATAATGGCTAACAAATTTAGTTAACAATTAAGAGTATTATGTATATGCTTCTCATGTCAGTAGGCCTCGATAATTCAACCTCATTCTTACTCATAGTAACATAATTAGCGCCATCGGCTGAGGCCCATAACAGGCACTAATCAACGATATCAGATAGGGGTAAGCAACGGAGCCACATGAACTGGAGTTGGGATACATAGGTCTACCCCAACATAATATTTATCGGCATATATGCAACACGCTTGAATGATCGAATATATGCACGAACACAGGCCTGTGTATAAATACTCTATGGCTTTCTATTTGTGCCGATTTGGCTGTAAGTAGGCAGCCACCATGAAATAAGACGCCATTTTATATAACTACGTGTGATCTATCGAAAATAGTTGGAGACTGAGTAATGAGATACCGTAAGTAGAGACCTTTTTAGTCTATGAATTGCCAGCAGAGCCTCGGTGAATAACAAGCGTCAGATCCATGTGTCGAGAGATGCTGAAATTGGCTCTGCTACACGGTGTGCTGCGATTTACGCCGTTTGCTTATTTATTCCATGTATTCAAAAGCTGAAGTGTTTAAGTGTCAAGTGTCGAAAGGAATGCTTTTACCATGTCTCCTTGAGTTACAGATGTTTTATCCAGAGAGAGACGACTCTAAGATATATTATAACAAGCACCTTAAGTTCAACCAATCAGGTCGACAATAATTATAGTATCGTATTCTTATCATCTTCCGAAAGGAATGCGAATGAGTTACATGTTGTTTATTTTCATCGGTTTCTAGATCATGAAAATCTACGCATTCTAAGGCCACTTCTTTTGATATAAAATATTATGTTAGAAGTGAAACTCGCAAGTTGCTTGTCGAAGCGGTGTGCGCTTGCATGCTTCAAAGATTCTGCATGCGTTTGCCTGTGAAAGTAATATAATGTAATGTAACTAGACATTTAAGAGCCCATGAGAAGCGCTCAGCACGTGACTAATTTTAATACAGTTGATAAAGTACCTCCTAAAGAGTCTGCAAAGAACAATATAGTCTCATTCAGCATTACTGTTACGAAAAGAGGGCGAAATAGCATTCCGGTTCCGCGGTGCCACCACTGAGAAGTTCCGATGAGCACGGGTGGTGCTTTGGAGCAGGGTGCAACCAAGTCCAATCGCGCAGACCGTTTTGAGTTCCAGGTAGAATAGAATGCACAGCTCGGTAATGTGGTATGAACCGGTGCCAGTCTTAGACATCGCACGAATACACATGAACTAGTTAAAATTTATCTTCGCCAGATAACAATCACGTTTTAAGTATTGTACACGTCTTACATTAGGTCCTATAGTAACAGAAATGAGAATAATAGACACATAATAAAAAGTGACATACGATACTTTAGGTAGACTGCTTGATGAATATGAATATTGTTCTGTTATCTATTTTGTCAATATGGCTACGGTAGTGATGATGACGATGACGATGACGATAATGATGTGTTCTCTGCCCCCGATTGGCTAATATGATAAAATGATTGGGGTGGTTTCCAGTTGCCTTCTTCACAGATAATTATGGGAGAGCAACTTGTCCAAGGTCGCTACACGCTGGTTTCAGGGATTGTCAAATCTGCGACCCTCCTGCCACAAGGCACAGGGCATACAGCGCCCCACATTACTAATGCAATCGTAGAAGTCCCACATGTGGAAACTACAATGATTTAATTAGAGATGATTAGATCGATAAGGAATCGTGTGGAATCGATTTAGTACTTGTGCCGGCAATGGAGAGTCACAATTTCCTGTTCCATGCGGATAGTGTAGAGACCAGTGTACCACATAGCTTAATTCCCTATTCAGTTGACAACAGAGTCTAGTATTTGACGACAAATATAGGCAAATGACTGTTTACATGGAAGATGATCATCGGGATAAAACCTATAGTAGTCGTTAGGTCACAGACTAAGCGCGATTACCGTATCGTATAGGGTGGCCTACATGCAAACCGATAATGTGCAGGTGTATAGGCCTACGTGTGGATTTCCGTTCGTGCAGATGCAAATCGTGCAGCGAATTTGAATAGCCCTTTGCTTTTGTTGTCTCAACCTGAGTACAACAAAAGCTCCGAGACGAGAGATTGCTGAAACTCAATCTCACGAGATTCCCACGCTCTCTCTTTAGACCAACAGTGAACCGCTCTCAAGATGTCTCACGTGTCTCCCAGAGTAGCGTTCACACAGCAACACAGTGCATTAAGCAATGTAGGCCTTTGAAGTAAGGTGATCTCAGCAGGATTTCAACTGAACATGTGCATGATTGCACGTACCTGTAATTAAACCTATAATTTCCTCTCGCTCGAACTCACGACGAATTCTTTTCTCAAAACGCCGTTTGATAGGGTCTATATATAATTTATATATCGTAACGGATGATCTTTCTCTCACGTAAAATAGTTCGCCATTTGCAACAGCTAATTTCGCCCCATAAATATTTTCTTAGAAATTTTTAGTCATATATTTTGTCCCGCTGATGGTTGAGGAGCGTTGTCACGTTTTGCAATGTTGTCTAAATAGAAAAGGCTGCAGTTTTGGGAATCTAAACCATATTCCAGAAGCTAACAAGATCTGTTAAACCGCATTAGTTCCTAATATCTTTCCACGAATTAAAGCTCCTATAAACAGTTAAATTGTCAATAATGTAACTCGTTAAATAGTCCTCTTATGCGTGTAATATAGGCCATGTGTAGAATGCAAGAACTTCGATACCATTTGTAGCATTTTATGACGTGATCCTATAGCGCACGTATTATTTAGTCTCATTAACTTAACAGGCAGCTTATTAACTTATTGCGCAGCCTAGCCACAAACTTGACACACTTCTTGATTGCTTGTAGAATTGGAAAATGCGCTCACACAGAAATGCAAATTATAAACGAACTCCTTCAACTTCAACCAAACGACCCAGCCGAAAGCCATCGAAAAAACACGCGAAACAGACCGAACGATTATGGTGAAATGCTTATCTTTTGAAGTAAACACTAAGCAATCTGTTGCTACGGCCTACTTGACCCTGCCAGGGTTAGACTTCTTAGACCCGAGGCAAACTTGACAATGAAGACAGTTTCAAGTCAAGCAGGCCGGGATCAGTGCAATTGGAATATGACCAATGGAACCAAATTTGCACCAAAACAGACCTGTTTTCCTGATTACACGCCAATATGGCTCAGTCTAAGACATATCTCCAAATTCCATGTCAGTCGTTACTATGGCCACACATCACTTGATGAAATTGCTCGTCTATTGACAGCAGACATTTCTTTAAGTCTCAAACTTTCTATGGCAGCGTCGTTTTCTTGCGATGACCATTTTCAAAGGCGATCATCACCGACGAAAACCAAGCTATTAGTCATTGCAGTCAGATTTCGAAAGGAAGAATTTAAACTCCAATTAAGTAAATTATACCAGAAGTTGATGAAATCAAACTGTGGTTGAATTTTCTAGATGTTAAACCATAAGAGGGTTAATTTTTCCACCCACTGCGTCTAAAGTCGTTGTAAGTATACACCGTCTGAGATTCCTCTTCTAATTGCTCGGTCTGAATGGGTTGTCATGAAAAAAGTGAACGACAATTTAAAGAATAGACGAGAGATATACGAGACCTTTCTCTCTCTCTCTCTCGAGACCTATAAAAACGTTATGTGACAACAAATTGCCCTTCTGCAATGAAAGGTGGTGATACTCGAATGAAGACCTCGAATGACAGACAGACAAACAAACAGCAAGACAAACAAACAGCAAGACAAACAAACAGCAAGACAAACAAACAGCAAGACAAACAAACAGCAAGACAAACAAACAGCAAGACAAACAAACAGCAAGACAAACAAACAGCAAGACAAACAAACAGCAAGACAAACAAACAGCAAGACAAACAAACAGCAAGACAAACAAACAGCAAGACAAACAAACAGCAAGACAAACAAACAGCAAGACAAACAAACAGCAAGACAAACAAACAGCAAGACAAACAAACAGCAAGACAAACAAACAGCAAGACAAACAAACAGCAAGACAAATAACACACAGAGACAGACATAGGTCTATTCACCCAGAACTATGCACACATACACTCTATATAGAAACAGAAGATAAATTATGAGCCAGGGCTCATTATAAATTAGCAGTTGTTGACGTTGATATGGATGCTTGTCGTCAAAGGCAGGTTCCTTGAGTTTTAGTATCTTCGAAGTTAACGCAAACCCGAAGCAGATAACCAACCAAAACGGCAGATCACAGGTTCCGTTTAGCACTGGCAGATCGGTTGATATAGATTAAGGTCGGTCAATTGAACTGAATGAATTCTCTATGAATCACAGTAAACCATTAACGCTGATGAAACGACTCAAGTGGGTTACTTATAATAACGACAACGCTTGAGTATTACGCTGGCTGGCTTCTAATAATAGCTCAACACCAGGTGGTCCTTAAGACCAATTTGCATTGATGGCAGGCAGCAGCAGACCATAATATGGAAGACACAATGGAATTGTTCGATATATAGAGATACTTGTACAAGACCTACAGGTTTGCAACTGTCCCAAGTTCAGTAGTGGTAGTAGAAGTTGTAGTTTAACGACAATGTGTGATAATAAAGATTGCTAACGTCGCCCTCCACTTCTATCCAGGCTTGGGACTGGCATTGCTTGCATGCTAGCAGTGGGGAGTTCCCTAGTTCAGCATATCATCCATTTCCTTATATTCTAGAAACGAACCGTTTTGCTCATCGCTGCAAAGTGGCAGTACCCAGTATATCGTTTCAAATGACAAGGGTTCTTTGACGCAATAGATGCGAGCAGTTCATTGGTCGAAGAAGCACTTTCGAAGACCTGCAGGCCGGGCTTGTGCAATCTGACATCATTCAGCAGTTTGCACTTCGCTTGACCTGCACTTCACGAAAGACTGCGATCTATGGAAAGGCACCGAATCTTATTCAAACAGGTGCTGTGATCCCGTATTTGAAGAAGATGCCATTTTAGTCAGTTGATATCAGTCTCTGTATGCACGTACCTTCGTTTAATAAGGTATAGTACCTCATCCATGCAACCTACCTATTCCAGTCTGCCTCTGGCTCTCAGCTGTTGCCAGGCTTCAGTATGCACTTCAACAGCGGTTGTAAGAAAGGCATTGTGAAATTACAGTTGTATAGTATTGCATTTGATCGCATTAGTGCTATTTGTTGGCTGATGCCGACATAAAAACAGCGGCGCAGGACGTTTTAACGCAGATATCTTATACAATACATAATGTAATATGAAGCATTATCGATTAAAATAATTATGCTGAACTGGGAACTGGAATGATGAAAAGAATCATGTTTAAATAGAAGCGGGATAGATATGAGAATTCTATTTGTCGTGAAATCCTTTTAGTCACAATCTTTTCGTCAATCGCGCTTCCAATTAAATGTCATTGTTTTTCATCAATCCAGCTTCCATCTAGGCATAATTCTTTTCATCAATCCAGCGTCCATTTAAGCAATATTATTTTCATCAATCCAGCTTCTATTTGAGTATGATTCTTTTCGTCAATCCAGCTCCAAGTTTATCAGTATTTGATTCCTTGTCATTGACCCAGATTCTAGTTAAACGTGATTCTATTCACTGATCCCTCTTCTATTACCGGCGCTCCCAAGGCTTAACCTAATTTGCCATGGGGAATAATTTAGGACACTAAGGTGGTAGATTGCCATATAATATATTTATATAATATATAATATACAATACTATTGTATCAGATATCTGCGCCAAAACGTCACGTACCATAAAAACGGGTATCTTATCTGGTGATTCTACGAGCAGCAGATAGAGGTTGTCATTTAAAGGTCGGTTGATCAATTAATTGCTCGTGTGTAGAAACTGATAAAAAGACGCAAATGCGGCAAAAGATAGAGAAATGCGTATAATCTGAAAAAGTTTATGAGAACTTTTCAGACAGATTATTATAAATCTACCAAATTCATTTTTCTAACCATTGTTCTATGTCGGTTTCTCTGAAGATCTTGCATCGCAGTCGTCCATTGTTAGAAAATCTTCGAAAGCTCAGTAGTAACAGATGGATCATCGGTTGGTATCAGGAGGCAATATGACCAACTGAGACGCGTTCATGGCTGTGAACCTTTGCGAGCGAAGACACCAGAGCGACACAACTATTACCTCTCAGCGATGTCAACGACCGACAAATACCTGTTGCAATAGTTTCCTTCCGTCAGTTGTCGTTTCATCCGAGATACTAAATTCCATCTTTCTTTTCAGCTAACTTCAAACCCTGAGAAGATCTCAGACCAACTCACAGTCGTTCCTTTCCGGCAATCTCATCAATCATCACCTTCACGAAAGAGCTGCCTCCTTTAGCTAGTCTTCAACCGATAAGTCTATACTAAACCTTGTCCCTTCCTCTCTCCTTAAAACTCCACCCTCTCTTACTCTCTCTCCTCTTGACCCTAGTCATTACTTTACTTCCCCCATTCCAGAGCTGGCGAACCCATGCCATCTGCTGCTTTAATTCGCCCGTCGTATACCACAATGGCAGCAGGTGGTTTGTAGAGCGGGCTATTAAATTGCCAAGCACAGGGAACACAAAGGAACCACGCTTGAATGGGCAAAGGCAGCGCTCCGATTACCTCACTTGGCAAGACGTTGATTTCCTGTTGTAAAGACTGCCAACAGAGGGCGCTGCCGTTGGAGGACCAGTGAACCAGACCAGTAATTCAAAGGGTGCAAAAATCCAAGGTTCAGAGTGTCTGCTTTCTACAACATACCAACGGTTGCTATAGACAAACGAATCAAAGCAACGAACGAATTAACGCAGTATAGATGAATCATTGAATGCATGAACGAACGAATTAATAGGTGAAAGACGAATGAGCGAAACAAACTAATGAACGCAAGTAGAAAAGAATTGTTTAGTCTTAAAGTATTTACTATTATTATTATTTTTCCCCGTGGTACTTATGATGCCTCTGGATAAAAAAAATTAGGGGGCATTGTTCTTGAATGGGTAGTCTTCGCAGATGGTTTTATTATTATTATTATTATTGTTATTATTATTATTATTATTATTATTATTATTATTATTATTATCACCACTATTGTTATTATTATTATTATTAAATTATTATTATTATTACTGCAATTATTATTATTAATGATAATAATATTACTTTTTTGCTATTATTATTATTATCATTATTATTACGTATTTATGATGTATATATTGCGTACTAAAGTGAACAGCAATCGATCGATGGCGCCGAGCAGTTGTGAGCAAAGGACTCACTCAGAATAACTATGCAGTGGTCTTCTTGGGAGAGCCTCAAACCTACAGCACTCCTCGTGGTCCAAGGCGAACGCTTGTCCAATCGGCAAATTTGTCTCAGGACAAAATACAATGACTGTGTTAATCAAATAAGACTCTACGTCAGCCCCTAGTCCCCCTTAAAGTCTACATAATGTAGAGTAGGTCCTGGTTGGTGATTGACGAGATTATTGCAGGCCCTCATCAAACGGACACTTATGAACGTAGACGGAACAGGGTTACACTATGGACGTGCATTCGAACAAGAGTTACTGAAAACAGTCAGTTGCAAGCACACTGAAATAAGATAGGCCTAAAATCATTTCTGCTATGGATAATCATATTGAGTCGGACTGAGAGACAATCATCATCATCACCATCAGTCAATCACCATCATCATCGTCATTATCATCGTGATCATCATCGTCGTCCTAATCATCATTATCATCATCATCGTCGTCGTCGTCATCGTCATCTTTAACGTCATCGTAGTCGTCATCGTCATCATAATCATCGTTATCATGATCCAATTGATCACCATCACCGTCATCGTTATTGTAATCATCGCCACCATCATCATTACTGTCACAATAATCATTATTAATCAGCGTGACATTATTGTCACCAACACCACTACCATCATCATTATCATGCTAATCTTGAAACATTTAATCATCAGTCCTTATTATAGTTATCAATGAACGGGATCTAATTAAACAGCAAGGCCTACATGAATAGGACATATAAGTTTATAGTCTGGAGAGCGGGTTTATTCGCCCGTTCACTTGGCAAGCGGTTGATTGTCTTGGTGGGCAAGGTGCGCAGGAAATTACTGGCTCATACGAATCTGATATCTCCTTCAATATTTACCCAGGGTTTACGTTCTCGTACTAAAGAGTCTGTAATTCAATATTGATCGCCCAATTTGCAAGGTATTGTTTGCAAAACAGGTTTGCACTACAAACATATAAGGTCTTTTGGCCAACACGCCATTTTTGGTTCGAAGTAAAACATGTGAGGTTGTCAATGCAAGTAGCTTTGTCACATTTCCATGGACATTATAGATGGGACCCAAATGGGTTCATTACGGGTTCAATATGGGCTCTATGTGGGCTCGATATAGGCAGATTAGACAGTTTTAGTGCCACACAGGTTTCGTTTGTTAGTTGACGCTTTTCTTTACTTAAGACTTGTGTTAACTTGTTCTCAAGTTTATATATAATAGTCCTACAGTATTTACCAAGGCATTAATATTGTGCCTTTGTGTAAACCTTTCAGAGGCTGTCTGTCGTGTCTAAATATATGTGACAGCCTAAAAGCTCGGCTGTCACTAGGGCTATGTAATTGTGTCTGTGGACGCATAGTTTGTTTATGAGATCGCCGGAACGCCCATTTCTTCAACTAAGTTCGCCTCTGATAACGCATAGGTTCGCAAACAGTGTTGCTAAGGATGCTTCTTAAAGTGACGTAATTAAAACGCACATCTTGTTAGGAATGAACGATATGATTGCTTAAAGGAATACGTTTAGCCTATGATATGATGCACTTAGTCCAACGTCGCCACTGCAGGGATAGAGGGCTTATGTCCCGACCTCTGCTGTGGCTATAGGTAGTAGGATTCGTAAATATCCGGTGTAACTCCGCCAATCTGGTATTTTGCCGTGTACTTACAGTTTTCTCCATTAGTATAATTCGCCTCGCAAAAACAGAGAGGACTAAATTTTTAAATCCCACAAATCCCGTTTCAGTTCCTAATACCTTGTATACGTAACTGTGAAGCTGTCAGTTTTTGCATAGTAAATAAATGTTTTATTTGACAAAATGTGTCCTTTGCTCGATAGTTTAAGTAATTTTGACAAAATAATTCATATTTTGTTTACTGTTTCAATGTCTTTTATTTTATCTAAACGCACCTTGATGCTGTTTACTTTTCCTGAGTTTGATTGCTTTTCCTTGCTTTTTCCCTAATCGTCGTGATTCTATTTAAATTTTAAATTGGCCTTGATCAAACAAATTATATTAGGCCTAGTCTTATATTATTATTTTTCATCAACGTTTATCTATTAAGAGTGTCTAATATAAAAGGGTGCTAGAGTGTCTAGGGCCAAAACCGACTGATGTCAAAGATTGTTAAGGAATGTATAATGTTAAAGAACGTCGAATGCCAAGGAGTGTCAAAGAATGTCTGATATCAAAGGAGTTTATGTATTGTAGAAAAATCATGGTTCTTGTGCTACGTGGGTCCCAATTGGTCCGATGATTTTGGGTATGCTTTCGATAGCCTTGCATCAGAAATGAGCATCAATAGTGACCCCACTTTCCTTTCCTGAACCTATCATCGTTTTCCAGACTTTAATTCTGCTTATAATCTTTCTCGGTGTACAGCCTCCCTAACTAGTCATGCGCTGTCTAAGACCTTGCTCATACATCTGTGCGCTGATTTCAAACCATATCTCAATTACTGTATCTTACCTTACTGGAATGTACCTCACCTTGTATTTTCTTGCTCTCATTCTAGCTTTTCTTGTAGACCGCAGCTGATCTATGTAAACTGAGACTACCTTATGCCCATTATATGCTAGATTATTGACTAGCGGTGTTGATATTGCCTAAGAAGGAACAAACTAAAAGGAGACGAGGACAGTGCAGGTCTGAATTTAGGATGACTGGGCCGATAAGGAAATAAGCTCACCTGTTGAAACTTTTCCATTGGGCGCAGACGTCCTAAGTCTTTTCTGATTTCAACCAGGGCAACTGTTTCTATCCGAATTGAGTTTCCTTAACGCGGACCTACTCACAGTACGAATCTACTACACACTACACGCGCTACGCAAGTGGTTCTTGACAGCTACAGCATAGCACAAGTACGGGATGTCCGGGTCAATCGGGCAATAATTGCCTTAACTCGACTATTATTATATCAGACAGGCATACATGCTCGTGTAGCTTAGGCGCATTACGTGGGTGTAGGCCTACGTTTATGTGTAACTCGTTTAAACCACAATCATATGACACATGTTCTGGGTGCAGGGACCTTTCGTTGAAAGCCTGTATAGTATGCAGACACATTGCAAAACTTATGCATGCCCCATTTACCTATAGCAGGTGCGTGTGATGGCGCCGTGTTACATGGGGTGCTCAGCTTTTGTACAGGAACAGCAAGAGCGCGGGAATGGCGACCCGGGGCGGTCAAAGAAAAGGCAGGGTATGTGGAGGTGCGTGGCGTAGCTAGTCTACGAGCCAAGCAGCCTAATGAAGCCTGTCGTTCTTGCCACAATTAGCAGCAGGCAGACCCTTTTATGCAGGTAATGCTATAGACTCAGCTTAGATCGTTCGGTAAACCGTGTATAAAAGTTGTTGCTTGAACCTGCTCTGTGTTACAATTAATTTTTAGTATTCACTTAGCTAGAGATGACATCCTTTTATGCTGTAGCTACGATTGCCAATTCTATGGTTGTGGCCTAGGTTTGTTAATCGATGACTATTCTGGTCAGGTTTTCTCAGAGATGTTTGCTAGCAGGAGAATGTTATGTTACGAGGTACTTTTAGAATTAGCGTCTCTCATTCGTGTGCACTTCGAGAGGTGCTATATAAATTTATGTATACAATACATGTACAGTGCACATGCAATTATGAGAGGCAATTCGGAATGTTTCATAGTTCCACTTCCAGGGTCATTACAAACCCCGAAATGCCAAAACATCACCTCAGCTGTGCAATTGCTGCATTGCCTTCCCACAAAGCAGAAAAATCAGTTTAAAACTGACCTTACAATTCACACGTAGCAACCAACGAACTTATCCTTCGTCTTTTGTTCGACTCCCAGATTCATATATATTGTACTCGATTTGGCTACACTGACCTATGTCACTCAAACCCAAGGCAGAGGACCACTGTTGAATATCTAATCTACTTTAGTCGTTTTTGACTCTGGAATTCGTTGCATGCTTAATTAAGTCTGCTCCGTTAGACCTGCGCTATTCTACTGTAGATTTCCCATTGCTTTTTCATCGTTATCCTCTGGTCTTAGAGACCTAACACACCTCGATTGATTATTCCCAGTGGGTTGCGATTTCGGAATGCAGGTTGCCTGAAGCAACCTTAGATTTATGACTCCTGCTTTATGCAAAAACAGTGGCTTAGTAGATTTCACCATAGAACCGAGTACGTCAGGGCACAGTTGGTCATCGCACGTTCCATTCTTATTAGTGCAACTTCAAACATACTTCTGATTAAAATTCCGACCTGTCAAATGGGATATAGTTTAAACGAGGAGGAATTTAGGTGAAAAAATCCCTGCGACAAACGAAAAAAGCCTAAAAGTAATTAAACATTGCACTCATCAAATAAATCGCCGCTCCACGTAATTTCAAAGCACGCCTTTGTAGAAAATCTTCAGCAGAAAAATCACAGCGTTGAAGGGTATGATGACTTCAGCGTTACGGGAAAGCAGTAATCTAACAAGAGGACAATGCAACTAAATGAGAACTTACTATACTATTCGTATGGCTGTGCTGTTAGAAGTGAGCACTGAGTTGGCTCAGATGGTGTGAAATTCCATTCCAGCTCAGGTGCCGTGTCCCATAGTAAAGGCGCTCTCACTTTCTTTCATTAAGTCCATTAAGCCCAAGTCGGCGACGAATGAATGCAAATATCCTAGACAATTTGGGATGCTTGATGACTGAAATCAAAAGTAAGTACCCAGCTTCATGCTCTCAGTCTATCGGAAGCACACGTAGACCGCCTTGCTAACTGAATAGAGCATACGTGTTGCAGACGCATGTGATTATTACAGGCTTTCATACTTGATTATGAAACAATGTCATACTGCATTATGACTCATGAGTTCAGACACCAAAAATATAATTAAACAAGGTTCGCCCTTGCAATCGCACCTTCTGTCCACTGTACAAGCAGACAGATGAACTGACTGACACAGAGACAAGCATAGGAATAGACAGACAGGGAGAAACACGCAGGTAGATGGGCAAGAGAAGCAGTAATCACACCTCCAGTGCATTCACCGTCTCTACTGGTGACGTCCTGTTGAGATAATTAGGTACCAGCAAAGCTACAAAGGACATTTAGACGCTCCAATGAACATATTGAACTCGCAACAACCCATCAGCAGCGCCCCTTCCAGCGGGGGAAGGGGTGGGGGCTTCTTTGGAGAGACATCCTGGCACTGATAAGTGACAGAACATGAGACTTGTGGATTCCATTGACTCGCAACATGCAGCCCACTGTAACCAGTTGCATGTACTACTCTGCCGCGGGCTATTCGGTTAGCTGCGTCGTTTAAAAGTGATGATTGTGATTGTGCATCACAGTTGGCGGCTAACAAATGAAGCCAATGGCGGCCCATTTGATCATTTCTCGACAGATGCTTATCAGTTGTGTCGCAAAATAACTGGCCTCTGAATGTCTGAAACAACACCTACTGAACTGAAACAGTAATCATTTTATATAAGTAGCATCATCTGCCGCTTAATGCTCACGATGAAACATTAAATTTAGATCTGTTTACTATTGCAAGCTCGTGTAATAGAGTTGGGTTTATACAATCTATATTCACTACCCAATTTACGTAAACTCCGCCGCTGTTCACATTCAAACAATGCCAGTCCCAATTTTAAGCCTGGTTAAAAAAGGTGGGCGACGCTAATGATCTTTTCAATCAAACGGCATCGTTAAATTGAAACTATTAGAGCCTACTACAATTTCACGTTTCAATTTCGTATACACAGTACTAATGTGAATCTGCTGCTGAACATTATTATTTACGCAACTTCAGCATGTTAACCATTATTATGTGACTCGGGACAACCCTGAAGCTTGTAGATTTTCGCATATTTGTTACCCTGGGTAACCATTATTGAGTCAGAGAAGTAATTGTATTAGCCTAGGCTTAACAAGAAAAAAATCAACTATTTTCTAGCAGTCGTATGAAACGTTAGGAAATGAAGGCTAAGTGAAATTTAGAATTTCTAGCGTATGAGAACATTTACTGGGCGTCAAAATGACAACGAGTGACTGTGGAATTTCAGCTGACAGCTGTAACATCATTAAACGTGCCTCGCAGGATCAACATGATCCGGACGACCCCGAGTTCATAGAAAATGAGCTAATCAAATTCCTCACTCCAGAGATCGACCACATCGTTGCCATCCTTCGCAAGTTGCAGCTGCCTCTTGATGGAATTCCGAAGCCGGGCGGGGAAGTTGAGAGCGCTCGTTTGGATGATGAGAGCGCCCATGAAGAGGATGAAAAGGAGGAGGAGGAGGAGAAGTGGGAAGAGGAGGAGGAGGAGGGAGGGCGGACGTCAGATGGTCTCCATATGACTCTGGCTATGATTCGATTATGTCGTTTAGATGTCGAGAAATCATCAACGGACGAAGATGCGACTCTCCACGTTGCACTTATTCAAGTACTGGAGGAACTCGAGCTGAACGATGCCGTCGATTGCTTGAGAAGAATTGCTAACATATGGCGCAAACAGGGTAATTGTATCTGTAACTTTTAATCACATGTTTACACTGCACCTCTTCATATGAGGCTCATAAAAGGCGCTCGCGACCTTATAAGCAGAATCGAGCAGAATGCTTTCGAAGCATTTGCGATAATATTGCAAGCATTTCAAATATACCCATATATACCTAGAAATATATGTATTCATATGCATATACATATACATATATACATGTATTGATACCTTAGTATTAGTATTAGTACACCTAAACCTATAAGCCTATTATTATATTCCTATAGGTGCAGACAATAGAAAGACTCATAGCTACATCGCCCTTCAAACGCACCAACACTCATACAATCGGCAGCTATTCAACATCCGGGTCTGCATCGCGCATCATCTTTGTCTTCCTCATCATCCAGTCTCATCGCTTCCGAAATTTTGCGACCACTTCTTAATCCATGCTGCACCAGCTCTTTGGATCGGATTCCCAAATCTTCTGCGCCAATTCGTTCCTCCTCCAATATCTCCCCCGCTTGCAGTTTTATCTTCACTCGAGTCTGAACCCGAACTCCTCAATTTATCCTATCAATATTCTACGCTTATGCCAGCCCGCGACTCCATCATCACCGATTGCAACCGCTTCATCACGCCGTCTCCTCGGTTTGACACCACAGACTTTTGACCTGGCACGAAACGAGATTATTGGCTTTTGCGACTTTCATTTGATATGGCGCCATGAATAAGTAGGGCACCCTGACGGGGCTTTTGTGGCTCTTAATTATTATCAAAGATTTACTTTGCATTAAATCACGTCACATTGCATTATGTTGTTTAATTCCGTTTAGTTCTAGAAATCTTGATTTCAGACTTATTTAAGTTCATAGTGTCACAAGTGACCTGTTACATGACCTGTTTACATAAATTACATGTACCTTAGTTATATATGACATTGAGTCTCAGACAACAACGACCTGTTTCTGTAAGGATTGCCCATGGGCATATTCTCAAATAAGTAAATAAGCGCCCTGGCTACAAATAGTCATTAATATCTGAGGTGGTTCGATCAATCTCCTGACACTGTAATGATGTTTTGATTTCTAAGAGGATCAATTCTAGATATAAATTTAGCTTTTCTTATAGAAAAGTATATTTCATCTCAGAGTGTCCTCTATGCCTATACCTTCTATGGGTAGGGCCCGTTGAGTAGTGGCGAACATACTGAGACGCAGAGCTGAGCTGAGTTCGAGACCTGTATGCCCTCAAAGTTATTATTATTATTAGCATCATTAAAATTTGTTTATAATTTTGATGCTATTAAGAGTCTCACTCTCTAGCGTTTGGCATCAAGTAGTGGTTGCCAGAGTCTATCACGTAGCTCTCGCTCTTTATACGGGCTTAGGGTTGGCACCACGGCCGTACAGAAGGTGACGGAGTGATAGTGTCATGAGAGCAATAACATTAGGATTTTATACTATGCAAGTTACGGTTACAGTCGAAGAACTCAGAGCTTCATCTGGGGCTGGTCAGACTCAGACGTCATCGACGGATAAGGTGAGTCCTGGAGTGGAATCGTTACGCTGCCATCGTACAGTGCTACGAGAGACACTAGCGACGCTCGTCGACCGACTGGTCATCACGGAAACTCTGCTTTCGATTCTAATGAAAAAGTCCGTCATCAACCCCATCATGGTCACACTCATTTCAGGCAGACCAAATAGACAGCAACAGGTACATGTATATTATTATTATTATTATTTTTATTATTATTATTATTATTTAATATATAAACCGCAGCAAGTTAGAGCATAAACCGTATGCGCATTTGTAATTTAGCAAATTCTATGACGTCTGCGTCCAATGCGCAGAGCACCATCCTATAGTACAACAAAACCAAGGCATAATAGGATCAATGTTTAGCTGAGCATTGTCCTTCGGGTTTGAAAAGATTCGTTTCTTGGTTTATCTTCCGTTAGATCTACTATTTTGTCATAGGAGATAGGCAATAATATATTCGTTTATTGATATTCTTGGACGTGTGACTGAGATTCTCAGAATGGTTCCAAGAAGTGAAGCAACTCTTACTCTAAACTCATCGTTTCCTGCTAAGTTCAAAATTGACGACCAATGTAGCTCAGCGCTCGTGAATAAGCTGGCGCCCTGCGCTTGGTTTTCAAGTGGCGCTTTATAAATTTGGAGATTACGATTACGATGACGAGGACATCGCTAGGTTATTAATGATAGGTACAATGTGATCGAATATTTGCTTAGCGCCGCTCAAAATTATCAGCGCTCTCAAAAGGCGTCTGTGCTTGGACAAGAGGATAGGAAATCAACCATCGCCGGATTTAATCACAAGTATTAGCGGTGTCAAACACTAACTCCTGCTTTATAAATAAAAATTTCCGTCTCTGATGGCTGATGGAAAAAGACATTTTGAACTGTTGTCTCCGTGTTCTGTAGACTACATTTCAAATTGCATTTATCGTTCCTGTGAATTTCTATGGAATGGACTGGGCCATGCAATTATAGACTGGACTAGACAAACGACCGAGAACACTGACGTTCATTTATTCGAAACTATCGCCTCCAAATGGCTGGCATCAGCAACTGATGATGACGATGATGATGAACTTCTATGACGCATTTACGCTGTTCCCACGGTTTATGCTTTACGATACTTTAAGAAACTCAATAGATTATCCTTTGAACTGCTAACAGACAAGCTTTCTGGTCTTTGTTCTTACAGGTTGCTCAGTTAATCGAGTTGCTAACGCAGCTAGGTCCATATTCGCTACAGGTTTTCATCGAGGCACTGACGGAAACGGACAACATTGCGTTGGCCAATGTACTCAAGTGGAGTCTCAGACACGCTCCACAAGAGATCGATAATTAATTAAGGCGCTTCTAATGCTTTCACTGATCTGTCTACTGTAGCGCAACTCTCACCGAACTCTAATAGGCATACTTTTTACGCCTCTGTAATGTTGTCTCTGTCGTTGTGACATTTTGTATCGTTCTGTTAATGCATATGTATCGGCCTCTGTCTGCGTTTTTGTATCCAACATTGCACCCGATCAATGTTGCAACAATTACATAGTAAAATAAATTATTATGGTCATATCATACCTTCCCTGCACGGATGGATCATAACATTCTGAACTTCAATATTCGTCTTATACATGTATGGTCCTGCTCTGTATAGCCTCCAATAGCTTATATTACACTGACCTTGCTCATACATCGCTGCACCGATTTAAACTCTACATTGTCTACCTCATCTTACTTTAGTGGAATATACCTTGTAGTGCCATTGTGTTGAAAGATTACTATATAATAGTTCTCGATCAGAAAGTTACAAGCCTTGCATCGTTACACATGGCAGTAGGAAAAAACTGTATAATTTAGGAAGATCTTTCGTAAAACACTAGACATATTGTAGTCTGAAATAAGTATATTGTGTCACAACAGTTCAAAGATAAATCAACTATACTATCTTACCTATACGGCACACTTAATAAATATCTAGTCTTATTTGATACTTGATGCAGAATTCAGACATTTCAGTTTCTTCAAAGGTATCTTCGATTCTGCTTGAGTAGATAATTGAATTTGCAGGACTATTCCAAGAAAATGTCAATAAATGAAGAACCACGAGATTCGGACTTCTTTTATTCCAAACGTTCGTGAATGTTGATCAAGTGTCGTTACCTTCCGATACAAGTACTTGGTGCCAACAATACTCAGTCAACGTAATCCAAAGTAGACGTGGAATATCCAGTTAGCAACGAAACTCCAATACTTCTCTATCGCAAGATATTATTTAAAATCGCAGTCCGTTACTGACTTTCAAACGCTCAAAAACGACGACAACTGTTCATCAACGACTTAGGATCTGTCGTTACGCAGATAACTCTCAGAAAGTTATGGCAACTTTCAGGGTGCAAATAGTGACGGAGTTCCTTAGGGCAGAGCAGAGCAGGGCTAAATTTAGGATGACTGGGCTGAGTGGCCGTAAAGGAAATATGCTCAGTAATTTTCCACTGAGCGCAGACGCCCTACATCTTAATTGATAACTCGAATATTATTATATCATTCAATAAACCGACCAAAATGCAAGTGTTACGTCAACTTACGTGGGTGTGCGTTTATGTGTAAGTTGAACCACAGTCATACGACAGAGAGAGACAGACAGACAGACAGAGAGAGAGGCAGACAGACAGACAGTTGGGGTTTTAGTACAATTCTAATACAACCTTTGCGCTGTCTTTTTCGCTTAGCACTAAAAATTATAAAAAAATAGTTTAATTTAAGTGGCGTTTGAGTACATCTGCTCGTGCTAACCTTCTTCTGCATGACCCTTGGCGAAGGTAGTATCCACTTGCTAGGGTTATTCGGATGGCTTACAAGAAAAACTCCGACTTGCCGACTCTCGGGGCCTGCACACCCGCATCACTTTTTTTAACCTTTCTGACTTTAGTTTAAACCAGATCACATTACACTACAATAATAGTCTTGCTTCTATTCAATTTCTTTAAAGTTCTTTTAACAGAAGAACTCAAAACAAGCATCTACTTTAAGCCAAAAGCAACTGTGTAGATAGGCCGAGCAATCCCTAGACGTCTTTGAGAAATTCTTAACTCATCACCGTCCTGTCACTTATTTGGTCAGGACAGCCTGAACACCGTCCATGACCGTCCATGCAACAATGCAATTCCTCTACGTTATTATTAGCAGCATTTAATTATATCTTTTCAAAATTAGCATAATTACATGGGCATTTTAATAATTTTAAAATGCATTATTCAGCTGATATCAAACTAGGCACAAAGACTCCAGTTGCCAGTTTACATGCACTTTTACTCACACACATTGACATAGACGAAAACGTGTTGATGTGTATTTTAACCTTTAAACAGCTATAACTCTAGGCCTCTGCACTTAAGTGTACGATGGTCGCAAGTTTGATTTAAATATTGCTAGGAATTATGGGCCTAGTATTTTGATTGGTAAGGCATCGCGTCTTTAACGATCATTATAATAGCTCACGTAAAATCTTAGAGATATAGAAAGTGAGTAACCATGCCTGGAAAGTGTTGCGGCGAACACGACATCGACACATTTTCAGGCCTAAAATTAAAACAGTCTGTATATCGGATGTCTCGCAGCCTCGAATGGCAGATCTGTAGACTGGACTCAAGATTAGACAATTCGGCAACACGGCTGTGTCAGGAAAAAGACTAAACTTATGAGACTTTGTAATATTATGGCCGAAGTGATTTTAACAACTAGGCATATCGGCACATTGCTCTTACTTTACGTGTGCTTTTGTTTGACAAACTTTTTGATATTCCAAATAGACTAAATTAAATTCTAGCTAGGTCATAACACGTTACCCTGCAATTGGAACGCAGCACTATGCAAATGAGAGGACACTTTGAAAAAGAAGAGGACACACACAAAAATGACGCTATTTGGGTGTTTTTCGCGGTTCTAATTTTTATTGGAATTTCAAAATATCTGAATAACTATCTATGCATTGTTCTTACTGTAGGTGTGCTTCCGTTTGACAAACTCTTTAATATTCTAAATGGACTAAATTTATAACTTATTCTTTGAAATTTGAATTGAAATTGAAATGTTTAATTAAATATATTATTTCAAACAGGAACAATTTTTAGGCGTAGGGCTCTACTTTGGTTTCATTAAAAGTAAACTGGACAACATGATGCATGCTAAAAATAACGAATGAACAATGGGAACATAGAGATCTACAGTCCTAATAAGTATACGCTAGTAAAAATAATGCCTATACTTGTTTTGAACCTAATAAAAAGTCATCAGTACTGTTTGTTACACTGCGCAATTCTGAGCTCAATATTTCAACAATATTGACGTCATTCTATTACAATTAAGCGTACATGTAGCTCCTTAAATATCAAGTGATGCTTCTTTATCCTGGCCATACCGTATACATATATAGAGGGCGGTTACCGTAAGTTATACGCACCATGCAGCCGGTGGCCCTGTCAGGTCCTTGAATGCTTGAAGCCGACATAATAATAAAATTATTTGAAGCAGACAACAATTCAAGCTATGTCATAATTGACTAGGACACTCACTTCAGCAAAGGGGCACATTCCTATATAGGAAGAATTTGGTTTAACAATCCTATTTCTATTCAAGCATCATAGTTATCATCAATCCAACTTCTTTTTTTTACCGAATACAGTCGACAAATAATAACTTTTTGGTCCTGAACCCATAGTGCGTGAACAATTTTCTATTGGCTATGTTGGTGATCCGCTTTAGCAATCTTCACATGTAAGTCTTAACTTGTTGACACTAGCGCCCAGGCACTTCTTTTTTATACTTTAAGCACTGCTCCAGATCCTTTGGTTCATTGGCTGACATGTCCCCTTATTTATCTCTAGACAAGGTACTTTTCTTAGGTTATCAGAACTTATCAAAATGAACTGTTAGATAACTATGGTTTTAATTTAACTATCAGCGCATTCATCTCACACCTGCGCAAAAGTGTGCATCATTTACAAAACGTCGCACACAAAAAATTCTTGCGTATGGCCTACACTATCTCCAAAAATTAGATGAAACTTTGTTCTAGGATCAATTTTTGGGGTCAACTGTTTACTTTATGGCGTATTAAAATGCAGCGCATCGTCTAGTCATCTTAGGTAGCGCCTTTTGTCATTATAATTATCTTAGCCTTTTAACGTAGAGGATTTTAGTTCGCTTATTTGTAAGATTTAAACCAGACCGTTTACTTGAAGCGTATCCGAATCTTTCAGCTTGATCGGTACGCAGAATTGCACGGAAACACACTTTGTCCAGACTAAAGAACTCCCTTCCAGCGTAGCTTTCGAACTGGCTGCTAAGAGCTATTAAACTACTTCACCCAGGAACAGAAGAAACAGACGACGGTGTAACTTGAGAGTCTATTTAGGATCAATGACTATTGAATGCAGTCTGCAGTCTTAGATGGTGACCAGTAAACTCATAAACCGTCAGAGAATTAATTTCGGTTCTAGGATAATAAACAACAACTTAAAAATTCGATCGATGTAGGGCTTTGAAATGGCGTGACTCGATTGTTGAGTTATCAGACGCCGCTCTTAACTTAGGTGTTATTTTCAATTAGGCCTATTATGGCATGTATATTTATTGCATTTTATTGTATTTAAGCATTTTGTGAAGCGCCTCTAGTAGGTTGAACTATAGTGGAACCTAAATAGCCTTATGACTTGCTATAATAATATTTATAAATATTCAATTATTCGTTAATTCTTAGATTTTTTATCTATGGCCACCTGTGACCCTTCAAGTAACCTGCATATAGGAACGCTTTCAGCCCAGTCACCACTAAAGAAATGAGACTAGAGTGACTTATAAAACCAAGTTGGGTTGGTCATTGAAAATGAACCAAGATCGATGAACCAAGATCTAGTTAAAATTGGAAGACCTGCGCCTAAGAATTATCGGCGAGTGATCCGATGCACTGCAAAGTCAGATGCTGGTAAACATGGCTTATTATAGTTATAGTATGGAGCCAAGAGTACAACGAGAGACTAGAACGGCAATGCGTTAAGTCACAGTCAGCCATTGCAACAAATCGCACACATACGTATCATATATCTGTCTGTCTTGTTTCTAACTATTCTTATGACTGTTCTGTTCGGCCGGGGTTGAGTTGGGAGCGCTTCTGAGTAGGCAAATTTGAAGGGACGCTATATAAAATTACTGTAATAATAATAAAAATGTCATTTCTGTTCCAACGTATCTCGGTTGTTCTTCAGCGTGGGAACGCCGCCTGCCTCTTCGGGACATCGCCACCACTCACTTAGCTCACCCACATGGGCGATAATAGCATAATATAATAATAATAGTTATTATTATAGTAATAAAAATAATAATAATAATAATATTAATAATAGTAACAATAATATCCAGACAGGAATTTAGAGAGCCGATCGATGAACAGAGCTCAGGACCAAAACAGGTTGCTCGAGGATCCCAAGGGGAAGTCGACAAGTATTGAGCAGCAGTGGTCAATTGGACTAGTGAGGACTGAGGAAGGCGTGGACAATGACCACGACACGTCATGACGAGAGAGAGAGAAACAGACAGACAGAGAGTGACCATTCGAGCTGACGAAGCTGATAGTGACAGCCTCGAGAGACTAGGTAAACATGCTGAGAAAAGCTACATTCGATTGCCATTTTTCTCATTGGATATTTAGTGTAACTGCGGTCTCCATTCATTGCTTGCACCATGTTTCCAGCTGTCGACATTAGACTTTATCTCCCTTGAATTTAGGTTCTGCATACTGCGCAACAGGCCAGTGTTGATTCGATGACGCAACATTCGAATTGTAGACACGTGTCTAATGTTGCGCGACAGAAAATGTCGCGTTTCTGGGTTATTTCTTTTTACCTGAACCGAAGGACCTGACCATTTCAGATCGGACATTTTTACTCTGTGTCCGTTCAAGTTTTGCATCACACGAGAGAAAGAACCACATGTAGGGAGCCTACCTCGAGTAAAAACATAATTATAATTTCCTTTAGACCTAATTTCAAACAGACAGCCCGATATATGACAAACAGTATGAACGAGTGATGATGAGAGTCGAATATAACTGTCGGCAGTCATGCAAAGCGCCAATTGCGTTGTACATCTAATATGACGAGCGCCGCCGCCAATTGAAAGAGGAACTAATCAACCTCACGAGGGTTCCGGGAATAGAGCTCGGTTCATCAGCTCTATACGTCAGTGTTTTATCCATTACTCTACGGACCCTACAATGCATCCGACTGTAATATCGCCATGGATTACCAATCCAACCCTTAGACATTCTTTTATAGATGCATGTATACACGTATGCCTATACATTGGTATCTATATTGAGCTGCGAATCGTTGGATTCGATTGATAGACGCTGATACAGTGACATAGTTGCCTTGCCGCCTTCTCTAATAAATAGTTGCTTAGTGCGGCAAAAAGAAAACTAATCTTGAAATGTACAGATCGACATAATGAAATGGTTAAAAAAAATAATCGAACAAGCAAAAAGCTAATTTATATTTTATCAATCGTTAGGATCCGCATTCTTGATATATTTATTAAGCGTCTCTCTCAGTGCGAACCAATCAGATGCGCCCATTGCGATAAACCCAGGGAGAAGAAAGTGGGATAGAGACTATATGAAAAGAGGCACGTAGACCAGCGGTTTTAAACCGGTGGTACGCAAGAAAAAAAATTTAAAATTTACAGAAATAAATAATTATTTTGAAATGCCATTTTAATGCATGTTATAATATAGGCCTACTAAATATTGTTAAATAATTTTCTTCTAATTATTTTATTCTTTGTTTATCTATAAAGTGTACCGTGTAATTTGTGTAACGTTGATAATTGTAACATAATAAATTCAGCAAATTTTCTCAATTTGCATCTTTGTACTATAATATAATAATTCGCTACGTTTTCAGGCAAACTTACTGATGAGGCGCCACATTAAGTGTCCCTATCATGTATTCATATGCATACATTCATTTTTATTTTCCAATATTAATTTACATTTATATTTACAAATGTTAATTTTATTACCTGATATATTACAACAGTTTCACGACAGCTTCAACGGCTATTATTCGCACCATGCATTAAGTTATTTACCCTTATAAAATTCTTATTTCTCAGTCATTTCTGATCTCTCCCGCACAATCTCTCCCTCTCCGTTAAACCTCCCTTCCTCGTTTTCTCTGGTGGTGGACTTTAATTGCAGATTGCAGTCCTGTCCACACAACGCCTACTAGATAGAAAGTTTCATAAACCACGATTATTCTATGACCGACCACCAACACTGGCAGTATTATCAGATGACGTTATGGTCAATAAATTTTATTTATTATTTTAAAAATATCATATGGTGCAGGTGTTCGTTTTAATTGGAGTGTTTAGACCTCTGTATAACACTTTGCTCATGGACCTACTATGCTTAGAATTAAGGAATAAGTCACTACCATTAATTTTTATGACCAACACAGTGCACCACTAAAGACATTGTCGGATGATAGATTGAATGAGCAGATCTTCTGTCGTTATGATAGAGATTTCTGTCCATTTATAAGCATTCACATTCGAGATTTACATTTCTATGGAAATATCATAGAGCGCAGGTGCTCATTTAAATGTAATAATATTTGAACCTCTATTTAAGAGTCTGTTGGTGCTATACGAAGAGGACGACGACTTAGAGTATCTGCCAATGATGATTTCTGTCCATTTCGGTTGGTTGTTGGTCATATTGAGCAGCAACCTGGAGAGCAACGTTATCGCAGCCCCCAGTCCTGTATGCCAGACCTTGGCTTTAGCTGTGCTAAGAAGTTCATTCTGGACTTTCAGCAGTGATCAGAAGGTCCTTCAGTGGAATCGATCTTTCAGTAAACCCGACAAAGTGCCGCAATGTTTCGTAAGTGAATGAACACGTTTTTCTATAGTAACCATTATGAACACTGATTGGTTGAGATTTCTGACCACCGCTGCTCGCTTGATTGGATGCCACGCTGCTTGAGGTTTCATGAATCACGCTCGGAATACGAAGCTACTAACGCACATGCCATTGGGTCTTGGTGTACAGTGAACACGATAAACAATCCAGGCCTTCATCTCAAAATGAAGCAACTCGGCACCATTGCTCAAAGGGCTCAGTTCGGCGATTTTTTAAACTGAATTCATTAAGCAATTAATCAGCTCCAACATGGCAAAACATAGGCACCGAATCCACAGGGACAACGGAGTATTTTGCCATGTTCTTCGGAAGGCTCCAGGAAAAGAGTACAGTTTTGAACTGGTATCTTTCGGCACTAGCAGTCAATTGTCAAATAACAGTATTCTACTCAACTCTCATTTAAAAAACATCTTGAAATAATTGACACACAGGCGATTAGGCCTATTGACTTTATGAGCCGCATAAATATTTCTGTACATTGGTCGTGAAATAAGTAAGATTCCGTCGGAAAGATAACAAAACATCACTCAATAGGATAATATCACTTTTTTCATATTGACCTAACTTAAGTAAATAGCATGTTACTACTTTTATGTTGTAACGATTATACGCGTGGTCGCAGTTTTTAAATTATTGGGATTGTATGCTCCTGTACCCAAAATTAAAAGTCGGTTTTGAAGGCATATGTCTACATAGATAGCCTAGTCAGTGGCAGCTCTGCAATGGAACAGAAAGGGCCAGTGCCTCAAAAACTGAGTCAGTCCCTCTCAGTGGCCCCTCAACATTTCACTCCGCATTCAATTTTGAAGACACTAAATATTCATCTAGCCCCTCTGTCGGGTTCCCCGGCCCATCCGTGGTCCCTCTTTGGAACAGTCCTTTGAAATTTTGCGAATAGTATCGACAATTTGCATATAATAATTATTATAAGCATACTTGCGACGAGGGGGTGAGCTTCTGGTTCCCCATTCTCATTTGGCTATTATGCAGCGCCGTGCTTTCTCGGTTGTGGGCCCTGCAGTATGGAATGATTTTCCATCTGAACTGCGCTCATTGATTGTGGCCCAAACATCAAGTTTCTTCACAAGTCCCTCAAGTCTTTTTCTTCCTTAGTCGTGGCTGCATGGGCTGGGAGCGCACCTGAGTAGGTTTCTGGAAGGGGCGCTACATAAATGCTCAGAATGAATGAACGAATGAATGAATTACATAGGCTCTATGCATGTTTTAATGGATTAATAAAATAACACCAGTTCAGTTAAGCTACCGCTCGGTGCGTTGCCTTATATACTTCAGCCAATGTATGTTGCTTCGGAAATTCGGAAAATTCGGAAATTCCGGAATTAAAATCTCTCGTTCCGTCCAATACGCCGCTGCCACCCTAGTCCATAAGTGTGTCACCTACATTGTACCTACTTGACCATTGCTGGTCTGTCCTGGTTGGCCTGCCCCGAGTGCTAATAGCCCAGGTTCTTCTCTCTGCTGCCCGCCTCATTGGGCGGTTTTGTAAATACACTGATGAAGAGGCGTAAGACAGTGAAAGAACAGGAGGATCCTGTGAGGGGCAAACTTGCAACCGTGAAATTGCCACCTTAGTAGGCTAATGTAGACGATCTTAATGTGTCGTGCCATTTTTCCCAAATTTTGCTTGAACCTGAAGTACTCCATCGGCGTTCCATAATTTTTCAAACCAATCTGTAATTCTACAATAGGATATAAACCTTGGTATTACCCAAATACTATATAAATTCCAATAACAAGCATAAGAGGACACTTGTATAAAGTCTAAGAGAAACCAAAAGGAGCCATCAAACAAAGATATGAATGGCTTACAAACATAGTGCCTTTCTAAACACGGTTTAAACTTTAAACCTATTCGAACACGCATATACGTACATAGGCCTTCGCGACAACGGATAATATCATTTGAAATAAGGCAATAAATATCATTATATTTTATTGGCTCCACAACAGAAGGTTATGATCATGCTTTGGTTGTCTTGGTATCACAAAACAGATAGATATGCATTGGTATAAGTTTACGAGAACCCTGTTTGTGGTTGGAAACCAAAAGCTGCAGATATGACTGCCCGCATAAATAGGCCTATATGCATAGGTCTTGGTGTCGGGGCAAATCCCCTTGAAAGATGACAACGCATCATGGTACAAAAGTGTGCGTTGAAAGAGAGATGTAATTGTTTCCAGTAATTCATTCAATCGTTTATCCTATCTGTGAGTCTCTAGATCACGAGCTGATTAATCGTGCGGCTAATTCGATTCAAATTTTATTGGATATTCAGTTTATTCACCTCCAGTTGCAAACAGTTGCATTTCTTATAGTTCGAACTGCAAACGGTTACTTCGTTGCATCTTCCGGATGAAACTGATCCAACAGGAAATGTTTTGCAATGGATTCACGTTAAATGAAAACTATTACCCAACATGTCACGTCTGGTATTCCCGCCTTCCACAAGTCCATTGCCCGCTGCACAATTTGGTCGCTTGACCATCTGGTACGTTGGCCTATAGACCGTGTCAGCCAGGACACCAACCATAGGAACTCGGCGTGCTGACGGCTGAGACCCGACTAATTTCTACGTTCAAAAGAAAATAATTATTATGTATGAAGAAATAAATTGAGTGATTGATCGATCGATTTATTGGTTGGTTGATTTGTTGGCTGGCTGATTTATTCATCGATGGATTGATTGATGTAAAATCATAAAAATATTAATTTATTCTTAATAAAGATTTATATAGCGCCCTCCTTTCCAGCTTAATACTCAGATGCGTTCCCTTCCCCAGCACGGCGGAAAGGAACAGTTATAAGACGAGTATGAAAAGAATGAGAGTTGACCATGGGGATCCAGCGCAACGTCAAAAGGAGCCTGTTCCAGAGCGTGAGTCCAATCACTGAGAAGAGTCGATTGTGTTTAGTAGTAGTCCTCTGCTGCCAAACGTTTTACTCGATCGATCGACAGTTTGCATTCCGCACCCGAAAACTTTTTTTCGGTTTTGTTCATCTGGTGTAAGCATACTGGCAACTTATTAGCTTACACAATGAAATTGTTGCCGTGTCATGACTCATGTCTTCTCTAGTGCTTTGTGGGATAGACATGAGAATTAAGCTCACAGTACGTTTATTCACCAATTCCCTGCGTTTTCAGTAAGCTTACTGATGAGGCGCCACATTAATGTATTCATATGCATACATACATTTATACTTTCCAATATTAATTTACATTTATATTTACCAATATTAATTTTATTACCTGATATATTGCAACAGTTCGGCTTCAATAGCTATTATCACCAACATTGATTTAATTATTTGCCATAATAAATTATAATTTCTCGATAATTTCTGATGTCTCCCTCACATTTTCTCCCTCCCCTTTAATCCCTCTCCTCCTCATGTTCTCGGGTGGTCGACTTTAATTGCTGAATGCAGCCTTGTCCACATAATGCCCGCTAGATATAAACCACTTCTCTATTACCACCAACGTTGACAGTTTTATCAGATGATGTTATGGTCAATATTTATTATTTATAAAATCAGGTGGTGCAGGTTTTCGTTTTAATTTGAATGCATAGGCTTACTTTGCTTGTGGGCCTACTACACATAGAATGAAAAAAATAAATCATCGAAATTAATTTTGACTGTCTACCATCACCGTGGACCACTGAAGACATTATAGGATGACAGACTTAACGTGGAGGTCTTCTGTCTTTATGGTCGAGATTTGTGTTCGAGATTTACATTTCGAAGGAAACATAAGATGCAGGTGTTGTTTTAAATTAAATATTTGCACCTCTATTTAAGACTCCGATGGTGACATACAGAGGACAACGACTTAGAGTATCTACCAAAGATGCGTTCTGTAAATTTAGGTTGGGCGCTGGTCATATTGATCAGCAACTTGGAAAACAATGTTTTCGCAGTACCGAGTCTTGTAGGCCAATGCCAGGCCTTGGCTATAGCTGTGCCAAGGAGCCCATTCTGGACTTTCAGCAGTGATCAGAAGGTCACGCAGTGGATTCGACCTTCCAGCAACCCCGACGAAGTTCCGCGATGTAAAGTAAGGGAAAGAATAAGTTTTTTTTCTATAGTGACAATATGGCCACTGATCCCAGTTGCGGCGCTGCACCAGGACAAGCCAAGGCAGATGCCTTGATAAAAATGTCTGTGCCCTGCCACTTGCCACTAGCCGCCAGACTCCAATACTCTTGTTGCATACTGCACACGGCTAGGCTGGCAGCTGCGCTATGTTATAATTGCATGCACAGTCCTTCGTCAATCTAATTCCTCCCAAACAATTCACTGTTTTCACGTCGAATTAATAATCAACAACTCATTGATTGGTCTCTCCATATAGGCACCATTCCAGTTGCATCTGCTCACTCAAAACACTCATTCAGTTGCCTAAAACCACTAAAGACACACTTGAGAACTACATGCAGTGCACGATGAAAGATGCCTACTATGATTTGACTGCTGTCTCAACCATTGTATGTTGCTGATGTCCAGTGTGATTCTGCGGTCAAAGGATTGGGTGACGTCAGCAGAATCGATGTCAAGGACTCAAAGACTGGAACCCTGTTCTCCAACCGCGTGTGTTCTGGCTGTCCTGGTGATGAGATCGCCGATGCTGATGTGAGATTTTCTCCGATCACCAAGATCCTGAGTATATTTGGCCCATGCGATGGAATTGTGGCCTACAGGTAATTTAACACCAAATACGTCCATACAGTTCATATAAAAAAAGGAAACGAAACTATACACGTGCCCTGTTATAAATTTGAAAGACACTTATCAGCCCTTCTGCATATTAAACAGATAAAGGTTAAAGTTAACACAATGACGCATAGGGCCTGTAGATCCATGGATCGCATACGACCAATACAGTAGCCTACTTTTTTTAGACCTATGTGAAAGTTGAGTATTAGGTTTACATTCGCCAAATGACTGCGTGTTATAATAAGCGGTATGGGGACGACTGTTCAGTGGACGGCTGATCACCTGACGATTGATCATCGGACGATTGGTCATAGGACGATTGATCACCGGACGACTGATCACCGGACGATTGATCATTGGACGATTGATCCCCGATTTAAATATACTTTGAGGAACTGCGATGGGCCTTAACGTTTGTTGATTTTTATCTTTTATAGCGGTAAATACGAAACTTTTGACTTTCTACCTTATTAATTAAAGTGGTCGATGTCTACATATAAATCTCTGTAAGAAATGATGGCAACAAGGATCAATCGTCCGATGATCAACCATTCGCAATGATCAACTATCCGGTGATCAATCGCCCGGTGATCAGCCGTCCAGTGATCAAACATCCTAGGATCAAAATAAGCGACGACGCGGTTTCGTACGCGTTGTTTTTAAAGACGCGGCATAGAGCGTGCAGTGTTCAATGTAGGCTAAGCCGTTTCTCTGCAATGGCATCCGATGGGTCATCTTGTTAGATTGCTCTTATGGTGCCTGCTGTGCCTGAGCCAGAAAAGTCTTCGTCTAAGGGTTCTCACCAAGAACTCCAGTGGCGTCGCTAGGATTGGAGACCAGAGGTGGCCTATTGTATATGATTGTGGGGTAGGAGTGGGCGGCTGCCAGATGTGGCGATCCAGGGGTGGTCGAGGGGGACAAGCCCCCCTACCTTCTACAGTGATGGGACACGTTATGCGTTTGTCCCCCCACATTTTCTACCCCACCCAGTGGGTGTCTCCCCACCTGTCAAACGAGATCGCCGTCTCTGGCGGCTGCTGTATCTTCCCCTAACCCAACTTTTTAATAACAATGCAACAATAATCATATGTTTCTGGCGATGCCATCGTAATCATGCAACAGCTTGTTTCAGAACTAAAACGCTAGACACAATGTATGAGGAATTCAGAATCAATACAGAATTGAATGAAAATTATATGCAATGGGTATCATGTGAATGCACCTCTGAAAGATAGTGCAACCCTCGTGACAGTCGATTCATGGTGAACCGGTGGTGTTACCGTGTTACTGCAGTGGTACTTCATATATTATGTAGGCCTACTATTGGACTAGTTTATACGGATACGTATGTTGCCTTCGCCGAGAGATGCATATCGGTCTATAACTCGATCGTTGTTAATATTTTGGACAAGATCACTTTCTACGCTACACATGGCTAGTCTGTCGTTTTTTTTAATGAGAGCCAGTGGGCTGAAAGTACGTTCACAGCCCGCACTGGTGACTGGCACAGTTATCATCAGTCAGTAGATTTTCTTAATGCCGTCCTACTCGGTGGACATGCCACTGCATGCTCGCCACTTCTGAAAAAATAGCACAACATTGAACTGAGTTACAGCTAAGTCGACATCGAGGCTAGAGAGTAAACTGGACGAAACACATGACAAATGAGGAGATATGATGGAAGCAAAAAAGAGTAAAAAATAACAAAAGAAAGACCCCGAGTGATGCTGAACCGTTTACGAGGAGATCTGGCCATTCATTCCACAATCAAGGAGCCTGTTCTGTCGACGTGGTAATGTAATGCTAAAGAAGTCTGAACGTAAACGAAGAACTGCTCGAGGTCTTTACATACAAATTGTCTAAGAGCAATACTTATCCCCATAACAGACTCATAATGTCGAAATCTCAAGACACAGGCCTATCGTCAAAAAAGATCAAAGCATAGTAGGCCTACTTTCTACTTTACAGTGTAGACTAGTAGACGCTCTGACATAATTTATCAACTATCGTATCCCGTTGACAGTTTTGTCGATAATAGAGTTCTTACGGTGGGGTCGATACCATTGAGACGCAGAGGCAGGAGCCTCCCTTGGGATTTTTGTTAATTAGTATTTTTATTGCAGCATTTTTTCCAATTGAAAAATAACCTGAATCGCCCAGCAAAGACTGCTGAGAGTTTGTTGTAATCATTACGCGGTGGCTCGTGTTTCCAGCATCATATTCGTTGCCTAGACTTGCATCACTCGAGGTCTTTCTCTTGTTATTTTTCTACTCGTTTTCTACCCATAATTATTGTAGGGAATCACCCTCAGGATGTGTCCCATCCATTTCTTCTGTCGTTTTCCGATTGTTTCTACCAGGAACCTTTTTCTTCCATCATATCTCCTCATTTTCATGTGTTTCTTCCAGTTTACTCTCCCCATTTTTCTCCAAGTCCACATCTAAAAAGCTTACAGTTTTTTTCCAGATCGTCCTTCCTCATCGTCCGCGTTTCTGATCCGTGTAATACCGCACTCCATAGCCTACTTCAAACTGTCTCGCATTTAATCAATTTATTGCCGCTCAAAAAACAAGAGGCACACCCTTCACTTGATCTACAATTTAATTTGGTCTGATTTAACAGTTGCATAATTATTCATGCAACAGATATTCGTGTCTATGCTCATCCACATGGAATAATCAGAGCAGGTCATCGATTTTTGCATTCGCGAAGTAAAAACTTGAAATACACGGTGAAATCCCTCTCTTCGCTAGACATTATATTTGACAGGATCGCATACCTGAGATGAAACAATATTGATTTTGTGCAAATCTGTTTAAGATGTTCTTGTTTGAAGTCAACTATATCTACAACTTTATTGCCAACACCTCTACCGTCAACAACTAAACAAATTACTAAGCCAATAACTACCCAACTACATATTGCAACAACTCCAGGTACGAAACTATTTGTTACGCATACCTTTCGGTCGTAAGTCATCACCAGTAGCTTACTCTAACTTCTAAGTGTTATGTCTATAATTCGCAAACTGATATGCAGTAAGAATCCTGACGCCTCGGCGATATATATATACAGACTCTCTTCAAGTGTATTTTAGTGACCTGGATAGTGATGCTTTTGAATAACTTCTTCTGCTGCTTTGTCGGCTGTTGCGAATAGGTTTTGGACAGCAAACAATTAACGCCTTACACGTGCATGTTTGCCAGCATCCATTAATGCACGTACACATAGAGGAGCTTAATGCCCTCTTTTGCAAACCAGTCGCTCTGTGGACAACGAGTAGGCCCACCCTAAGCCAAAAATACTGCTGGGCTCTCCGGCATTTGTGGTGGCTATTTCCACCCCAATGGTATTTACTACTCAGTTAATGGGCTATAGGTTCTAATCTTGACGCATCTTTTGAACCTGCATAATCAGCCAAGCCTTGCATCTGCAGGCTATCCCACTTCAACTTGCATTTCCACATTGATAGTATATTAGTTACGATTACATTTGAATGAACCGTACTCTGGTTTATCTTATGATGACGGTGCTAGAAGATTACTAATTAGATTAGCTCGAATTAGGTTTTCAGACACTTCAACATGTTAATTATATTGTGTTATTTGTTGTCGGGCAAAGAATAAAAACTATATCTATATGGTGACTGTGATCATAATTCCATATATCGACATATTATTGCAACACCATCAAGTCTTGCATTTCGAACTTATAACCTCACAAATGGTCAACAGTGGCTCTGTGAAATTCAGAAACAAGCACCATCTACGTACAATCTTCAGACATAAGTGAATAAAATAAATCGTTATGAACTGTGCAAATTTCACAAATACATAGCATTCAGTTGTACTTGTGTCTGTGTTTAATTTCTTCTGCATACAGTGTTTGTGAGAATTTGACCACTGATGTCCATTGGGGCAATCGACTGAGTCTCTGAGGATTTTACCCAATAATTGTTCTTCATTGACAGATTAGTATTATTGGTTCACACACTAATATCACTTAAATAAGATAAATCAAATGTTACTAAAACACAATCTAAAAGTGGAACTTATTTGAGTATATGGACCAAACACTGTCAAGATTCATGATGTGCCTTCGAAATTCAGGCCAGTGGAACAATCAGCTGTATGTATGTAGAGCATATACTTATATATCTCACCTTTGGACAGTGTCTGATTGTCCAGTGAGGAATGGGGGTTTATACTAGCCTTAAAATTTCTCTTTTTAGCCATGCTGAGGTTCGAAAACGCTCCCGAGTAGCAACCGTGAAGGGAGCTATATAAATCTTCGCAGTGAATGATTCAAATGATACAAAGAATATCAAATATATGTATACCAAGTCCTCAGTAAACTGCATGACCAGTTCAGGTTATCTGGGTCCAACATCTTAATACGTGCCACATCATAAAGCCCATTGCTCTTAAACATTACCAAGAGTAATATAACGGAACAAACGATTATGGTCCAATTTGTCAAAAAAGAAGCAGGGGGTCGGAAATTTATAGAAATACTAAAAATTTACCAAGCCACAATGAAATATTTATTCGTGAATTATATTCCTCGAATTGCATACCACTCGAAGTGGAAACAATGTATCGGAATTTCCAAAATTCTGATTCCCACACACACGCATGCACGCGCTTGCACGCTCACGCGCGCGCACACACGCTCACGCACATACAAATACACACGCAGAGAGAGAGACAGACAGAGAGACAGACAGACAGAGACAGAGAGAGACAGAAACAGACAGAGACAGACAGACAGAGATAGAGAGAGAGACAGCGAGAGAGAGCGAGAGAGAGAGAGAGAGAGAGAGAGAGAGAGAGAGGGAAAGAAAAGCTATAATGACAGTAGCAATAGTAATTCCAACTTTTAAAAATTGTTAATTAAAGTTATTAAACTTTCAACGCCAACGCTTCATTCCTCTCAAAGATTCTTAAACATATTATTGCTAATCAATTGATTGTTTATTTCTTTAATGATCTGCTGACCTCCCATCAATTTGGGTTTGGAATGAACCACTCGATCTACGGAGACCGTAATAGTCTGCAGGTTTTGACTGGTGCCTGATGACTGAAACCTTTCCTTATCTTACCTTTCTTGACTCTGTCCGAGACTTAGGAATTATTCAAGATCAGGAACTTAGCTTTTCATTCCATATCAATCGGCTTAAAACGTAGTTATTGCCATCAACTTCGCCAGTTGCGTACTGGTTTCTCGTTCCGTCCAGAGAGTGAATGTATTTACCGACTCATTAGTTTGTCACGACTTTTGACTGGCGACTTTCTACTTAGGCCCTATCGATAGGCCTAATACCGTAGATCCATAGTAGTCAAATATTTTGTTTTCGAATATTAGTGCTTACACGTATCTACATAACTGGGCTTCTGTAATGGCTGATATTCAAAGCTTAATGGACATAGGCATAGAGTGTTTACTGGAATTAATTAATTGAACTGAATTGACTGCGCCTGATTTTCATTAAAAAAATAGCTCAACCTGTAAATGATGCTAATGCAAGTGCCGCTTGTTATTTTAAGTAGGCCTATCCTTCAATAACCACGCGCAAAATTACGCGCAGCGAAAAAAAAGCACGCACAAAACCTACCGGCCAATAACTGTGAGTGGCTCATTACCGGGCACATGGAAAAGAAGAGAACATACTTAATTCCCGCTTCCATTTCAACAGCATTCATTTCATCAATCCCGCCTCTATTGAAGAGTCAAAGTGGACCATTTGCGACAAGCTAAAGGGAGAACCACTGGGAAGCAGATCTACAAAATGAATTTCACTTATCTGATAAGTGAAATAAGTGAAATACTAAATGAATTTCACTTATCTGATAAGTGAAATTCATTTAGTAGATCTGCTTCTTAGTGGTTCTCCCTTTAGCTTGTCGCAATTCTGCATCTATCTCCACGTGTGACGTCGGTCGCGGGTGCTTTCTTTTGTGCGATGCGATTCATCATGCCAAGCCTTCGGTCACAGCGTAGGAGTCCTGCTTAGCTGAATTACTTCCTTCATGCATTCCCAATTAGTTGCATTGCATGATGTATCGTTATTCGAGAAAGTTTATCGTTTAAATACTTCCAATAGAAAGCCTGCGCTGAATTGAATTCAAGCTCTAAATGAAAGTTCATTTAAAGCAGAAGTGAATTTCGTCCAGAAACCGCCATAGGCCTATATAGGGGCCTATAATATTAATTGTATTGGCCGTCGATCGACGGTACTGAACTCATCAGTTCGTAATCGACTTTGTAGGCATTATCTGAAAACTAAAAAATTAACAAGTTTTTGGACAATATTGATTTGATAGTCAGTTAACGAGAAGCCGCCTCTTTAAAAAAAAATCGATATTTGCAACCAAGTGGCGCTTAACGAAATGTAGATCGTGCATGAAACATCTCAGCGACTGCTGTTTCAATCTTCGTCTGATTTCGCAGCCTAACAGCTAAAGAGCAAGAACTGTTGAATAAGTTTAACACGTGGATAATATTTCATAACATTCTGAATAGGCCTACTCAGAAATTCAAAATGTGTAGAGAAGAGCCAGATGGATAATAACTAAACAGTGGCGCCAGAGCTACGAGGTTGAGGGCAAAGTCCCTAATGACTAAAGGGGGTCTGAGGGAGCCTCGTAAGTTCCTCAGCGAGTTCTGGAGTCCTCGAAATTTTGAGCATTTGATGCCAAAATTAATTAAATGCATTTTGATCAATTGTATACCTCCTATTTTAAAACTATTATTTCGAAATAAAAGTACCTAAATCATTTCGATTTGTGAGAAAATGTGCCTAAATTATATGCAAGGAAGCTGAGACAGTAGGCGTTTATAGGCCTACGTTTGGGCGTTCGTAGTCGAGTCGAAGCATTGGAAAGTACAGTGTCTTTCTAGACTTTAACTGCGAGCCATCGCCAAATTTAAGAAAGCAAGATGAAGTTAAGTTTTAAAGCAAAACTATGCCCTCTCCTGTACATAATTTATACTGCAGATTTAGGTCCTCTGCTGGCTGCCTGTGATGTCCTGAGCCAGTCATATGCGGACGACCTCCAGGCCTATCTGCACTGTTCAGCCATGACAGCTGCCACCGCGGTCCGTGCAATGAGCCTGGCCATGGAGCCCTTGCAAGCCTGGATGTCTTCCAACCGCCTACGCCTCAATCCATCGAAAACTCAGTTCATTTGGTTTGGCACTAGCCATCAGCTAACCAAACTTGACATGAAAGCCCTCGCCCTAGAGTTCCCTCAGTTGGTTTTCTCATCTTCTGTCATGGATCTTGGTGTAACTCTAGACCAAGAACTCACTTTCGCACTGCATATCCACTTGCTCTGCAGAAATTGCTATTATCAGCTGCGCCAGCCCAAGACAATATACCGTTCCTTGTCCCCTGATGCTGATGCAAGGCTTGTTCACTCCTTCGTGGTCTCCAGCCTTGACTACTGTAGCGCCCTCTATGACGGACTCCCTGCATGCCGGATCGAGTGCTTTGATCGGATTTTGCGCAAGGCGGCACACATCATTGGCCGTATTCCAAGGTTCGGCCACGCTACAGAATATCTGCGGGACGTCCTTCATTGGCTCCCCTTCCCTCAACGAATCTCATACCGGGTCTCATCATTGGTTTGGCGCTGTATCGAAGGATCAGCTCCCAGATACCTGCGTGAACTAAGCTGTTCCACACTGAGTGTCCAACGCCGAGGTTCCCTACGTTCATCCCTACAGGTCGAGCTTCTTGTCCCTCGCTCTCGGACTTCCATGAGGCAGCGCCGACCCTTCTCGGTTGCTGGCCCTGCAACCTGGAATGGGCTCCCTGTCACACTCCGCCTTGTGCCCAGGGGACACTCAACCATTTTCTATACTAATCTTAAGTCTGTCCTATTTAGCCGGGGTTGGGTCGGGAGCGCTTCTTAGTAGATGTCTTGAAGAGGCGCTAAATAAATCCTCCAAATAAATAAATAAATTCATTTGTTTGTTTAAGATGTTCATCATACAGAGCTTGTGATAATGTGGTCAGTGATGTCCTCTAGGACAACCAGTTGGGTCTTTGAAGATTCAAGATATTGGTTTAACCCAATATTTAAGTTTAATATTGACAGATTAGTCCTACAGGGTTTACAAAATAATATTGCCTAAATAAGATAAACCAGTGTAACTAAAACACGATCTAAAAAGTCAAGTTTATTCCAGAATATGGACCAAACACAGTTAAGATTCATGAAGCCTCTTCGAAGTTCAGACCAAAGGAACACCATCCAGCTGAATGTCTGCAGAGCCTATGTTTAAATATTTGGACATAACATAACATAACAAAAAACAGGGTTTAAAGTGGTTTAGATGACATTTAGTCTGTGTTAAAACCACTGTAATTTGTACTTGATAACGTTAATAGCCCAATTTTCCAAGTTTCCTCTTAAAGGCTGTAATAGTGTCCAAAAAGACTATCATCCAAACCATTCCACAAATCTACAATTCTTCCACTGAAGAATTTCTGCCCTAATGTTCCTTTCGGTATCTTAAACAATGTATATCTGTGTCTCAGAGTTACTCTATTTGGTGTAAATTAAAAAAACCTCTTCGATTGCACCGCGTCCTTCCCCGTAATAATTTTGTAGGCTTCAATCAGGTCTCCTCTGCTCCTCCTTATCTCCAATGTTATTAATTCACATTTATTCTTAGCTCAAACCTTTGTATCCCCAAATCATTTTTGTAGCTCTTCTTTATACCCTCCAACTTCAGCTACAAGGGGATTGCTATAATGCGTAAATTCTTCCGATTATATCAGAAATTCTCATCAGCCAACATGACACCCATGCTTCTTTTTTGACAAGATCTCACCCTGCCTTCAGATGAAACTCATGAGCCAAACCAAGCTTTAATAACTCTGATGCGTTCTTTGCTTAATGTGGAGCACAGTCAGGTACCCAATGCAGTAAAAGTAAATCTCAGATATTTCTCAGCAACACACTACAGCCAGGCAGTGAGACCAGCTTATTCACTCGCTATGTCGAATGAGGCAATGAACAGCCAAATTGTTTTGTTCGCTTTAGTTTCAGGTCAGAATCTTGGAGACCACAGTCCTCCCTATCCCATGTAACTGACCCAGCATACCAGGGTTCACTCAGACTCGTCTTATTCTCGATTTAAAACTGTTCTTTTCAGCCGTTCCGGAGCTGGAACCGCTCCCGAGTAGGAACCTTGAAGGGGAGCTATATAAATTATCACAATGAATGAATAAATGAATGCTGCAGATCAGCCGAGTGAATATTGCAGTTGGTCCAAGCAAAGTCTGTGATTGGGAGGATTCAAACGATACAAAGAATAAAGAATATACCAACTCTTCAGGAAACTGTATGACCAGTTCAGTTTATCTGGCCCCAACATCTTAATACGTGCCACAACATAAAGACCAATGCTCTTCAACAGTACCAAAAGCAAAATAACGTTATAAACAATTATCACTAATCCCAGTACAATTATGTATTTTTAGCCTATTGCTGTTTTTTGGTATTGCCATTACTGCTAAACTTGATGACAATAATAATATTATATTATTATTATCATATTATGACCACAGAAATAGCTAGATACCCATGAACCAGATAAATATCACTGAACCAGATAACTCTTTTAATTTTAGGCTTTAGTTTATGCTGACATACGAGACAGTTTGGTTGAGCCAAACAGCAGCAAGTTAACATAAAAGTTATGAATAAGATCATGCAAGAAGACACTGTATGTCGTTTAAATGCAGATGGAAAATATTTCAACAGCTTTGCTCTGATGTCTGGTAGAAACAAGCAAGGCCAGAACAATCATCAATTCAGATCTTGAAATGCTAATATGCATGAAAAAAGTTACTACACATCGCATGAGCAATAGTTCTCAGAGGAATGACGGATCCGTTTGGAGAATCACAACTCCACTTTAACCAAAGAGAAAACTTCCTAATAGGCACAGAAAATAATAAACTCCAGACCACATTGGCTGTGTCCTATTAAAAAGCAGTAAATGTCTATATGAAACTGCCAAAGTGCCCAATAGCCTGTTGAGTGTAGTTAATTATCAGAGAGTAAATCCCAATGAAATACATAAAATTCAATTGCACGTCTCATGATAGCAAGACTTCAAAGGCTGAAAATGAAATGTTACCCACTGTACCAATTTCTCCAGATGTTTTTCCTGGTGCTACAATTTACTTGTAAATACACAGCTGACTTTTATGCAAATGTTCTTTAAATTATCTTATTCTTCTGCTGTGCTTTGTTTCATTTCAATTCTAGTTAAAAACTGTCTCAAAATCAGTAGGTGTTAATTTTAAGACATCAAGGTACCCTGATTAAGTAATAAATGTAATACTAGAAATGAAGTTAGAAACAACAAAATGACTGAGTATAATCATTCATTCATGACAAAGATTTAGAAAGCAACCCATGGCTTCTACTAAGAGGTGATTCCAAACTCAGCATTGCTGAAAAAAGGACAGTTTTTGAGGTTAGTATGAAAAGAGCAAGAGTGGCCCCCTGGGGAGCAAGTGCAGCACCAATGGGAACTTGGGTTGAACCTACTTTCAATTTCCTACCAAGTCCGAGTTTTACAAGTCGAGTTTCGAATATTGAAAAAAGCCTCTAATTCTCTTGAATTTTAGTTTGGCAGTTTGCACAATTTATATGAATTTTTTTGTTTTGCATTTTTTGTTTTTCTCAGTTTACATTAGAGAGTAGTAACTAGTAAGTACTACTAGAAAAAGCATGTGTTTTTAGTTAGGTCAATAGTTGTTTGAAAATAAAAAAGTTCAATTTTCATATTTAAAACAGAAAATCGGAAAGCCAAATATTATTAAAACTCGGACCCATCGAATGTCCGAGTAATGTCGAGTACCACTAAACTTGGCTTGGCCGAGTTAGTTTCAGTTCATCCCTAATCCGTACTAGATAATACAACCGTTAGTTTCAGTGCTATTGCAGTTTTCCATGAACAGTCAACAGAAAACTACTGATTGTTCATCCAAAGCGCTTCTGAATCTGCCTGAATGTTTCAACCTGCCACAACAATTGCATCGGCCAAAACAGCAGAAATCAAATTATTGCAGAAGTCTTATTGCATCATATCAGTAACTGCACAACAAGACTGCACACTATAAACAAATGGTTGAAATATAATGGACTTGCCTAGTATACGAAATGAAACATGTCAAGAGATAATATAAAAACATCTGCAATTGTTCAATTAATGAAATCTTTAAAATCATTAAGTAAGATTCAATGCAAATATGACAACCTCTATTTTTGGATATCAATTAAATTCCAATTAATTTTATGAAATGAGTCAAACGATAATTTTAGCTCCCAGCAAAATATCCATTGCAGAATTTTCAACCAGGATGAAATCTCACTTCCAGAAAAATTTATCTGATAAAATCAGTGTGTGGAAGTCCATTTTTCAACCTTAGCAAAACCATTTGCAATAGGGTCCCAAATTGTATTTTGTTTTAATACGACTCTCAGCTAGCAGCCAAAAATCAATGGCAAAGGAAATATTCACAGTATCAGTACTAAAAAAATTATGTTACAGCTTAAACCTAAAACAATGAGAGAGTTTTTATTATTAGTTTCCATGCATTTCAGCAAACGATCATTTAGTTGCTATTCAAAGTGTTAAAATAATGCTTAAGTGTCGATGAACTTCCTAACCAATAATAATCAATCAATAATAAATGATAATTTAACATTGACACATCTGATAAGAGAAAAACTGCTCATCATATCAGTTCAGTTTCTTAAAGTTGCAAAATGTAAAAATAATCAAACCTGGTGAGGTTACCAATACCCAACACTTAAAATAGAAACCAATGAATCATCATTATTACAATTATTATGAGAACTGCTATTGTTAGAATCATACCTAATCTTGTTACCCATATCGTTGTTATATGCAGCTATCCAAACCAACAACAAAAAGTCTTTCCAACATAGTCAATGCCATCAGTCCTCTACTAAAAACCGTCACTCACACATGGCTCAGTAAGAGAAAACCACCAAGAAAAGAATGCTCAACTCACCATTGTTCAATTTGTTTGCACATCACATAATTTGACCACAGCATTCTTAAATCTTTTAAAACTCTTGACTTGGCTTGAAAACTAGCATTTACAGACAGAAGTGACTACGAAATCTGAAAGATAGAACCACAAGGAATTCCCAGTTGAATTCAGCGGCTACACATCTGAAACACGTAAACAAAAATTGACACTCGCGATTGGCTGACACCCTAACATAAAGCTAAACCACCTTGCCAACAGCGAGGCGCAATTGTAAAAGTGAGATCTGTGTTATAAAACGAAATCATTTCATCAAACATCGACAGGATTTCAACTGCAAATCTGATATAATATGAGCTCATGTGGTAAACATTGGAGCACTCTGATTCAAGTTTTTCTACATACTACAGCAGCGCAGCCTAAAGATACTGGGTTAAGAAACTGCATAGAAATGCAAGTGTGGGAAACTGTTCTTATAAATCCATCACCAAAAGGCAATGCACACAAAACGCACAGCTGCTCCGTCGATTACTAAGGTCGCGTGGAATTCTTAGCGTCATTCCTTTTTACAGACGTAACGTTTTCACAGATACAAGAACAGACAGGGACAGCAGAAATGCTTCATTGTAGTTTCCTAAAATCTCAGAAGTCCAAGCGAATGGATATCAAGTATTCTCTATTCTAGACACACTCTTCATCAGTAGTGATGAGTGGCATTTTCTCGCAGTGGTCTCCTTCTACAAAACAGCAAAGCAAATTGCTCGATTACATCATCTCTAATAAAATCGTCTTTACGTCATCGCTAAAAAAGAAACAGGAACTCGAGAGTTGTAGACTGGATTCATTTGGTCAACTAAACATTGGTTACACACGTGTGTAGCCAAAATATAAAGAACTGGAACTGTTATTATTTCTTTAACAAAATGTGATATGTCAGTTGCCCAGTGAAGAGCTGATAGATATTCACATGTTTGAAAACATATACTAAATTCAAATGAAATGGACAATGACCTCCTCACTGTCAGGCTTGTACCCATTTTTACTGCCATTTTTACTGCCATTTTTGCTGCCATTTTTACTGCTTTTAAAAACTTGTATAGCATGTTGTACAACTGCACAGTTGTACAACTGTAACTGTACAACTGTTATGTACATACTATAAAACGAGATCTGGAGTGAAATATCTTTAAATGTATGTAGGTCTCAGTCAAATGATAAAGAAGTAAGATGCAAGCCAATGAGCTTTGATGATTTAGTCAATCAATCATTAGGCAGACATTTGCTTTCTTATAAAGTCAGTCTATAATTGCCTTAAGAAAGATTAAGTAGAGTGTGGATGTGTGTTGTGCAGTTGTTGTGATACAGAGCGACTGTAAGTCAGTGCACAAAAAGGGAAAGTGTTGGCAAATTAATATTTAGTGCAATGCTTCAGTTGTTGCATGGCACATTAAGTTAATAGCTTACAGAAACATAGGATTCAGCAGAATAATGTAAAAACTAGGAGCACGTAAGACACTCCACAAAGCAGAATAGAACATGAATAAAATGGTAAATTTTATATCGAATATCACAGTTTTATTTCTCCCTCATGAACATGGGGTAAGGGCATAAAGCAATGGGCGGAGGGAGTGCAGCGTAATGGATAACACAATGGCGTGCAGAACAGCAGGAAGCAAGATCGATTTCCCTACCCGCATAAGGTTGACAAGTCTTCCATTTGCTAGGCAGTTGCAGTAGTTAAATCAGACATATTACATGATGGGAGCCTTGAATGGCTGTCATAAAATTAAATTCAAATCCTGTAATAACAAGTGATTATTTATTCTTACTATGATCTGCGATCACACTGCGGTGTGTAAGTATGAGTCATTAAACGGAGATTATACATGGATTTGTAGATTTATTTGAGAAGAGTGTGCTTTCAACACAGAAGGACCACCATGCGGTCCAGCTTATCCGATCAAGCGATTATAAGCGCCATGTAACGATGATGGGAGTAGGTACATACCCAACAGTTCAGATGGTAGTGGTGGTGGTAGTGAAGACTCTAGCTGAACTGATTCATCATCTGATTGACTGACTGAGGAGTTTGGACTCACCGGCATAAACGTGGCAACCAACATTGCGAGTATGACGATGAGCCCACCGAAGGCAAACGGAGGACCAGGAACGATCGACTGCAACACACACGATAATAACTACATCACTAAAACAGATTAGTCTGAGGTATCTTATGCAAAATCTAAATGTAGGTAAGATGAGGTGTCTACAGATACTTAGAAAATCCAATCGCATACTCCTCCTCACAGGGTAAAACCATATTTCAACTGGTACATAAACTTTCAGGCCACAGAATTAAATTTTGCATAGTTGGCGACTTGACCAAATCAATAAAATATTTATATTACACATTTCAGACATGTAAACCACACACTCTACAATGTCAATCTCATATTCCACAATGTCAACCGCCCATTTTGTATAAGAAGTTATTCGACATGCATATTTAAGGTGCTAATTCTAATCAATTAGGAAATTAACTAATTGATTAGCTGTTTGTTGAAGCTTGGTTAATTCTTACCGAATAGCTTCAAGATTTTGTTAATTCAAATTCGAATCGACAGGCCAAATTTCAGGAGCAAATTCTAATAAATTATCAATGTAACAAATCAACAGGCTGTTTGGTTAATTCTAATAAATTAATAAATATCAGTAGCGAAGATCATTTCCAATCGATTATCAATTCGACTAATCGTTCCCATCTCTATATAACAGCATGAAAAAGGTATAGTTTCCTATCATATAAATCGACATATGCAATTAGTGCAATGTCTGTAAATAGAAAGTTATACATAATGGCTCCTAAATGTGTCGAAAACAGTAAACAACAAATTAAAAGAGCAGAAAACTTGCTCAATAAAACTGGAATATCAAGCAGAGGGGTAAAAACAAAGTACCGTGAGTGTTGCTGGGCTGGTGGTATTCGATGGTCTCGTTGTGACAACTGTCGTTTTTGTAGGCATCATCAGCCCTTGTCCATCAAAGTCAACCTTGAAGAGGTAGAAGATGAAGCCAAACAGGGCTGGTCCAAGACCATTGCAAAGACCTCGTATGCCCGTTATGACTCCCTGTGCCACTCCTACAGGAACAGATAGTATAACATCTCACAGATCAGACCAAAGACCCATCATGGACTTTGTGAATCTAAATAGGAGGCTACAGATGTTACTCACTGCAATATGCCATAATAGAAATGTCATAATGTTTGCTAAGCACAAATTACAACAAAATAATTCCTTAGGACAATGCCTCCCAGACTATCTGATGCTGTAGATTGGCAATTGTTTTACCAGTCCACTGTGACCAGTGCATTTAAACATCAGTTTACAGTTATTACATGATAATCAAAATAAAAATTTCAGAATATTCTCATACAACTCACTCATGTTCATAACTGTTCATCATCTGCAAAGTTGCAAAGCTGAGTAGATATCTTGAAGGGGCGCTATATCAAGTATTTTTTATTGTTTTTTGATTGATGTATGAACAATGTTGTGTGTTATCGTTTTCAACACACAAAAGAAATTTCATTTGGGTATGATAGAAACAACTAGTGATTCTTGTAATTATTCTGCATCCAAGCAAGCAATCATTCACTAACCCACATTTTGAGATTTTCAGTCAATCAATCAATCAAAAATATTTGAAATAGCACCCCTTGAAGATATCTAATCAGAGGCGCTCCCGGCCTAAGAAATTTTGACAGCTATGAGGATCGATATGTCCCTACTCTCTACTAAGGAAGTGTTGGATTAGGATGCCTATCAATATTCAAAGCTGTAGTTGCAATTTAAACATAATTATAAAACGTCAATCCACCCATTTCTGCAGTCATAAACTTTCAATTATTAAACACTCAACTCCAATTTAACTGACTTTATCCATCTATTACTCTAGTTATGGCATGAAACAGTTGCATTGCCCAATTAGGCTTGTTTGTAAATTCCTCGAATATCATTCACGTCCAAACTTAAGACTATTCTCTCTCAACTTCCATACCTATTATCTTTGGTCTGCTTATTGCATTCCACCAATAATGCAACTAAGATGGTGTAGCAAGAAGTACCAAGAAAATAAACAAAGGAGACTACTGTCACATAGACTAGAGATAAAACGAATGACTACCTTGTTGATCTGGACTGGCATGAGCCGAAACAAAGACGCTGATTGAGGGATATGTTATTGTGCCAATCGCGGCAACTGCACCCGATAACCACAAGAGCCTGCAAACCAAACCATGCCAAGCAAACTGAAGCAGAGCCGCCATTACGCATCAACTGTTGACAGGTTGTAACCTTGTATTAGTAAACATGTATTTTGGTAGCTGCAAGTACACTTAAGAACCTCTCAAACAGGTGATTTCTATGCTTAACATATCTGACCAGAGATAACCTGAATGATATCTTAAGCTGATTGAGACAGAACAGTGCTGGTGCTGCCTCTGCTGTCAATAATAATAAGTGATAATTTGTAATTGGCCAAGAGCAAGCACATATTGGGCCTGTGGCAGTAGCGTATTGGATCAAGGGCTGTCACGCGCTGGTATATATGTATCTTCGCGTATTAGACAAACTGACACACCGCAGTAATGAGGTGAAATTTGGTTGTCTTTGGCATAGGGTCCAAAATTCCAAAATTTCTTCCAGTTTATGCTAGATTGCTATCATTAGATGCCGCCTTATCATCAGCTTTTGGTAATAAACGGTTCTGAGATCAAAGTAGCCTCACAGATGTGCATAGATAAGTCAAGCAACAGTAATTACAACTGGCAACTGTAATAGGTAATTATCACCGTACTAAAACATCTAATCAACATCACTTAAGAGACTGTCAATGGCACAGAAAATCTCAAGGGCCATAGATAAAAGGTCATAAACCGAAGAGGTCATGTACAGAGCACAGCACATCAATAATTTATCAACAGAATAATACAAAAGAAGCTATGACGTGAAAGTAACTAATAAACATACATGACTTGCACACATAAATAATCTTCCCTAGACAAGGTACACTTGCTGCAGCACAGAAGGTACATTGGACATGCTTAATGAACAGTACAGTCCAAAAGTCGGTTTTAAAGGCAACAGAATATTTGCTTTGGTAGATGAAGCAATCAACCTCAATATGACACAAGATATCATGAACGTGAGAAATCAATCCGGAAATAAATGACATAATTATGATAAATTGAGCTTTCCAGTTACAGAGCTTTGTCTTGTTTGCTGATGAAATTTATACTCTTAATAACATTAAGAAAAGATAGGCTAATGCAAAGTGTACTCTTGGCTAGTATTCTTTTCAAATGTGTGTGTTGAATAAATGTCAAATCACAATATAACAAATTGATTTAGTTAGCTGTCATAGAGATATTAAAAGCAATCAAAGACAGGTCACCCCTTCAACCTCCCACTCGGTTTTGATACTCACTTACTCACACACTTTTATCGAGCACCAGTAAAGTAAAATTGCTTGCCAGAGAATCTGCTCACCAGTGTTGTGAGGAGAACCCAATCATGAAGAGCTGAATCATCTCAAAGACGAGCCCCACAATGACCGTACGCTTGTTACCGCAGTGCTTCATGAGAAAAGACATGAAAGCCGTCTGTAGAAAGACCACAAAACAAGGGCATAGATTTCATAAACAATGTAAATATTTTATACAAGTCATCACTCTTGTTATTTCTTTGATTGTCAAGAAAGATTAACTAAAAAATTATACAAAGTCCCACTTCTTAAGGGTGCCCATTATACAGTACAAACTGGCAGCAGGTCAGATGGCTATTACATAGTAGCAAGTGACATGGCTAATCGGCTAGTATACAATAGCAAAGCACCTAGCCACTGGCCACCTCTATGCTGACAATGTCCAAACCTTTGTACATGGTCCTCCTGCAGAACAGCTCTCTCTTGTTGGATCAATCTACTCACTGTCACATGATCACCACTCATGGATGTCGGCCAATCGACTTAACCTTAACTCCTCTAAGACCCAACTGATATGGTTTGGAACAAAACAGCAGCTTCATATACTCAACCGTCCACTTCTCACGTCAATGTATCCTGATGTCACATTTGCATCCATTGTGTCCGTGACTTAGGTGTCACCCTTGATAGCACCCTGTCCTTCTCCGAGCACCTCTTGCAGTTGACGTGCTCATGTTACTACCACCTGAGGCGTCTGAGAGCCATCAGAAGATCTGTATCCTCTCCCGTATTCACAACAATAGTCCATGCCTTCATCTGTTGTCGCACTGACTAGGACTACTGCAATTCACTATTTGCTGGGCTTCCAAAGGCACGCTTATCTTCCCTGCAGTCTGCTATGAACTTTGCAGCCAGACTCATTGCTCATCTCCCTCGCTACTCCCACATTTCTACCTACATGACCGACGTCCTACACTGGTTTCCAATTCCCTCTTGCATCCAATACAAGGTACTCCTCTTTGTCCTTAGAACTCAACAGGGTAAAGCTCCTCAATATCTCTGCGACTTAGTGAGAAAACCTCTGTCTGCTGCCCCCACCCCCGACCCTCTCCGGTCTGCGGATCGACTTGATCTTCTTGTTCCACGGGCAAAGACTGCTATAACTCAACATCGGGTCTTTGCCATTGTGGGCCCTTCTATGTGCAATGACCTGCCCCCCCCCGTTACCTGTAGCAAGCTATTAATTGGGCTCCCACCCTCATCCCCTTATTGCCTGAAGACTTTGTTATTTCCTCGGGGCTGTCAAGCTGCGAGTGCTTTTTTGTATAGTTAGTACTGTAAGAAGCGCTAAATAAATAACCAGATACGATACAATACAATATAGCCAATCAGCTGTTACACAGTAGCATGTGATATGGCTAATGGGCTATTACACAGTAGCATGTGATATGGCTAATGGGCTATTACACAGTAGCATGTGATATGGCTAATGGGCTATTACACAGTAGCATGTGATATGGCTAATGGGCTATTACACAGTAGCATGTGATATGGCTAATGGGCTATTACACAGTAGCATGTGATATGGCTAATGGGCTATTATACAGAGGCAAGTGAGATGGTTAATGGGCTATTATATAGTAGCAAGCGACATGGCTAATGGATATTAATACAGTAGCAAATGAGGTGGCTACTAAACAACAGCAAGTCAGATGAATAATAATGCAGAGAGATATGGAAGATATCATGATTATATAGGCATCATATAAAGTAAAAATAGAGTCAGGCATAAAGAAATTCAAAAGTGAATTTCATTATTACAGAGCAAGAAGAAGTGGAATAACGGAGACAATGTAAACATCACCATGAATAAAATTGCATTAATGATTACCTGAGCTACCACTGATAAAACGCCAATCATTGCTGTGAATCCCGCCACCTTTGCTGGACTGAAACCCATGACCTATAAACAGTACAACACAATTAATTCACCTGGATTAATTCACCTGGATTAATTCATCTGGATTGTCTTACTATGTCCTTCACATCAGGTCAGAACATCTGGCACTGCAGATTCTGCATTCGTCTTTCCAGGTTTACACTCCGAGTATTAGGAAAAAATGCAGCCATTCAAATACCTTTCTCTGCAAAGTCATTCTTTCTACATTTTGACAGCCTATCTAAATCTCCATTGCATTGTATTCTCATAAAACAGTAAAAAGTGTCGCAGTTTACGAATTTATCTGAGAACTACTTGCCTCCTACCCAGGTAATTAAATCGGTTTTCGGGCACCCGAAATTCCATAAAAATGCGCGATTTTACATGAACATATGCCAGAACTATTCCCTTGGTCATATTGGCTGAGTGCCCGGGCAATGAAAATCGATTCTTGGGTGCCCAACATTCCCTAAAAATGCGCAATTTTCTACATTTCCTAACAAAATATCCGCGGACGGGTACCCGAACCCGCGGGTCGACGGGTACCCGGGTCGTCATTTCAACATTTTTCTGACAGCCCTATTGCCTACCGGCGAACTAGCTTTCTCAAAATTTGTTTATGTCATATTTGATTAGCATAGAGAGCAATTCTGTTCAGTTTCTTTCTGTATTAATTTACGATTACACACAAAATTACATACATACAAAGAACCTCATATACAGAAACACACACTCACTTTCAATATACCACAGAGTCTCATTAAGCTTTAATTATGATACACTGCAGTGGGGAATATAGTCCAAAAACAAAATCTCATTATAATGTGTCTCCGGATATGGCGTCCAATGTCAGGGTTTTAACAAGTCTCCTATACACTTCTGCCACACTTTATTCTTGAAAGATTAACAAGAACTTAAGAGTGCAAACACTGTCAATAAACACAAGGTTGCAGTCACTTGAAATGCGGAAAAATTCTGTACAGTCATTTTGTACTAAGGAGACAAAATCATTCCACAACTGAGGCAGAGGTAATTTATACGAATTCGGGAATTCACTTACAAGCCGAAGATAGACAAAAAAACTTGAGTATTCGCCGGCCTCTGGAAGATATGAGAGGAAAACCGTAACAGACAACATGAGAATCAGTTTGTCCTTTCCAATCCGTTTAAGGGACTACAATAAAACACAAGCAACCATTAGATATATCAAAGCATAAGCTGGTCACTCGTATCCAACTAAAAACAAAATATGTCATGAAGCCATAATCATACAAAGAAAAAAAGAACAAGAGAAGTCTCTTAGGCCAGGCAGCCATCGGTATGAAATGTTACAGACTTCATTTTCTCAGCCTCTGCATATGAGTCAGGTGGCCAGTCCTCTGCCTCATTGTTTCACACTCCCACAGACAGTGTACAGTCAATGTACTCATAATAGCTCAGTTTTTCAATAAATATTATCGTTTATTGAGATATATATGGAATGTAACACTGCAAACCATTACACTACACGAATTGCATAGTACTACTTAATCTAATTCAATCGGACCAGATGTTACAAAGGCGAGCATTAGTTGGACAATTTCTCGGTTGTTAATTGAACTTTTGGGCTTCACCCAAGAGTTCTGAGGAGTTGGCTAGGGCGTGGACGAATGGCAAAACTCTCAAAACAAATATCTGCCAGTCCAGCATGTTATCCAACTTTTTCCCAGTCCTATAATCACACAAAACTAACCATCAAAGGCAATGTTTAAACCACAAGATACAATCAAAGCATTGAAACTATCAATCTGAGCGCATGAATCTAACAGACTTACGCCAAAGGGGTCGGTCTTTTCCCAAGACAGCTTGGACATATGGTGTGCCTCAGGATGCCGCGTTTCGGAAAGAGATTCTGGAACTGCAACCATGATGAAGAACACATCCAAAAGTGCTATTGCAGATGCTAGAGCTATAACCAGACTGTCGCCATACATGCTACCAAGGTAGGCGCCAATTGCTGGGCTCGTCACCAGACTGGCAGCAAATGTCGCTGACACCTGTTAAAATGACAAAACCACACATTCATCATCATCATTATTTTAATTAGTGTATAATTATTATTATCATCATCATCATCATCATCATTATTATTATTATTATAATACTTAATAAGTCAGCTTCTTATATGTTGCTAATTTCTCCATTCACCTCAAAAGCATGGGTAATTGTGAAAAGATAAGTTTGGATTTTTATGTTTTTAAAGTGACAAGAAAATGAAAAGGATATTGCCCAGCCAGTGGCAGTGAGTGGCACCCACCAGTGTGTGATACAGAATATAAAAAAAACTGTTTTTGCCAGGCTTAGTAAACAGCTCATTAGAAAAAGCAGTTCTTCAAGATTCATGAATGAGTAAGAATTTTAAGCAATGTCCCTAGCCCAACACTTGAATAAGAGGATCTCAATATTCAATGATCACGATCAAGCAATGTATGCAGGGCCTTGTAGGCACACATTCATCTGAACAGTTACATAATACATTCCAAGAACCTCACAAAGGTGACAGAATACAATGTAACTTCAGTCTGTGACCCATTGCACTAAGATGTTGAGATAAGTTCACGAGGTATGTATTGTGCTGTGGCTGTTCCACAACCAAAATACTATATATATATATATATATATATATATATATATATATATATATATATATATATATATATATATACAAATCAGTATTTCACTCAAATCTGTTCAACCCTATCATAAGAATAAACAAGAATGCTTAGTACCAATGCTAAAGCCTGAAAATACTATCTTTACTGAGCCATTAGCATCACCTTTGCTAGATCTCTAAAAGGTATCATACACATGGCAAGATACATTATAATTGCTTTGAAATATATCTATATATATATATATATATATATATATATATACACACACACACATATATATTCATGTGACTATATTTATTTATATATGTTACATAACACCTATCAAACACCTAATCAATCACAACAGTTATTGGTACATTTCTGCATTCATGAGGTTACATGGATATACCTTTAAGCTGTAGGTATCATGACTATACAGATGCCATCATGAGGTGTGCATACACTTATTATTTAAACATGTTGCCTTCGACTCTGTGCACCGCACATTCAAACTGTCTTAAATGCACTCGTTTAGATCTTCTAATTAGCCACACGTACAGTGTTTGATCATACACCACAAATATGCTATATTAAGTGTATTGAAATAAATGAACAAATTGCACCTACATACCTACATTGCTACGAAAAGGAGGTGAAGCTAATCTAGGTTACCTAGTCATCCCTATAGTGCTCTTTTCACCTAGGTAATAATTTGAGTAATTAGTGTAAGTAGAACATGATACAAATAATGAAACTTAATGACCGCACAGAGATGCTATGTTTCAAGCCATAATTCTCTTAACAAACAGGCCATTGGTAATAATAGGACACCAAATGCTGCTCAAGGATATGTGTTAAATTTCTACTGTATTGGCAACATGATGATGTTGTTCCTCAATGCTTGGATAAAGAGAGACTGACCAGACCATACGCTGCACTGCGCTCTTCTTTTGTTGTTACATCGGCAACGTAAGCGAAGATGATGCTGAATGTTACGGCGAAAACACCAGACAGCGAGAGAATTGTAAAATACCACCTGAAACATACAGAGCTCAATATTTGGCACATTGTTCATTTCCATACAGATATATATATACTTAAAACTTTGTGAATGAGTTCCAAAGTATATACCAGAATGAATAAGAAATGCCTTCATGACAACAATAACCACTCCAGTGGAGGACTCCCAAACTTTGCACTTGAGTAATGATATGCAGCTGAAAATTATAATTAAATAAGTTCTTACATCAGTATATAATCGAAGGACCGTAACATAGCAACGTAATGCTAAAATAACATTAGACGCATATATACGACAGAAGAAGAGATGGAGTGACGTGATTGAAAGGGATCTCAAACTGCACAAACTGAAAATCAAGGATGCTGCAGACAGAATTTGCTGGAGAAAAGAACCTGATTGGCTGACCCATCCCCAGCGAGGGATTAATCCCAGGAAATGAAGAAGAAGACAAATATAGCACCACTTCAAAGGAACTTCTCAGCAGCAACCAAAAACACCAGCAATATATAGATGAACTAATCAGTCAGTTAGTAAATCAATCAATGAAATCAGTTCACAATGTCAGTTATTTCAACCAAAACCAAACCGTGTGAGGTAATATGTGTGATGATGCCAAGAACCGATAAGCAAGTAAGCCAGTCAGTCAGTCAGCCAATCCGTCATTCATTCCTTCATTCATCTATCCATCCATCCATCCATCCATCCATCCATCCAGCCAGCCAGCCAGTCAGTCATGTCACAACAGAGGTATTTCAAGCCAAACCAAATTTATGTAATGCTCATAAATGCTGCTAAGGACAATGGCAGTATTGGTGATAGAAAGAAACTCACATTGGTCTGAATTTCATGAGTGGTATTGGAGCACAAGTGAACGAAACGGTGAGCAGAAGAAAGGGTTTCCGGCCCCAGGCATCGGACAGGGCACCGACAAGTGGGGCACTGAGAAATGACAGGATGCCCTGTATTAAAAATACACACAATCATATTCATCATTGTTGTGATCAACAGCGATACCATAATCACTAAAACAATTTCCATAATAAAAATCATTGCCCTAATAATTATCACTGTTTATTCAACGGCACATGTGCATCCGTTGCAATGTTTAGTCAAGTGTGCAACAACTTCATTGATCTGTATCTCTGTTGGCCAATTCCATTTCCCATCAGCAGAATGCATGCATCCATCTCCCCTGGGAACAACAAACGATCTCGAGCCTGCAAAACAGTTCCATGTGATACTCAAAGGAATTTGGCATGTCTGCAGTTTTTTTCTTTCCAAATCTGTCTATGACAGTCTCTATAAATCCACCTTTCTGCATCTGTCAGTTTAGTCACCTGACTCTACAAGTCTATCTAAGTCTGTACATCATCCAACTGTGTATCTCCTTGAATTTCTTGATAATTCTGAATCTGTCTGCCATTAGCCTTAACTGTATATCTCCTCCCTTGTTTCACCAGAAACAGAGCTTTCTATGGATTGATACATATAACAGGAAAGTAAAGCTTGAAAGTATTACATTCCTCACCACTTCTTAATCTATTGGCTGCAAAAGTTAAGCAATTCTTCTCTGCCTTTTAATCAATTAGCCAATCCCAATCCCTTTTATAAAACATGCCTCAACAGTGCACTAAATCTAGAGGAAAGACAACCACACCTTGACTCCCTGAATGAGACCATTCAACAGAAATGCATCCTTGCCAAAATTTTCATCAAGAACCTAAAAGCCACACAGAAAACAAACATCAAAAAAATGATATACCACACTCACAATTATAAAAAATATCACTAATTAGTATTTTATTATATTATTATTATTATTATTATTATTACAATGCAAAAATATCACTAACCATAATTATATCATACTATTATTACAATGCTAAAATATAATATTATAAACATAATAATACCAGTGAATACCAAGCAGTATTTCCGAGTACATTACTCATCTATTCCTTTAATAAAAACCGATGCATCCTATAAATGTTATGAGTATTATCAAGCCAAGATTCCTGGGACATAAAACAAATCATGTAACAGATCATAATATTATAAAGTGAAAGGTATCAAGAAAGCATATACACATTACAAATATGAAGCCACGAGGATGCCCTAAATAAGGCAACCATTTACTCTTTCTAAGGTACAATAATATGATTTAATACGACATCAATCACCTATGTAATGGGTGATCCTGTTAGTGGGACCACGGTCCCTTTAGGGTTTGAATCCATCCCTATTGATCGCAGTCATTTGTTTGCCTGCTTACTTTTCTGATGAATTGTCAGAGAGCAATAAAAATATTTGGTTATGGTTATAAAATACTGTAAAAATAATGGTCTCCACCTCATAGAACTCGTGAACTGACCAATGCAATGAAGACCAAACAAATTGCGTCAGAAGATGACTATTAAGCCATCCATGGCTAATGCACCATAGTAGCAGCCATGTCATGCACTTTCAATAAGGAAGCGCATGAAACCTACCGTTATGACGGGTGACATGAGAAGCCCCCAACTGAAGAACTCAAGGAATATGACGACCAGGGCATGATAAACACTTGGCTGATACAGTCCAGCCTTCTGAAATAAAACAGCACACAACAATCATTTCAATGATATACAAATATTTAAAAACATCTCATATACATAGACACACATATGAGATTTCGGTATCAGATGTCAATATTTTAATATAAGCCAACATAAAATATACTACATTGGCTGTGTCACTCAAGTAATCAAAATGGGTAAGACCAGATGTAAAAGTGAAGTGGTTACAATTACAATTCCTTTACAGGGTAGTACATGGCAGCAATATTGTGAAGGCCAACATAAAAATCCAGCACAGGTTAATTTTCATAAATCGTGCACAAGCCATGCAGGTCTCAAACACTTTAACGGCCATCTGCATGTATCAATCAATAAATTAATCAATGAGTTCTTTAATTGTTCCCAGAAAATAGATCATGGGTGGCAATACATAATAATCACAGATGGCAACCATAGAAATTCAAACTAACAGATCACAAATTTGTCATATCAACTATATATTAGAGGAAACAGTTGGCTACCCAAAAGGACAGAAAGTCACGATAGGTTAGGGATACCCATATACCATTTTATAGGCTATATACATATGGTACGTATGTGGATATTTAGATAACACGTTTTGTTTCACAAATGAACACATGTCCTTATCACTGATGATAAGTTAAATGTATTTATAGTAAATATGGACGATTCTTCAATGCCAACGATAGCCATTCTATCAACTTCATTTTTATAGCTCTTGCATGCGAAAGTGGCAACCCATTGTCACCACTTTCTCTGTCCTCATTACAGGAAAATGAAAATCAAAAGCACACGTGTCTTTATTTACAGTTGAATGCACAGAGAACTATGCATGCAAACTGAACAATATTAATACTCTAAAAGCTTTACGACGTGAACTTGATTTGCATGTATACTGCCTAAGTAAGGTGTCATTGTACCAACAATTATTATGACCATAACAAAGACTGGCTGGGAAACCTCACAGGGGAAAACCCAGAGGCAGTTACAGTAAACACATTGTGATCTAAAAGCAACGATGATGAGTAGTTGAAAAAGCTGAAAATAGCACAGAGTACTGCATAGCAATGACACATGTATTACGCAATCATATGAAAAGAACTATTTGTAAAGCCCATAGTTACACAACACACTTGAATGCAGCACAACAACACATACCAATATGGAAGTCACAGATTACTGTATTTATAATAATATTCTCTTGGCACATCATAATAATTAAATACATGAATTGGAAATCATTGTGGAAAGGTCATCCAGTTCCATTCAATCAATGTGCTTTAACTTGCAAACGCATCAATCGATCAGCATCAGTTGGATTAAGCTGTCTAAAATTGGAGTGGGGGTAGTTAGGTTCTCATCCATTAAGGATCATCTGGTATCTACTATCGCCAATCAGCCAATCAGTGCAGAACTGATATTATGGAAGACTAGCAGATGTGATGTGCCATGTACCTCTGTTACAGTACACTGCAGCAATAATACATTACACAGATCCATATAGAGAAGCTCAAACTAGGGCATAACCGGAAATCGCCTCAGACATTCGCCTCGGCCGAATATTGGGCTATTCGGAAGTATTCGCCTTGACAAATATCACACCTGCAAATAGCTAATTAAATAACCTTATTTTTAAAATTGTTTTTTGATAAAACCATATTTTTTTCATCAAATAAATTTAGAACTAACGGACTTACTTGTAAGTTATTGCTTAATTAAACAAGAACTTAACATTCCATTGAATATTCTTTAAAATAATGATGTTAATTTATATATTTTAATTTCTTTTGGCTGCATTTCCCAAGTGGCAACCAAATCAGTAATTTTCCCGCTTGAATTGGCTCCACCCACTTTTTGGTAAACAGTAGGAAGTAAAGGCGTCGTTGATACCTTCATATTTCAAATTTTATAACAAAGTTTTACATTTTTTTCGCAAATAAAGTTATTAAATAATAAATATATAGTTATAGCCTAGAGTACGACGATAGGCTATATGAATGATATCGCTATAAACTCTGCATTGATTATAGATAGTTCTTCATAGCTGTGAATGTGACGGGTTAACTACGCTTTGCCTACGGATGGTACTCGGTGGCCAGATTTGCCGCTACTATTTGGTTCGTACACGGATCCGGCAAATAGTTCATCCAAATACTCGGATTCGGTACTTGGTGGAAATTGTCTACTCAGTTATGCCCTAGCTCAAACCTATCTAACTACATGCTTGTACCATGCACATATCAGAATTACTTGTTGCTGCTAGATCACAGGTCAATAAATCAGGAAGGATATCAAGTCACAATACAAAGTGTTGAACAAATATGAAACTTCCCTGAATGTGATAGAAGATGTCAGGAAAAACCAGTCATAAGATATATATTTCACAAACAGATCAAGATTGATGTAAGAACCTTGCTGAACTGTTAAACCTAGCTACCACAATGCCAATAAATTTAAATTGTCAACTTAAACTAAACATGGCCAATAATCAAGCATAAAAAAACTTACAAATACCTGGTACTGACATTGTGCATTGCAAAGACTAGAAACCACTACAGCATAGCCCTTTCACTGTGTAAAAAGTCAAGCCCATAGACCAATGCCTACAGTCATACACCAAACCAAAGCCCACAGCTGATAAAGACCATTACACTGTAAAGCACAACAAAGCCCAAATAACCTGTACAGTGGAAACTTGAATTCCCAATTTCCCACCCCTATGTTAGCTTCCGGGTTAAATTCTGCACTAATATTTTGCATAATTAGATTTTAATCAGCCTTAATATATGCTTAAAAATGTTCCCCAAGGTCCACCGTTACGGTACAGGTACGACGAATTCATAAGCAACCAGCTCATTGATCAAAGGCCAAATTTACATTTGTGCTGATAAATCCCTCCAATCTGATTCTAAATTAAATTATCTCTTACAAGTCAGAAATCACTTAAATCTATAAGCAAACATCCTTAGCCACACTGCAAACACTTTATGCCAGCACTATTGACAGATTTACACAATGAGCACCACCACTGAGCCACAGGTTCTATGAAGTGTCCGATTAGAAAAGAGTAAAATATTGTCCAGAAACATACATGTATACACAAAATTCACAGTTGACCGTTCAGCATGCTAACCACTAGACAAAAATCTTAAACTATGGAATAGGCTACAAGAAAAACAAAAGTTAACTACTTAAACACTGCAATAACACTTTAATCTTGAGAAGTATTGTGTATATATAGTAGTTTTTAGTACCTCATTGTCTGCAAAGGGCCATGTCACATTTACCAAATGCCACCGTGAAGAGAACCACAACACAATTACACTGCAACCTACTTGGAGTTTGATATTGGACAATAGGGTGAAAATTCTTCATTTCTCTTACATTTACAAGATGCCACTACTGCAAATGAATCAAATTCAAACTCATTGAGTCCAGAAATGTTAACACAATTGGTTAGCATTAAATTTCAAAGTCTAAAATCCCTTTAATATAATCACCAAATATCATATTACAATTAAAACTTTGATTCACAAGATTCATTATTACCATATATGCAGCAACTCTTTAGTCACCAGAATCATCTAATTAAATTCCAACATTCCTCAAATATTGATCTAATTAGGCTTGTCTTTAGAGTGCCATCGGTTGATGCCTTGACCATTATACACAAGCACCATCGACGTAATTAATTAATAAATAATAATTTATCTTGTGAATCAGTAGAATAATCCGGCTGACATCCAGACCAACAGTTCAATACGTAAGTCTCCAGTGGACCATAGCATAGGATCAAATACAAAGAATTAAATGTTTAAAAGTAATGCATAGAAAAGCCAGACAAATTGCTGTCCAAAGTATCTACATCCTGATCGGCAAAACCCTAAGAATACCTCAAAGACGTAAATTCTGTATGACTCAATATGAAAAAAAAGTCACTTTTCGAAGACAACACACTTCCTTGAATGCAGTTTCTTTACATACGCTCTCTTATAAGCAGTCTATATATATGCACACACACTGCCTATATATAAAACACGTGAATGCAACTCTGCCACTGCTTGTACTCTGGCAGTGCCAATCCCAAGCCTTGTTAAAGGAGGAGGGAAACGCCAATCTGTGTTAATCCCAGAGTTGTATGGTCTCAAGACAGTGTCTCGGTCTCGAGAAAGTTTTTTAGTGTCTGGGTCTCGGTCTCGGAAGCCTGCGGCAATATAAAAACTATTCTCAGGAACTGGTACTATATACATTACAAGTTTCAAATTTAAATTACAAAAACTGATACATTATTATTTTATAGCATTTTATATAGGATCACTTGTCTTTTACTGTCTCGTACTGTCTTGAGCCTAGTGTCTCGGTACCTCATTGTCTCGGTCTCGGCACCTCACTGTCTCGGTCTCGTCGTGGTCTTGAAGTTTCAAGTCTTGCATACAACACTGGTTATTCCACAGTGTCATTAAAGTGAAAATACTACTGCATATGAATGCCTGTACACAAATCCCTCAGAAGATTGGACAGTTTGAAGGCTGAAAGCTGAAGTAAAAACACAACTGTAGGATCCAAGAGATCTATATGGATACCTTTCGAAAGTCCTACTCTCTGCTTACTTAAATACTGACTCCCAACAAAATGGCTGCATAGTCATTTACACTGGTTACCCACTTCACAGTACAATTGCACAGCATCAAACTGCTATACATTCACATGTACATCATAGCCCGCTATGAGTTTCTGCCTGGCATCTCTTTAAAGGCTCTCAAAAGCGCAGGTAGGACTAAATCATAATACAGGTGAACGAGTTGCACTGAACAATATTTGCCCATTATTCGTGATTATTGTCAGAACATGTGTTGTGAGAAAGTGCATTCAGTTCAAAATTCATGGATTGAAGTAAAGCCCATCTGCATGCAGGGTGTTTTAGACTCATCGTAGATTTTGTGTTATTTTGTCAGTGGCCAGCAATCTATGGACTGATTGGATTAATAAACAGTGGTTGACCGGTGAATCCTGTAGTAGACAGGTATCCCATACTCAAGGGCCTGAGTCTATTCACCTACTTACAGCTGAAAGTACAGATTTGACTACTTATAAGCACTTAAAATCATCAGTTCCAACACCAAACAACATATGATGTAGACTGTGTTTGCTAGAATGCATCAGGCTGAATGAATCAATGTTGAATGCATCAATATCTTGATGCACAGATATCTAAATGCACAGATATATGAATGCATAGAAATCTGAATGCATAGATATCTGAATGCAAAGATATCTGAATGCATAGATATCTAAATGAATAGATATGTAAATGCATAGATATCTAAATGCATAGATATCTGAATGTGTAGATATCTGAATGTGTAGATATCTGAATGCATAGATATCTGAATGCACAGATACATATGTAGCTAAGCACATAGATATCTGAATGCAAAGATATATGAATGCATAGATATCTGAATGCATAGATATCTGAATGTAATGATATCTGAATGCACAGATATCTGAATGCACAAATATCATAATGCATAGATATCTGAATGCAAAGATATCACAATGCATATATATCTGAATGCATAGATATCTGATTGCAAGGATATATGAATGCATAGATATCTGAATGCATAGATATCTGATTGCAAGGATATATGAATGCATAGATATCTGAATGCATAGATATCACAATGCATATATATCTGAATGCATAGATATCTGATTGCAAGGATATATGAATGCATAGATATCTGAATGCAAAGATATCACAATGCATATATATCTGAATGCATAGATATCTGAATGTAATGATATCTGAATGCATAGATATCTGAATGCACAAATATCATAATGCATAGATATCTGAATGCAAAGATATCACAATGCATATATATCTGAATACATAGATATCTGATTGCAAGGATATTTGAATGCATAGATATCTGAATGCAAAGATATCACAATGCATATATATCTGAATGCATAGATATCTGAATGCAAGGATATATGAATGCATAGATATCTGAATGCAAAGATATCACAATGCATATATATATATCTGAATGCATAGATATCTGAATGCATAGATATCTGAATGCATAAATATCATAATGCAAAGATATCACAATGCATAATCTAAAATGCATCATATATATCCACTCAGATGCATCATATATCAGTGTATCATTGAAAATGCATCATCTAGAACACAGCTCACATAAAAAAATTACAGAATAATTTAAACTATCTCAAGTGCATCACCTAAAATCATCCTACAGTCAGTAATTTATTCAAACATCACAAATGAATTGCATTAGCCACAGAGCATGCACTTGTATGGCGGAAGAGTGCAGACAGGCAATTACGAAAAGAAGCAGGAAATCAATTAAATCAAAGCCTTTTAGAGAAAGCAAATTTCTACAGTAATAGCAAACATCAAACAAAAAGTCCAGGATCAATAAAGCCTATTAAGCGCACAAAATCACTAGGAATGTGATGTCATTTGGGCTGGTGATGTGGAATAACAACATGTCCTACAACATCATCTAGAAAGAGCTCTCAACATTCACTGTTTATTTTCTACACAACTGTGTTATCAACAACACTATACCAACATCATCATCTGTTCATGGCGCCAGTCAGTTGGGGGGCAATTGGTACGAATAAATAATCACCATTGTCAATTCCACTGTTCTCTAATTGCTAGTCCAAGTGATGCTTTTTCCCAATTAATATTATCTATCCAGAAGAGGCTTAGTATGCATTTGTTTTATTCTCCTTCGAATCGTCCATGCAGTGCTTTGTGCAGAATTCAATCAATTAGCATTCTCTCAACAATGTTTACATGTCCAAACCATCGCAGTATTTGATAGTTAACTTAGACCAGCAGCAGAGCTGTTTGAATATCTAATTATGATTTGCTTATGTCATTATTTCTTATTTTCCCCAGTCTTTAAATTCCTTCAATCTTCCACAGCAAACTCATTTCTATCGTCATTGTTCATTTCACATCTTGTTTTTGCATTGTCCAGCATTTTCCACAACACCATGTGTTTACGTGCAAACCTTTAGTTGCCAAATAGTGCGAGCAATATGCATGCTGATTAAGAATGCTACGACTGTACTGGTAGCACTACAGTTGCTACTATATCTTTGTGAAGTTCTGGTATGTTCAATACACTTTTTGCCAGTCTTTGCCCAGACTAGTATCAATTTAAAGAACTTTAGAACACAAACTGATATCTCAAAAGTGAAAATGAAAAGGATAGATAAGCTTAAAGACGTTGACAGTGACAATTCATAACAAAAGAGTTAATGAAATGGTGAAAAGAAAGAATATGGTAATCATGAAGATGATGGTTAATATAGTGAAACAATAATGTTGCAGAAGATTAGTAACGCGAAATACGTATCCAAACTACAAAGATCTGGAAAGAAGTGAATTAAATTTTTAAGTGATGTATCTGCCAATGCAAGAAAACAGATGAGAAACAAAACCAATGCAAAGCAACTATCCATGCAAATATATCAGTCAGGCAACAGTAACCATTCTGTTAGAAGCAACACCTCCTAAACAACACAACAGAGAACGTCACTGTTGCAAATCTCACCCAATCATTTTCAATAGCCTGCATGTGCATCTTATTTCAAATAATGTACCATGGGAGATAAAATGGAATGTTTCAATGGAGATTAAATCTCTGAATATCAACAAACCCTCAGTTGACATACAGTTATATTTCAGATAACTATACCACTATACCTTGTAATAACCATGTATAAATGCCTTTTACCTTTAATATTTAAAATACACAACTATGTCTATTCAGCACACACATTGTTGGATAGATAATACCATACTGGGGAATGTCAATTCTGCAATTTTAAAGAGCACAATATCTCATAAAAAATTACACCCTCCACAATTTGGTCTTAACAAAATATGTTGGCACAAGTTCATAAATGACAAAATCCTCATTATCGATCATGAATACCAGCTTTTCTATTACAACTTAAAGTAATATTCCATAATAAGCACTGAGACACTAAAAAGCCCTTAAATTAACAGTTCTTAAATCTGACAACATAAGGAAACCACAGCAGTTCTCTGTTAGTAGTTACTTCAGCCACGAAATACTTAAGTATCTGCAAGTCCGTACCAAATACATTGAGAAAATGGAATTCTCCCGACTAAAAATTGCTCTGCTGTTTTCGTTGCAACTAAAGAGAATTCTACGAAAAGAAAACAGAAACATATTTCAACCAAAATCATCACAGAACAAACCACAAATAAAGACCAACAGCACAGAGAATAAATCAATTAATCTCTGCAATGCTGCACACTTCTACAGTCCTAATATCATTCACAACCAAAAGCCTAAGCAAAAACTTAAGTGTATGCTGTTATAAGGAAATACGTTAGCAAAAGTTATCAAATGACAAATCATCAACGTTTTCCAGAATATTATGTTGATGTCTTTATATTCAAAGAAAACTGATAAATAGTCATACATCATAGAGGAAAAGTTGCTCACAATCCATTTTATTCATGAGATCATTTCAGAAGATATGTTCTTACTTGGTAACAAAGTCAGATTGCGAATGTTTAACACCAAGAATCACTGTAATACAGAGCCAAAGCTAATTAGGTCACCATTCTCTGTAACTGTGTAATTGGCAGGCTTAAACCTCAACGAAAACAAACTTTGCAGAGTGTAACAATTTGCTTACGATGCTAGGTTGTGTTCATAATTGGTATCTACAAGAACTCTGCTGCAAATGCCATAACTCACATTGTTTTAAGACATTCAGCAAGTGGTCATGATATGCAGAAAATTTTTACTTCCTGTCATTTCATTGGGCACAAAATTCCAATTCTTGAGGAATAATAATGATCCATATTTGTGAATATAAATAAATATAAGTTAGAATCATGATAAGCTTAACATTATGGTGAAATAGGGTCAGTTTATTAAGCAAATAGCCTCAAGTTCTGCAGAACTACCTGTTTTATACGGAAGGCACAACAGAGAATGTTGGATAATTGTCAAGAATGATCACTAACATCCAACAATCCATTGCTCAATACAGAAATATTCCACATCCCATTAATTTCCAATGGCATCAATTCCAGATGCAGCACATGAAGTCAAGATGTCCTCAGTGAGCAACAACACCAATTCAGTAGAAATAAAACAACTCAATTTCTCAACCACTCAACTAATTCTGAGTACTCTAGCCATACCTCTGTACCATGTAATGTAATGCATCATATATGATCGTTCAATATATAAAAATGTCAAACAGCATTCAGTTACATGGAGGAAGAGTGTTACACAATACACATGTAATTGAACATTTGTATAGCGCAGGTTAAAATCATCTGCTTTTAACAGCACCATGGGATACGTTCCAAAAAGCACAGAGGCAGCAATTTAGAAACAATGAGACATATGATAGCCAAATAGATATTAACTGTTTTCAGTGGCATAAAACAATTATCTGGGTTGGAAATTCATTGCACAGATAATAATTGAACTCTGGTAGCTGTAGATATCTTAATTCCCTGCAGCTGGGGATGATAATAGATAATACAGAAAACAGAGATATCTCTTGCTGCACACATAGATAAGCCCACTGCCAACCAGGACTTGGAATACAAGGTCTCAGTCTTAAACTTCTCCCTCATTGACAAAGTGTTACTTGAGGATTCCTGTAGAGAACATGGCTCAGATTGTTGAACATGAATACTGCCAGACTGTGCTAGCGTGGTATATACAAAGTTAGGAATTGCAACACAAGGGAATATAAATCCTAAAAGTATATACACAAGGTAAAACCAATTCAAAGGAGACAAGATTATAAGACAGGCAGAGGTAAACTTAGTGATAGACAAACACAGATAGATTAAAAATATATCCCACTATGCATGCTTGGGTGTCTGTAAGTATGTTGGTATATGCATTTAATATGTAAAGCTGTGTGGCTACATAATTAGGCTACAAAATAAAGTCTATGGCTATGGTTGTGTTCAAGTGTAATTATAAACAGTATAAGCTTATGGCAGTACAACATGTAGCCAAAGTCAAAGTAATGAACAGGTATACTGCATACACCAAACACACAGTGGGCTATGAACCCCGCACTTAATTAGCTATAAAGAGAGACCGAATTACACTTGCTTCAGCTTATAAGCTAGAAACACCACACAGCTGATTGAACTGCAAACACACCTGATTCGGTGAAACAACTTTCAACAGAGTAAATTCTAGTATAGATAATATCTCACTCCAGCAGGATAGGACCAGACACCAAGTAGGAAACAAAGTGATTCCAACAGGGTATGACTTATGAGGACCCAACAAATGATCTAATCCTCATTCTAATAGTGACAGGATTAGATTTTGAAAGGATAGGATTTGATTATAGCTCTAAAACCAGATTCCAGTAAATAAGATCTCATTTGTAGTAGAATAAAAATCCAGTCTATGGCTGCACTAATCATCACTATGATCAAATGATGATAAAAAGGGTATAATAATAACTGTGAATAAATAAAAAGCAAAAATGAGATACTTTTGGCCAGATTACAAAAAAATGGAACCACAGTCAGAGAGGTCTTACATATATAGGTCTATCAACATGCAAACGAATTTTATCTGCACACTCCAATCACTGTACACATTTGTACGTAATGGATCTACTTACTGAATTCATTAAGTTATTTAACTATCTGAATAACTTAACTATAATCTCACAAGTATTCTTGCCTGAATAATTTTGTCAATAGTCACTCAAGTCAGAAGAGTATATATATATTTAATGGGAAGCTAATTAATCATATATTATGAATCTCTTTTCACAAATAAAGGACTGTCAACATTACGATCAACATTTCTTGCATATTTTCATCAACAACAAAACTGTTAACTCAGACTCAAATACATCATGTTATGCTATACTTAATGCAATGCAATAATCTGCCAACTTACTACTGATTGCTCAAGTTCTTACTCTTTGGCTGTGGCTGGGAGCATCTCTGAGTAAGTTTCTTGAAGAGGTGCTATATAAATCAATAGAATGAATGATCAAATGAAACATCAGTATGGTAGAAGCAATCAGATTAGACTCAACACCGAACCATCAAGGCAAACTGTGTTCAAACAATCAACAGCTTAACCAGTGGTCTACTTTCATGATTACTTTTGGAATTATACATGTTTGAAACAACAAGATTTAACAGAATCTATATGGTCTATTGACATCTTGCTGGGAGCACTCCCAAGTAGGTTCTTGAAGGGGTGCAATAAATAATTCTCAGAATGAATGCATTATTATAAAATATGACCACATTTGTTGCTAAAACATGCTATTTGTGTTTGGAAATCTAAAAACTTCACAAGTTGTGGTAACTTATACACAGATGGTATTAGCTTATGGTAAACAATAAAAAATGCTTTAGTATGAAACTTTAGGCTCAGACTTGGTAAAGTATTTGACCAATTATGAATACTTCCTAATAATAACATAAATTTATGTGGTTATCACTGATATCAGTAACTTCATATAACTTTGAGGAAAGGGATAAATGAATAGTAACATCACTGGCACAAAGAGCAGAACAGCCAGTAGGAAGCTAAGCAGCAAACATCCAGTATAGGTGACACACTATACTCCTCACTGGAGTGCATGATTCGTTTGATAATTCCCACTTCTAGTTAAATAAGAATCCTTTCATCATTCCCGCTTCCACTTACGCAGAAATCCACCTTTTAGATAAAATCTTTTCGTCATTCCCAATTCCATTGTTTTCATCAATTATTCTCATTAGTCAGCCCTCTATTTAAAATCATTTGATCAATCCAGCTTCTAGTTAAACAGATATCTTTTATAATCAATCCACCTTCTACTTAAAGTAGAGCGGAAATAACGAAAATTGTACTGTATTATAAAGAGGAAAGTGCGTCACCTAAACTGATCGATACCCCATACCAAAGTTGACTCAGTCTGCCATTTAGCAACCTGGCATTTATAAAATGAGCAGTCGGAGGTTATGGGCACCTTGCATAGCTGCCATACAGTTAAATTCAACCCCTGTAATAACTTGTAATCATCCTTTCATATTATGACTTGCAATCTTAAAGCGTATTGATTGCTTTAAATTAATAAAGAAGAATATTACCATTATTACTTGTAAGTAGGAATGCAGTGACAAAGCGTTCTGTACCGCGATTACAAATCAGTGTAAAGCACAAGGCCAATATCTGATATTTTGAGAAGATATATGTAGGTGGAGGCTACGGCAATCCTTATATAATTATACATAAAATTATATCGACGTCAACCCCATACTGTCATACACGCTTTGCGGCGTGATAGGCCACGAGTACATTAGTAGAAATCTACACCAATCCGGAATAAATAATAGTAAGAAAATACAATGCGATCGGATCACACAACCAAATCGATTATGTGATAGCAGCTACTAAAGTCACTATAAAAAAATTTCACTGTCATTAAGTCAGGTAGAAATAGTTTAATAATTTACTCACCATAATAGAATAACCATGTTTCATAATATCATTAAATAACTTATTGCTACTCAAACGATTACCATTCATACAACGTTCCTAGTCCCTAGCATTCTACATAAGCATAAAAACTACACAGTACGTTTCTTCTACGAGCAGTTAATCGTTTAATTATATTTAGTGCTTTTGTATATTGCTCATTTATGTAACTAATAAGGCAAGCGATCTTACTAAACAACATCCGCCATTCATGATTTGCAAATTATTAAATCGCACCTAGTTGGGTAAGCCAAAACGACGACAAAACAGCATTTGCAACAATACAAAAAACCGTGTCTGCTGTGTCATAAACTTTAGCAGTACCTAATTAATCACTGGTTTTTAATTTTCAACGATGCCGAGTCACTAATATTTGCAATAATTGTGGCCTACGCTAAAGTTGCTGCTAAATCCAAAAGCCCTTTCTAGCAGACATCCTAACAAGTCTTGCATTGGAATTTGGAATAGGGTGCAATAAAACTGGTAAGTAAGATATCATTAATATTATATTTCCGTCAATTTGTCATTAACCACAGAATGAATGCACTATGCGGCAATTTAGTATGAAGCAACTGTACTGCGATTTTACTATCTTAAAGAAGTAAGAACTATTTGTATGTCAAACATCCTGTGGAGCACATGAATAAAAAACTAACATTTTGAGCAGTAAGTTAAGTCTTTTCGAAGAAAGCGACAACGGTAAATTTTTTACCAACAAAACGGTAAAGTCATCATTATTACTCTATTGCAATTTGTTTGAGCAGATCACCATAAAGTTAATGGGAACCTACCACTTATTACACCTGAGGCGATTATCTCTTTTCCTTAGACTTTCTATACTTACGTGTTTATCATCCCGCAGCGTTCAATTATTTATTAGAAAATTAAGCAAAAAATTTTCCGATTGTTTATTTTTAACTTAATTAATTTTCATGCATCGATAAGTAAAAAATAGGAGTAACATTTTAAAATGATTATCAAATAACAATACGTGCAATAATTTAAATTAAAGTTCGCTGTTGTAGCGCTATGATAGGTAATATGGAATATTAGTCCCAGCTAGGACCTACTACTAATATTGATGTTGATATTAATATCGATATTAATATTGATATTAATATGAATATTTAAGTAAATATTTATATTAACTTTAACTTGGATATCTAACCATGACATTAATCAAGCAATCATTGTTTATTTTTGCAATCAGATAGACTCAGAAGGCAATTAGCAAAAAGCGCACAGTTGAGAAAAACAGCAACATTAGATTTCCCATAAGACCAATTAGAGATCAAATGATCCCACTAATATATAAGGGCCACCTGGAAGTTGACACAATTTGGGAAGGCAGATTTTTTGCTGACCCTTTTGAAATCAAATAGAAGATAAACAGCTTGCAAAAAGAAAATCTTGCCATGACCCTAACAATTATTGCCTTTTCATAACAATGCTTAACTGAGAGAAATCATAGAGATTCGTGGAATAAATGTACAGCCTTCCAATCAGTGGTATATATTCATTGCTATATAACTACTTTAGTTATCCACTGTCACTCAAGTTAGCATTTCTGCGTTTTGGTCATAGGCCTATTGTCTAATTTGTCTTCCGTCTAAATAAACGAATCATCTTCTTCAGTCAAGACCGGTCAAGAGAAAAGTGTGGCGCTACATGAATATTGATTACGATGACTAGCGTTACTACAAAAATTGAAAAAAATTGTACGTAAAGAAGTTAATTCATTATGTCGCTTGACTAAACTAACAGAAAAAGGATTGTGTCATGAGCTAAAAGTCTTTATTCGTCGTTTAAATTTTCCTCCAATGGAAGCAAAGAACCCGCGGCTTGTTTAAATCAAAATGGCCGACTAAAATAGACGTTGTTAGTCACGAGTAGGTAGCTTGGTTGTTACAAGACCAACTTTACAGAAACGACGTAATCTGTAAACGTTATAAATCGTGAAAAATTGGTAAGAAGCAATAGGCTCAAATGTGATATCTGTTATAGTTGGTGACACTAAATCGAAAGTTCATTTCTTTTAAATGTTATGAAAGGGATGGTCTCCTAAAGTTGATATTTGCGTTTTCATTTATCAAAATAATAATTACCGGTGAATGTTTTCTCCATTATTCATTTTTGCTTGTGCAAAATCTATTTTTAAAACACTTTATAGAATTTCACGCATTATTTGTTATTGCAGTTCATTGTAGGTCCTATAAGTATTGTATGAGTTGCCAAACATGCACATTTGAACGTACATAAACTTGTCATTTACATTTAATCATAATTGCCCACATTTCATACTGACTATACTTGGCTTCTTATTAGGGCATAACCGAGTAGACAATTTCCACCGAGTACCGAATCCGAGTATTTGGATTAACTATTTGCCGGATCTGGGTGCGAACCGAATAGTAGCGGCAAATCTGGCCAGCGACTAGCAGCGAGTACCATCCGTAGGCAAAGCGTAGTTAACCTGCATAGTTACGGATAATTATCTATAGTCAATGCAGAGCCTATAGCAATATCCTTCATATAGCGTATCGTCGCACTCTAGGCTATATCTTTACTTTCTATCTTTATTTCTTTTCGGTATTCAAGCGGAAAATTGACTGATTTGGTTGCCACCTGGGAAATGCAACCAAAAGAAATTAAAATATATAAATTAACATAATTATTTTAAAGAAAATTCAATGGAATGTTAAGTTCTTGTTTAATTAATCAATAACTTATAAGTAAGTCCATTAGTCGTAAATATTATTTTATAAAAAAAAATTATTTGATCAAAAAAGTTATTTTTAGCTATTTGCGGGTGTAATAATTGCCGAGGCGAATACTTCCGAATAGTCCAGTATTCGGCCGAGGCGAATGTCCGAGGCAATTTCCGGCTATGTCCTACTTCTTATCTTAGAATAAATGTGTTCTGCGAACTGTGACCCGAGGCATTACTTAGCCTGGAGAAGTTGCTTCAGAAAGCAGTGGTGACAGTCTCTTTCCATCCCTTCATTCTGTCTTCCCCTACACCCTCCTCTATCCTACCTTTCTTTGTCCCCTTCTTCTGTATATGAATTTAGTATAAGCCTACTTTGTCTGCCACTTTAAGGTCACTTGCAGATATCATATGCAATGGTTAAGTTTGCTGTAGTAAAAATTGTTGTTGCTTGAACTTGCTTTAAACGAAATAGAATCATCTTATAAAAATATTGCAGCACATGAGGGTCAAACAGTGGTTCTGACTGTGACCACCATTTTTAAAGTGGTGCTGACAGAACCTCACCATCACAATACACAGTACTGTATGTTTCTTGACTGCTTACTAATTCAAGGCAGCTGTTGATCTTGAAGGTGTTGGTTGAATTCGCACAAAGATGTTTGGCCAGTATATATTCAGTCCAGAGGACATACAGAAGATTTTCTACAACAAATGCATTGTAGTTATTGGAGATAGTGGTAGGGTTGGATCTTTTCATTGTTGCCGAAGTCTGATTGGTGTTGTGTATTTAAAAGCAATCAATCACTCTTTATCATAACCTGCCCTAAACTGCTAGATTTGAATGAAGACAACTGTAAATCTAATGCATGTTCATGTTGTTTGAATTTATTTATGACAATAATGCAATGCTTATTCAAACTTGATCAACAGTTATCTCAAGAAATTGCAGTTTTTTAAACAAAACCATTCTATAAGTTTAATTTTGCATGAGTGCACACTCTGTTGTGCTTCATGGTATGTGCAATGCTGTCCCATTTACTTGTGACCCAATTACACAAGAACTCACTTAATGTGTTGTCGTGTTATGGCTACTAATGGTGTTTGTATAACAAAAAAAGCATTAACGCATGATATGGCATTTCAAACCCTGCAATTCTTTCTACTCTTCTCTTAAACCTGTCCCCTTTCACAGTGGTTGGACTGGGAGTGCCTCTGAGTAGATTTCTTGAAGAGGCACTATATCAAATTTTATTAATTGACTGATTGATTATCTGTATCTGCACGAAATATTTATTTAAAAATTTTTCTTGTGTACCCTTTGGTACCATCTGGTTTAGATAATGCATCATTCCATCATCTAGTAGGAGCTGTAATTAAGTTTTTTTATAATTTGGTACTTGTACCCTTGATGCTACAACAGGGGCTTAGGCAAGTATCAGGCCAGGTGAAAATAACTGTGCAGACAATTTTTAATGTCTTGTTGTAATTCACATGTTTGTCTGTACCCAGACAGCGTGTAAACTTTCAATGGCTTTGCACAATATTCCGGTTAATAAGGTTTTGATACCAAGAGTTTACTTAATAGAAGGTTTTGTGGATAGTCTCTAGTTTCAGTTTCTGTTCTTTTATTTTCATATGGAAATTGTGTCTGAATAGTGATGAGATCAATATACAAGGACTTGGTGTTGCTTCTACAAGAGCCGAGATTCCTGACTCAGTTTGAACTCCGAAAACGTGTGAGTGCTATGCTCAAAATGCGTCCATTTTTAAGGGGAACAGAAGTATTTAAACAAATAAAAAACTTTTAGGCTGAATTGCAATATTGAGAATAATTTTGATAGGAATTCAAGTTTACTGAAATTAAAAGTTTTACCTTTATCAACGTGTATGATGTCGTGCTATATTAATAATAATTGATTTTGTTTGATTTCAAACTGACAAACCGCAGTATGATTGCGAGCATACTATGAATGCATGATGAAAGTTATTACAGGATTCTTATATGTAATGGTCGGCAGCCGTGCAAGGTGCCAGTTATGTTACGCATCTGAGTTAACCAACGTTGCCACCTAGTAGAAGAAGGACTAGTCAACCGGGGGATAAGGGAAACAAGCTCACTTCCTGAACTCTGAATTCTATAACTCTATTGCACCTCTGTGTAACATCCTGTGTGATGCAATCAGTGCAATTTGCCTAAATATCTTATTTTGAACTGTTGGTGTGTGGCTTGGAAGAAGCTTTGCCTTGGAATGGACTTCGCGCTCGATCCTTTTCGTAACCAATTGTGTAGAGCGCTCGTTTTGACCCTCCACTGAGGTGGTCGCTGTTGCTCGCAATTCCTCTGCGCCATCGATGATCTGTTGTATGCTTGTGTGCTTCTTAATGCTGGAAGGAGGACAGTATCAATTTCAATGTATTGTTTTGTATTGTATTATATTCCACCATAGGTGAAAATTATGAAAAATATGTAGGTTTTGGCTGTGATTGGGAGATGTTGCTGAGGAAGGAATTTCTATGAAGTGATGTCCTTCGTTTCTGTTGTAAGTCATTATCCTGGTAATGTTATGGTCATCATAGACTATAATAGCAAGGCTCTTTAACAAGACATTTGCTTAAGAATTCCAATGTTTCTCTTTTTGCTACTGCAGTGTACAGCCATTCTCATGATTCCTGTGATCACAGAGAAATTTTCATAATTAGAAATTAAATAGATGATTTTGTAACCCGCTTTGATGAGCGCAAGCGCCGTACACTCGTAAGAGTGAAGGTAAGATGGTGGAGGAGAGGTATGACCTCCCCTCATAGGCCATGGAAATAAAGTTGCTTACATTTATACTCACAATTGCATCTTAGGCTGTATTAAAAAAAACTACTTTCTATATTAAATGGGATGATTTCTGAGGACCACAGTGAATTAGTTAAATTAATTTCTTTAAATTTGTAGGGTGAGCTGAGCTTTATGGGTGATGAACTGATCGAAGGCGGAGAGAAGGGTTCTATGACAAATGGAAAGGACTACCGAGAAGTGAGACAGTACGCCGAGCCAACTCATGTCTTGCGATTCTATTTCATCACTCGTATTTACAACAGCCTCGTTGAGACGATCATTGCAGATCTTGCAAAAGATCCGATTCCAGACGTGATATTAGTTAACAGCTGTCTGTGGGATATTACAAGGTTACGTTGTCGATTGTTTCTTAATTATTTGTAGGGCATGGTTGCTGACTGGTTAAAGCACTTGCCTTGAAACACAGAGCTTGAATTTTAGTCTCCCCTTTGATATAACTGTGTGGGATCTTGGGCAAGTCTATTCACTTATGGTGTTGCTCAGTATCATTGATAGATGCTTGGTAATTAAACAGTGGTTAATATTTTTTGAATAGATCTAAGATAGTACTTATTATTATTATGGCATTTTGCTACTTCATTTGCAGTTCAAGTCCTACATCCTAATCATATGTTGTTTGTAATGATTGGTTATTGAACTTATTGTAAATGTTGTATACCTGTTTATGCTAGGGTTCAATAAAATCCCAGTGTTTCTCTTTCTACACTGTTTTGCAGTCTGCAGTTGCATGTGCAGATGGCACTCTTGTATTACTACCATATTATTATGAAAATTTATAATATGAATAATATTTGTTAGTTGTGGTAGTTGTTTTGTTCGAATGGCAGTCATCACACTGGAAATTGTCTTAAGCGTTGGTCACATGAAATTATTTTTTGCCATTTTAAGTGTGTTCTTCTACTTGTGCACAATGACCTTGGTAATAATCTTGAAGAATAAATGACATTGATGACGATCTTAAAGAAGAAATTGATCCAGTTAATAATCTCAAAGAACAAGTGATATTGATAATGATCTTAAAGACAAACATTATCTTGATAATGATCTGAAGAGAAAATCAAATCATTTTCTAAAAACAGGATGTTTGTCAGAGTCTGGTTGGTTGATGACTTAACCCTTTAGTGACGTGCATGTGCTAAACATGGCTTGGAAACCGACACAGCCGACGGTCATCAAACGACGGAACATTGCAGTCAAATTATTTGTGGATTAGGATATGTTGCTGGGTTGTCATTTTCCCACAGATATGGCCCAACCTCATTGAGATTTTACAAAGAGAATCTGCAAAAGTTCTGCTTCTATCTGCATCGCATCCTTCCAGGCAACACCCTCGTCATCTGGACGACAGCGATGCCTGTCTCAAACAACATCCGCGGAGGCTTTCTTCTGGATCACATCAACTTCCTGAGCGACATTCTTCGCCTCGACCAACTGATGGCGAACTTCTATGCTAGCCAGGTCATCTCTGACTTCAAATTTGACATCGTTGATCTGCATTATGTCTTTCGAAATCGAATCCGCCACCGCAAGGACGACGGCATTCACTGGGACGACATCATCCACCGAGAAATCACCAACATTTTGGTTGCACACATCTGTAAGGCGTGGTGCGTCAACATCCCTGACCGATGTCGGTTTGACCGCGGCCTCTCGAACATCAAAAGAAGTTTTAAACCGGCTGTCTCGGAATCTCTTGAAAGAAAGTTGCCGTCTGGACAAGAAAATAGGATCGTCACGGTGACTTCGAATGTAAACAAACCGAGCTCTGTTCCCGGTTACTCGTGTCGCTATAAGCCATATTGAGGCAGAGTTGTGATTGAAATAGGAATAGTACTTTGCAGGATTTGGTTTGCCGAACGTTTATGACATCGTTTGATTCTGAATTATTTTGTGCTCTGTTTTGTTTCTCTTTTGTGAATTGTGTGAATCCTTTTGAAACTGAAAAGAAATGTGTATTTTTGTTGTGTTTACGCTTTTCTGATGGCACCTGTTTTTTGTTTTATGTTATCGATTAAGTTTGTTCTAAGATCTGGCATAGTTAACATTCATTTACGTCTGTTAGTGCTATCTGCATGCTTGCCACAGGATTTTTATGTTCAGGCTAGTTATTTTTGATCAGTTTTGGTGATAAATTTTGTTTTGCATGTTTTAAAAGAAGCTTTAGTCACATGATTGTTGAGTTGACCATCTTAATTGATATGGTGTTTTTGTTTCTTACGTCGTTGATATATAATATTCGTTGATACATGCATATAATATGTGATCAAACACAGTAGCACTAAAGGCAATGTGAATATTTGCGTGGATGAGACATCTATATTATTTCGTTTATTGTTTTCTTTAAGTGTGTTCAAGTTATATATCTACGCATTGTGATAGATTTCAAAGTCGAAGGTTATGAAAAAATGTTCTTGTTTAGTTTTTAAACATTTACTTGTATAAGTGTTTCAATGTCTTGCAGGAGTTCTGCATCTTGAGACAGTCTTTCATTAGTTGCTATTGGCAGTATCTGAACTCTGATTGATCACATGCTTATTTGCTTCTATACTGTTCATTTTTTAAGCTTTACCACTTTAATGATGAGCTGAACTGGTTTCCCAGTAACTGTTAGCACTTGTATTACTAAAATGTTCATGACTGTCAGAGAGTAGTTTGCTTGCAATAAGGTCAGCATGCAGATTTAATTTATTTCAATCTTGTCATAAAAGTCTTCTTATCATTTTGGAAAACACTGGGTAATGTCTCAAAATTTAGGAAAACACTGGGCAATGTTTTAACTGACACCATATCATTGAAAAGGAAATTGTCAATATTTGAATAGTTGAGTAGAAAGATCTGCCTTTAACACATCAATGCCAAAAGTGAGGTAACTGGATTCCAATGCAGCTTGCATTTCTGTACATTCATTAATCTGCTTCATGTAAGATATCTTTGGCAGTGGGTGAAGTTGAGTTTTGGATTTTGAGTTTTGGATTTATTTGGTGACTTTAGAAAACAACAATAGTTAGTTAGCCAGCAGTTCATTACATTAATTTCAATCTGTTTTATTTTTCCTCTTTTCTTGTATTTTGCTGCCATATTAATGTTTCATGTTAATTTATTTTTTCAATAATATGCATGTAATCTTCTTAGTTTCGATTACTGTTTCAGGATTTGTTAAGCAGTACTAAAGGACATGCTATTTTATTTTGGAAAACGAGTTTAATTCTGTCACGATGGACGATTAAAGTTTGTTCAATCAGATAACAAACGTCTTCTATTGGTCCCCCCCACGCTAACTGTCACATGCACTTTAAGCAGGGACTGGGAAACAAATGCTTTGTTTTAAATGGGTCCTTATACAAAGATCTGCTCAATATCAACTACATAAAAACATAGCAAGATGTTAAAAATGAAGGAATACATGTGATTGGTCCAAATTCTTACATAAACATAATACAATATATCTACAGCCAACAATATTCTTAATGCATCATTATTACGATTGTATACATACATTTGGCAAAACATTTGGCAAAATTAATGCTTCACAGGCATTTACAAAGAATGTACATGGATAGTTTACATCCTATGATAAAACATTTACATCAGAATCATTTATAAACAATGTTTCAATGGTTATTTTTAAACTACTGCAATGTGCAACCATTCTTGTGATTCCAACAAATTAAATATATACATTTTTAAACTTATTTCTATAGCACATTTAAAAACTCAAAGATTTCATTTTAAACAAGTGCCCGTTACAGTCAATTGAATAACTCTTTTCTAGTTCAATTGCAAAAAAATCGTAGAAATAGACCAAACACCACAGGCATATTTCTTAAATACTTCAGCTCTGAATGCGATATTTAACAATTTTAATCTCATGATGCACATTTACAGACCATGGGCCATGGCATTCAATAAATCTCGAACAATTTTTTAATATTTCTAATCAGAAATATAATAATAATACAAAAGGCATCAATTAATCACTATTCTTGGCAAACTAATCTTTTGCTGATGCTATAGAATTTACTAATACAAATTCCAAAATCACAATCCAATGGACGCATCTACTGCCTTGTTACGCATACTGCCTCATGTGACCAACAACCAGACACTGATATGTCCCACCACAAAGTCAGCAAGTGCAATCTGACAGATTTACCCCCACATACACAAGCTATTTATTACCAAACAATTTGAATCTCAACATCCAAGATAGTGTCTACTTTCAACAGATCCATGTAGAATGTATTTAATTTAGCTACACAAATTATATTGGAATTAGTGAAACGTCAACTATAGCTTGTGTCAACAATAGAAGATAATTTAAACTCGTGATGGAAAGCACACAATCAATATTTAAAAAAAATATAAAATGAAACAACAGAAATATTGAAAACTGTACAACCAATAAAACAATGAATTTCACCAGTACGACAAGACCACACTCTCCAATATGATGTCATTTATAGCCATTTGACTTTTGAATATCACATGGACTTACAACTAGCACAAGTCCACATCAAGGTGCTTCACCTCGTTTATAGGTCCTAGCAGCTGGTTTATTTGAATAAAACAAGATCCACAGGTGAACATACTTGGCTGGATTTTATGTGTGCTTAATCTTCTTCATGATACTGTGATACAGGTGTGCATATTGTAAAATGATCCTAAAGTGCATCTAAAAACTGAAAAAGGAAAAGTGCATTTGACCTTAACTAATAAGCTCTACCTGAACAACCAGCTCTGCATGAATTTTAATACACAACCATTGAACATAAATATTTTCAAACAATCAACTGGAAGTTTGGTATACAATTCAACTGGCACAGATTTCTGCTGGCTCTACACACTTTGATCTTAAGGTCTGTGAGGTTAGGCGAGTCAGCAACACAAATTCTTTTGTAGCAAAGTTGATTCTAAACCATAGATACCCCACATAGATGTATAGGAATGAAATAAGACATGATGTGCTATCAGAATGACATTATAACAATACCTATTAAGACATTGTCTATATACATACCCACACATTGACTCGCATACATATTACATACTAGTACATACATTTAACATAAAGATTGCTCTATATTTATAGATGAACCACTTAGTAGCACTTTCAAGTTGTAACTGAATACTACAGATCTGACAAGATAAATATTTCAGATTAAGACAGAGGTGTCAAGCTCAAAATAAAAATGTCAACATCTTAATTACACACAATAAGCTTTGTAACAATCTCATGTTCTCCACTACGAAACTACGAATCTATTTAGACTAGGGCTGTACCGAATATTCGCTTTGGAGCCGAATAGTGGGCCAAATAGTAACGGTCAGAACGAATGCGAATAGTGGTAACGTGACATGTGTTTCTGCCCAAGTGGCAGCTGCTATATCTAGAGGACTGAAGTAATTTTCTACTGCCTTGACCACGTTATTGCGGTATCACCCGTTTCATTTCTAAGTTCAGTGAAATTTGTTCAATTTGTAGATAACAAAGACTGGTAAAAGGATGACAAAATTACATGGATTTAACTGTTTACTTTTAGTTCATGTATTAATTTTATCGATCTGAAACTTTTGCTTTGAAATTTGTCGATAGACCTATTTCGCGCACTATTCGTATTCGGCCAAATAGTTGGTTCAATTATTCGTATTCGGCCAAATAGTGAAAATCACCTATTTGGTACAGTCCTAATTGAGACCTTATGCTGGACAGAATATGGAGAAATACACTGCAAAGTAACAAAATAAATGGAACAAATATAGCAAGATCTAACTGTCCTGCCAACACAATCATCTGAAGCAAATATTATGCCGAGAAATCAACAAGTCCATTAATATATGAGTTGTTACAAAGACAGTCACAAATACAGAACTCTTGGAAACCATACAACATGTTTGTGTGTAATTTCAACTAGCCATATAATATATGGACTAACCAAAGAAATATGCAATGCATAATTCTACATAACCTGCACATTATTGAAACAATCTGAACACTAATGTACAAATATGTAGTCAGATAATATGGACTGAAATATAGAACTAGACAATATGCAGTGTACATATAATTTAACTTGAAGCTTGACCTTGAACTTGAAGCCCAAGATAAGGAAAATACCTTGAAATATTTTAGCTGTTTTAACTGTTTAGTCCAAAGTTGTAGACTTGCCATGAGTTCAGACGATGTGCAATGTGATATAAATTCAAATAAAATATGATCATTAGATGATTCCAGAAAAACATAATTTCATAATGGTAGCATCACAGTTCACACTTGAAATGAAGGAACAGTGGACAATTTCATAGAAAATCAGCAGCAATTCTTTCTCCAGGTCCTTTGCTCTGATATGGATGGCGAAACGATTGAACCGTTAGATGGATTTGGGTTTTCTGAGCTATCGGAAATGTCTTGGGATGGCTTGGAGGTGGAGAAATGATCGCTCGTATACTCTGTTAATTCTTCCTTGGAAATCTTCACCAGGGACTCGGCAATGTGGTAGAACACAGCATCAACACCTAACACACAATACAGAAACTTAGTAACAAAAAACTCCTACATTCAATAGTGTAACGTAATTAGTAATTTAGATTCACTTTAAAAAAACAAATTTTTACAGTGGAAGAATTCAGATTTCAGATGCTTAAAAAACTGGTAGCATAGGCATTCTTTCCCCGACAAGTAAATCTCCTGTTCCTGAACAAATTTATAACGACAACTATAATTACAGTAATGTAAATCAGCGTCTGGGCTGGCTGCACTACTCGAAGATCATACCTTTGTCTACAAGTGCTGATACTTCGAAGTTTTTGGCACCAATGGACGCGGCGAATGACTCGGCCTCAGCCGAAGAAACCTTCCGTCGGTCACTGAGATCACACTTATTCCCAACTAAACAGTAAACTACAACAGAATCCACTAGGAACCATGAATATCACTGAATACAAAAGGAAGTAAATCATTGGCATTGGTCATGATTATAAAAATTGCAAGAAGAGTATTTAGTGAAAAGATATCATGAAAAATCTTGAAGATGGCCACTTATTATTAGAAGCAATCTGGAAAAGCAGTGAATTGATTAAATTGATCTAGTCTACAGTAATTGGATGTCACACTTATCCCACATAGATATAAATGTTACGAGTATCAAATGATAGTTGCAGGTAAGTAATACAACAGACTAGAAACATTAATTGAAATTAATCTGAAATCTCTTTTGGTAATCCAGAGCATTGGGAAACAGCCTAAGACACAATGCAAATTCAAAACATCGTGTTCTTAGTTATTATCTAAAGACAAAAACAGAATCAATGTACATAGTATTAAATAAGTTAAACAAAGCACAAAATCCAATGGTATGACAAAAATCACAACTAAAAGAATTTAAAAGTGAAAGCTAATATAACTAAATACAGTGCAAATAAGTGGTAATTGAAATTGTGATTGAATTGGTGACACAATCCACTGGTATAATACAACTTTAACAATTATTAGAATCATGAAAAGTAACTGACGAAGTTAGATGTAGAGAACTTTCTCTTATCCATCAAACACTAACATTACATAGAAAGTTGAACAAGAAAACCTAATAACTCAAAGTGGCTCACCAATCTTGCCATCAGCATTTTTCTGCAATTCTGCAAAATTAAAATAAAAACATCAATTCATCTAGCACAGCTTGCTTGGTTTTGAACTGAATTACAACCTTCACAACTAGAGAGTAACTGGAAATCAATTCTAAATATATCGCTTTTTGCACATTTTGCCTCGAGGCAAATTCCATACACACAAATAGTTGCAAATTAATTTCTTGACATCTTGTGTCTACTATTGTCTATAAATCTATAAATGAACTAAGTTTTAACTTAAAACTTGTAAGTTTTAAGCTATATGAGCGGCACAAGTAAATCCTTAAACTTAAAGATAGATGAGTAGGCGTTATAAGGCGAGTGCTCCATTCAATCAGTTACTTGTACTGTGTCCCATACCAATCACATTAGAGAGGGCAGCCATTTTAGTGAGGTAAATAGATGCACTATATTCAGTATCTGAATACATACATGCCATATTGACAAATTAATTGGATTCGTCTAACTAATTCTGATTGCAGTGCATTAGAGAAGAATGGACTTGGGGAGTCTAAAGGAAGACGAAGACCAAGAACAATTGTTATGAAGAAAGGAGCTGGAATGGGTTACAGGGAAAGAAAGGACATGGCCTTGAGCGCTTTCATTAGAAGGTTCAGGGTTCAAAAGACACAGTGAAACCATTGGGATATCGTTAGTGAATTTTAAGACAGCCCACTCGGAGACATATAGACTACAGGAAGACCAAGAACTATTCTGACGAAGAAAGGAGCCTGGAATGCGCTACAAGGAAGGAAAGGAAGGACATGGCCCTAGCGTAGATTCACTAAATTTCTGGACCTACCAAAGGCAGAAGGTCAGGGTTCAACACCAATTGAGAAAGTTAATGAATTTTAACACCGCCCACTCAGTCAATCCCTTAAAGTTACAGATATCAATATCTGACTCCTACCTTTCACCCATGATTTCATGTCTTGAAAACTATCATGAGAAGAAATATCATAGATCAAGAGAGCTGCGTTTGCTTTTCGGTAATACATTGGAGCCTGCAAGAAAAAATACCAAATCTTAAAAATTTTACACAGACCAACTCGAACAACATGTACAATACCTCAGTTTCCAATACAGATGAGAGCTACGATCTTCATCTCAATCTAATTGTGTTGTCACACAATCACTAGGAAAATACGGAAAACATGCACTTGCGCTGCTTGGAAAAAGCTGCTGGACTTTATTCACAAATCTTCAACATCATCACTTTTCAAAATTAACTCTAAGACTTCTTTGTTCAAAATTTATTATGACTAGACTTACCTGTTGCATGCCTGTGTGCAAAATTCAGTTTGCATAGGCATGTCATAAATGACAGCTTAATGATAATAATGAAGTTTATGATGGTATCCATTAAATTAGCAAAAAGTTTTCAGTATGTCCTTAATAATATTATATATGAAAATGAAATAATGTTTACTTGTATAATTATCACATATTGCATAATGGCTGAGAATTACAGTATGGAGCAAACAAGTTGAGTCCTATTCAAATTCTTATCATCAATGACATGCTTCTCTCTGGAGTATTGAATATTTTTCCATACCCTCAGCCAACAATCCTTATAATTGTTGGCTTCATCTCCAGCCTCACAGTTAAACGGAAAGAAATCTGCCTTCACCATCCGGGTGCAAGTATACCTAGGCCATGAGTGACAAACATATCAAAGGTGGATTTCAAAACCGCTGCTAAATCATTTAAAGACCAATCTAAGATGCAGAAATTTGCACAGCATATATATTATTTTTCTCATATATGCTTACTTGACAAAGCATACAAAAACTGGAATCCTGTCTGCTTACCATAGCACGGAATCGTTCCTGTCCTGCTGTGTCCCAGACCTGCATCTTGATGGTTCGATTGTCTATATGTCTGCAAAAATTGTCAGGTACGTGATTCAGTAAAAGTCTCTTAAGTACACATCAACACATTCATACCAGAATTCAATGTAAGCATAATTAAGTTCATTGTGGCAGGAATTAGTTAACACTAACACTGATTACCAAACACAGCACGCACAATCATCAGTAAACATTGGGTAACTTCCTACCTTCAAAAATTTAAAGCCTTTTATGAGCATATCTACAGGTGCACCACAGAGCTAGAGCAAAAGCCCTCACTTATTGTTATTATTATTATTATTACTATATTTGTAACGCGCACAAGGTCACACTTAAATGTAAATCTGAGGCGCGGATAGTCAGTCGCCAGGAGAAGATGCAATCAGATTTCCAAATCCTTGAAAGCCAAAGAGAAATAGTGAGTTTTGAGTCGCTTTTTAAAGGAAGGAAGTGAATTTGAGCTACGAAGAGAGAGTGGCAGTCGATTCCATTCCCTAGGAGCAGAGACATGAAATGCACGAGAGCCCATAACTGTTCTGCATCGTGGTTCAACTAAAAGACCTGTACTTGATGATCGTAAGCAACGAGGAGGAATGTAAGGAGTTAGTAGAGCATGAATATAGGTAGGTGTACTGGTGATGATGGCTTTGTCGGTCAAACAAGCTAACTTAAATTTGATTCTGAATTCAACAGGGAGCCAATGCAGCTGGTGGAGTAGGGCAGAGGAGCATGTTCACAGTGGGACACGTAGCACTACTCGAGCTAACATATTTTCGATACATTGAAGCCTTTTGAGTTCAAGGTCTGAGACACCGACAAAAAGTGAATTAGCATAATCGAGGCGAGAGGAGACAAGTGAGCAGGCTATAGTTTCAGACATATTTTGGATTAGGGCCGACCTTATGTGACGTATTGCCCTGATGCGGTAGAAACAAGATTTACAAAGGTTTGTTATATGAGGTCGAAATGTGAGCTTGCTGTCGAGGGTAACCTCAAGTGTTTTGACAGAGTCTGAAAGCGGCACAGCAGTGCCCGCCAGTTCAATGCTAGAGAGCATAGGGAAAGAATGCAGGCGTTGACATGAGCCAAATACAATTGCTTCAGACTGGTCTGGGTTTATGGCCAAACCATTGAAACAGAACCATGCATATAAATATTATGGATGAGAGGCATTCTTCCAGATTTAGTTTACCAGACTGATCCGTGTGTGACAGAGCAATATGGAGCTGAGTATCATCTGCATACTGTTGTAATTGAATTCCAAAGTGTTTAGCTATACGACTGATTGGGGAAGTAAAGACTGTAAATAATAAAGGGCCGAGTACAGATCCTTGTGGCACTCCAGCAGTGCAAAGTGTGGGCTCCGACCGAGCAGATCCAATGCCCACCTGCTGATTGCGGTCAACCCGGTATGAAGCTAACCAGTGTAAGGCAGTCCCAGAGACACCAAAGCTTTTTGCAAGTCTTGCCAGGAGTAACTGGTGGTCTACAGTGTCAAAGGCTGCACTAAGGTCAAGACACACAGAGAGGCCGGCTTTACCATTGTCAGTAGATGAGAAGATGTAATCCAGTGTAGAGACAAGAGCAGTTTCCGTGGAGTAGACTTCACGATATGCTGACTGGTAGGGACTGAAGTTGGGAGAGGAAGTAATGTGTCTCTTGATACGCATAAGAAAAAGACGTTCAAGGATCTTGGAAATGTTATTGAGGTTGGAGATAGGTCTGAAGTCATCTTGGAAATGTTATTGAGGTTGGAGATAGGTCTGAAGTTAGACAAATTGCTAGTGTCAAGGTCAGGCTTTTTAAGTAAAGGCGTGACTAAAGCAGATTTGAGGAATGAAGGAAAGCACCCTTCATCAAAAGATAGGTTGGCCAAGGGTGCAATGAGGTGAGAGAATACATCAGAACAAGAGACGATGAGTGATGTAGGTATGAAGTCCAATGCAGATGATTTAGGAACTATGCTATTGAGAAGATTAAAAACTTAAAAGAATGTGACAGGCAGACGGAGGCAGTATGTCATCGAAGGCAGGGCCTGAGAATTCGGAGTCGAGCAGCAGGTCACTCCACACTAAATTAGCAGCACATCTAGCAATTTTACATTTAAGATCAATAAGTTTGTTAACAAAAAATGCAGCAAAATTTGCACAGAGTATGATTTTCTGTGTCTGAGCGTTGGCCGCTGTTTCTATCCTTTGAGTGTAGAAGACGCTGAGCGATGCGCCATCGGTCCCGAGGATTATCAGCACTTTCAAGTTGACTGCAGAAATACCGTGAATCGTTTATGAGTTTATTTGTTACGCAGCAGTGTCGACGATAACACTGCCTATCCTCATCAAGTCCAGAATTTTTCCACTTTCTTTCAAGTTGACGACATTCCTTCTTCGCACGGGATGCTTCAGATGAGAGCCACTTCCCTCAAATCAGAGCTAGAGCAAAAGCCCTCACTTCCCTCAAATCAGAGTTACAGCAAAAGCCCTCACTTCCCTCAAATCAGAACTAGAGCAAAAGCCCTCACTTCCCTCAAATCAGAACTAGAGCAAAAGCCCTCACTTCCCTCAAATCAGAGCTAGAGCCAAAGCCCTCACTTCCCTCAAATCAGAGCTAGAGCAAAAGCCCTTACTTCCATCAAAATATATCAGCTGTCAACAGATACCACAAACTCATTGCTGATGCCAAAAATACTAATCCTCATTCAGCCATTGTAAAGTTCCACCAAATCCAGGACATTCCTAGAGATCTGGCAACTTCTTTCTTCATTGCAAATCCTTCACATCGTAGCATAACTTCCTTTCAACTACTACACCTTTGATACCCTCCGGTCATTCCTTGCTCACAAAATCTGCTGCCTTCCCGTTACAATCTCCTCTAGAATCACACATTCCCCAAGCGTCCTTCAGCACTGATTCCTTTCTTTTTTTCAACCTTTCAAATCTGTATAGAGAAAATCTATCAAACTACTGCTCCATTTCCAAACTTTCCTTTCTGCCAAGTTATCTAAACAAATCATCCTTGCCTGGCTAACGACGACAGCCCCTCCAATTAACTCCTCAACCGCCACTATTCGAATTCCTTAATTGCTTTATCATGACCATATCTTTATAATAATTATTGTTTTTGTTATTTGCTATCATTGTAAGTATAATTAATTTTAACATCACTACTCCTTAATGCACATGCAATTTATGCATGAAACCTTACAGTTCTAAAGTGCATTCTAAGGATATGTCTAATGTACTGAAAAGTCCTGTCACTAGTAGCGGGTCATAAATTGCTAAACAGAGCATAATAATCAGTTGTACGGTTCAGAAATCAGACTGTTCATCAGATGGCTGTGACTCACAGAGCGCATGTAAAGAACGACGCTCCGATGGTTGGACTCAATGTTTTGTTGAAACTGTTCCTTGTATATCGGACAACTACACTCGTCTTCCCGACACCTACAGCAGACCACAGTACACCGAACTTTAGAAAACATAAAAATAGAACAGATACACAGTTGACAGATTGATGACATCTGGGATACACCTACTATTAATTCACATGTCTGACACTTATATCTAGAATGACACATCAAGTAGTCATGTGATTACACTGTAGTGACTATCTAATTAAGCCTAATGTTGATCATGTGCTTTGGTCTTGACAGAAAGGCAGAGGAGACAGAATTGATGCCCACAAGATAATCACTGGAAAGGAAGCACTACACATGTACAGAATGAGTGGTTCTTTGCACTAGCACCAAACAAGGCGACTTGGGGCAGACAGCATAAATTGCCTAAGAAACAGAAAGGAACAGTAGGTTAGAAATTCTTCAGCACAAGAGTTGTGAACTTGTGGAATGGTCTGGATAATAGTAACATGTCAGTGGATGCAATCACAGCTTTCAACAGGAAGTTAGGAGATAATATAGGCTATCATGAATTACAGGTTAACTTGCAGTGGTTCAAGCACTACAGAGCAATGTAGTTCTCATAACCACTTAAAATCCTTGATAAGCTATGTTGTGTTTATCTAAAATCTCTTACAAAATTGCTTAACAAATTTTCAGATATCTATTAGCCACACCATGAAGTGCTTCAAACTGTGTATAAGACAAGGTAAGATAGTGCTATGAAGTATTAATTCTTGATTGGGTTGAGAAGCTCTTAGTGAACAGATAAAAATGTGATAATAGAAGTGAATGACAAGTAATCGGCTGAATAAAATTCACGACAATCTGCTCTCACAAAGGCACGTGATGGTTTGTTCGGTTGCTCTTGATATCAAAAGAATTAAGTTTTCAGCAATCTTGCAATTTTTTCTTTGGTCCTTTTGATACCTCACAATCCTACTTAATCCTGTCAGTCCTCTGAAATACTCTTTTAGTCCTTTCTGCAATCCTCTTTTGGTTCTTTTAATCCTTAGCAATTCCTATTTAGTTCTTTAAATCCTCTGCAATCCTCCTTTGGTCCTGCTGATCCCTAGCAATTCCTCGTTAGTCCTTTAAATCCTCTGCAATCCTCTTTTGGTCCTTTTGATCCTTAGTAATCACTCCTTAGTCCTTTAAATCCTCTTAAATTCTTCTTCAGTACAATCGAACATCTGCACTAGTTCCACTCTCTGCTGTTTCAATACACACATTTGTACGCATTATAATAGTTAATTCCCATAATGAATGTATGTCAAAATTCATATTTGCTACTAATGTATCTGTACATTTCTGCAATGCCTTGAAAGTACCTTCAAAGCCACTGGAATATGAAACAGACTATAATGGTAATTTAATTAAGTTTACCTAAACATTTAAACAGGAAATTCCTCTTAAGATATAGCACAAGATCATAAATGTTCAAATATGCCCGTCCTGCTTTAATTAGCTTACATGAAATTCCTATATTAAATTAATATAGACAAGCAAGTCATTTTGATAGCCTTAACCCAGCTACAGTGACACAACTATTAAGGCAATAGCATCAGGGTCCAATCACAGTGTCAAGTAGACATGTGACTAAGCTTATTTTGAATTAGTATCCAGCAAGATTGGCTAAGAATAACAAGTTCATCCATGGACCAAAACCATTCTCAGATAACTGGAATATAGCACTGGCAGATCTTGACCAGAACCTAAGCTTTCAAGATAGGGATGCACAAGGACTGTATACCTTGTACTGGATGGATAAAAGGTAAGGCAAATTAACTCTACAACTGTTTGCACCCTGACAGTGCCAGTCCCAAGACTGGATAAAAGAGGAGGGCAATGCTAACGACTACTATAAGACAAATAGTTAGTTAAATTCTTGAAAGCCCCACCCCAATTAACTACTCATGGTGAAGCTTGTCAAAAATATCTGCCCCAGTGAACATAGCCAGCAACACATTCACATAAATAAATTATGCAATAACTACATGTTAAGAGAAAATACATAGAAGTAGGATATCATAATCATAGTATAGCATCAATTTAAGAACTTAATTAAATCATCCAAAAAATATAACTCAATATTAATATGCAATTTGTAATAAACAAGTGAGGTTAGCAATGAAAAGTTACTCTGCGTTTATAATACTCTACGTAACACTAATAATATAAAATGAAACCAAAAAATAAATGTACCAACTTCAACAAACTTATAGAACAAATGAGTAACAATGTAATAGTATTTGGCTCATGAACAATGTAAAACAATCACATGGAATAAAAATGAAACGATACACAATGAAAATCAACACAAAGCAATGTATAACTACACAAAGTCACAAGCAACCTAGACATCGTGACGTACAATAAGAATATTCCATACATCAGAGAAAACAAATCTCGACTCTCTTCACTTTCACCTGATCCTGGAAACATTGACATAAACAAATGTCAGCCTAAGTAGCAGTTTCTGTTAAGAGATGGTGAATATTCAGGCAAATACAGCACAGGTCTAAATCTGTCATAATTGAAATTATAATTAAAAACTTATATAGCCCCACTTGATATACCAATGGCACAGGAACCTCGAAAAGAGACGATTTCCGATAACTTATTCGCAGCTTATAAACATTTAACAACTGCCCATGACGATGAAATTATTAGGATAAAACAAAAAGAACTAAGCTAATCAATATCTTGTAAGTATAAAAAAGTGTGCAGCACTACAACTCAGAAGCAATGTTTCTTCTATGGTATCGGGCTGCATGGCTCACCAGAAAAAGTCGCGCAGCAGTTCAAAAATTCCACGCACAAGTTCTGGTAGTAAAACATATATTAATCATATGTATCTGCTGCCTGAACTTGTGCACAGAAAGAGTCTGCCCGAATAAGTGCCAGTTCCACGCAAACAAGAAAAACATTAAAGAAAACGTTTCTCACACGTTTGAAATAAACTGACAGGTAAGGTAATAGTGAATGAAATTCAAAGCCAGAAAATGTCGAAATTCAAAGCCAGAAAATGTCAAGTCCATGAACAAAAAAAAGCAACAGTAAATCTAAATATGTAAATTCGAGACAGCATGAACCACGTGGTGTAGCGGGTTCTAGGACAGCCAACTCAAGATAACCATACAAGATATAAAAATATTAGTCTATGCACTGATGTAACCGTATATACCCGGCTAGGATACACAAGCCACTTGCGCAACAATGCAATCAATTGTATGAAGGATAGTAAATGGAAACCTTAAGAGCATCCTGTACGCTACTATCAAAACCTTATTCAGACCCAGAGAATATTAACTGCACTGAAATGAATCGTGACACAAACGTCTATCAAACATTAAATACTATTAATTGCTATTTATTTTCACAAAACCTATGCAGCTATGGAACATCTTTGCTAGAAGTCAGCAGAACCTAATGGAAGTTATGGAACCACATATATTGGGTGAAGGGTCTATATGTATGCTTTACGGAAGACCAAACTCAATGTAAAGCTTTCATTCACAATCAATCACTTTTCATTATAAGGTCTAGAATGTATGAGCAAATTCAATTAGATTAAAGAGACGTCAACAAGGTTTCTAATCTACAAAACTGGTATATTCTGAGGAACCATGATGAGAACCAAATGACTCAGATCAAGAATAAATGCAGGCCAACATGACATAACAAAAACTGATTGTGAAAGATTAATTATAAGATGAGTAATCGAGTATTTTAATACAAACAAACCAATTAATAAACAGTTAGATGATGCCTCTAACTTATAACCAGAGCAGTTCAGTAAACACACTGAAAGATGCTACAGTTTGAACGGAGACTGTGCTGAAGATGTAAGTGTTAATAATAAAGTTAAGCTCACAGAGCACGATTTTCTACTGGCATGCACAAGCTAAAATTCATCCATGTGATCTGAGCTGTCACAATTGACACATTTCAAAGCTTTACATCCACCTTTCTACCAAATATGAATGAAGATAATGAAAAGCCCATGCAAAGGTGCAACTTCTCCAGCTTTCAACAGACTTGAGCCACATTCAGAAGTTCCTTGCACACCTTGGGTAGTGTTGCTCAGTTAAATCAGAAATAGCACTGAATTTATGGACAGAAAGACTATTGACAGACAATAAATTATGCCTCCCAACACTATAGAACTGCAATTGGTAGGACTCTCAGATCCCATGTGTAACAATTGTATCTACAATTGGCATAGTCAGAGTCAATAAAATAATTAATTGAACATCTAAGAGTCTCTTAGCCACAAAAATATTACATCTGAATAGCTTTGAAATCACTGATCGTACATTCATTGTGTTTCCACAAAAACTGCATAACACCATAGGTTCATAACAAACTAGAAATACTCTCCTAATGCTAAATCTTCAGGAAGCTATATAGATGATTCTGAAATTATGAAAATTATAAAATTGGTCTATGCAAAAATATTCCAGATATGATATTCTACTGAATGAAAGAAGTGACTTATCGGCTGCATGTCTTAAGGACAATTGACATAATGTATTGGAGAGTCAATAAAACAGCAATGGATCAATTGAAAATATCTAAAGAGGAGCACTTTGGTCAATCCTATGGATATTGAGCTTCAAAAGATGGATAAGTTTACACATATTCAAACAGATCAAACAAATCCATTCCAGGTAGATCACTTATGCCACAGCAAAGAGATTGAAACAATGGTGACAATTTCAAGCTGATACTATTTCTACCATTCGCAAAAAATTATTTAAAAAAATGTGAAACTCAAATTAACAGCAGCATCACAGATGTGCTACGATAATACACTATTTATTTTTATATAGGTTACATCAAGTGAAAATTTTAAATATTCCTGAACTATTATCATAGATGGCAAATATGGGTCATCACAGAGTGAATGCATGCATTGTAGGACTCACATTAACCGCTTAAGACCAGCATTATTGATAATGCCTTACGTTTTACTATGCGCTGGTCATTAAAGGGTTAATAGAAGAAGACTATAAGTCCTTCAAATAATCCCAACACATTCATTTAAACACTTTTTCAATAATCCTGCATTTCTCTAATTACTCCACGCTCACTATTTGTGTCAACCTTTTACCACCTGATCTTTTCTGCTTTGTCTGATAAAGTAATCATCCTTTTATCCAATTCTAGCCTGTTCTCAGTCACTACCCAGTACCCACCAGTTCAACCCCTATCTTTACATCACTGTCCTATACTGACTTCCCATTCCCTCTCGCATTCAATACAAGGTACACCTCTTTGTCCTTGGAAGTTAGAACTCAACATGGTAAAGCTCCTCAATATCTCCGTGACTTAATGAGAAAGCCTCTGTCTGCTGTTTCCTCCCGCCCTCTCCTGTCTGCGGATCGACTTGATCTTCTTGTTCCACAGGCAAGCTGCTATAACTCAACGCCGTGCCATTGCCATCGTGGGCCCTTCTATGTGGAATGACCTACCTCCCATTTTAATCAGGTTCCCACCCTCATCCCTTTCTTATTTCCTCGGGGCTGTCACGCTGAGAGCGCTTCTGAACAGCTAGTACTTTAAGAAGCACTATATAAATAGTCAGACACGATATGATACTGTGATCATGGTTCTCCAGCTGGTTGACTGTGAAGTTGAGTTCTCTTCTCCAACAAAGTATTAGCAATTTCGAACAATGCATTTAGCGCTTCCACATCCTCAAATGATTGTCTTGGAGCAGTGCATCCTATTGGTTCTCCAGTGCCATTACAAACCAAATCTAAAGCCTGTCTATTACAAATTGCACATCCATAACAGGTGGTAACTTGACTCCTCTGAAATTATTATGACTGGGAATGACCATTAGCAACAACAGCAACAATTGACTGACAATATATAATACTCAACAATATTCATTTTACTGGAAAGATGAAAAATACTCATACACTGCAATACTGTATACAGCAGATACATAACTAGAAAACGAGGAGAACATGATTGGGTTAACATCTAGGAAATATTAGAGTAAACTTCAAGGCAGCATAAGTGACCTATATAGAATCATAGGGATATCTGGTGGGTAATTGAGAGTCATGTGGTCTCGATCTGTCATTGACTGTACATAGCAGTCATTAATTTGTACTAGCTATTAGTTCAGGCAATCTAGATCAAATATCTTTTCAACCAGAGGAAAAATTGCTTCAGAAGCTTTCTACAAACAGTTCCTGCTCAGCAATCTTTGCTCAGTAACAAATTGAAAATCCAAGAAGAGATCACCTACAAAAATTGATTTTAAAATTGCAGAGGCTTTTCTTATTTCAACCACTGCCTGCCTGGAGTTTTAATATGGGATTGCGGACGACCTCAGTGTGCACAAGAACGAGGTGCTTCATAAGAACAATGTTCATAATTTTTTAGGCTATCATTTCAGAATATACATATGTATAATATTGATGTTTTAAGTGGATTTTAGAGCTCTTTAAATATTGATCACAAGTAAACTTAGTCATCTATGGCAGATTTCTTCAGCCGAAAGATTAAATCTTAGTTGATGAGAAGCAATGCAGGCAATTCACTGGGGATCAACTGTCTCATATCCAAGCATGGCGTAGATCATGTTCTTTCCCATCATAGATATGGTACCATGCGACATGAGCTACAAATTATCAACTTTACGAAAGGTGAGTAGCATAGCATGCGATCAAATGTTCAGTTACGTGCCTTATTTGACCAGCAATTGTTTAGGAAGGTGAAGAGAGACAGAGAACTTCAAAGTATGAATCTTTTGGGTCCAATCGGTTCAGGGTCGTTCAAAGCATATCCAGAAATCAATGGACCAAATGCAGCTGATGCTGGAAAAGCTGTTTCCGAAATGATATGATGTTATAGCAGCTCTTTGTACATCATGACCTTTTTAAGGAAGATGATGACCTGCTCAATAATGTTCTGGCCACCAAACAATCAGTTGATAATGTGGAAGCATGATATGCATCATCAGAAATCGAAAATGTTTTGCAAGAGAAGAAAATCACATAAAATCTTTGTTTGCAGAGCTGTCAACTATGGTTGGAAATTGGAATATCAGCGAATGTCAGTGTTACATGTATCTTGATAACCACATGTAAGTTAGAGACACACTGCATAGTTGCGGCTGCTGGACATCACAATCACCTAATGCATTCCATAAAAAGCGGAGGATGATGACTGACAAAGAGGAAGTGGATTTATAAATATCCCGAGGACAACATGGTCACTTTCTACACCTTTGTGTTCCACTTAAGACTTAGCAATGCAGGAACGTTTATATAAATATTTGTATTCATTCTGAAATTTGATATCACCATTCTTCCAACATTTTTTATTTTTTGCTCAGAAGTGCACACGCCTCAACGGCGCAATTGCAGTTGTACTGCAGAGCAATTGTGCACGAAGGACTTGCTCAAGGTCCATACACAGTGATGCCTCGGACAAGAGTCGGACCCGCTCCCTCAGCGCACACTGAGTGTTACAGGTCGACCGCTCTAACCAATCGGCCACCTTGCCACAACATACCAGAGTTCTGATGGGAAATAGTGAATAGCACAAAGAAATAAGACAAAGCAGACAAACCAGGGATGGCAAGAATGCAGCTCATCTGCCGGAATCCATATACTCATTACATTCCTATTACGGTTCCTGCAACATTGGTACAGAAGTAACTGCTGATCCTGGAGTTAACTTTCATGATTTGCATTCCATTGGTATGGATATTTTCGTCAAAATGACAGGGAATCGGGTCTTCATATGTATCACCAAAAGATCGGAACAAGACAAAATTCTAGGAACTTCTGCTGTTGTGAGCGCTGACCATTGCAGTGAGTGCCATTGATGCCAATATTGAAGTAGATCCTGGACTTCTGTTTCAGAGAATGACGACTTGCTAGAGGTAGTGTGAACCTTGAACATGTGTCACACATACTTATACTACCAACTGTATGCATACTCATCTGCATTACTCAAATCATTAAGTTTCACACAGAAGCTGACAAGTCTCAGTTAGCTCATGAAATGCTAAAATGTAATGATGCTTAACTCATGGAGGAAGTAAAAAAATTCAGTGAACAGGCCAGTATGTGTTGGATGGTGAATCTCTAATACAACTCTTCAATATAATTCCCCAATCATTCTTGGCTGTGGAACCATTTTTATCTTAAATGTTTTGGCAGAATCCACATCCAAAATTAAACATGTTCTGTTGTAGGTACAAACGCTTGAGAATGCAGACAACTGAAAGTTTAGGCGTATTACAACACAGATATTGATGACAACGACATATGAATTCTCTTTCACATGAAGCTGTACACAGATATCAAGAGAAAATCCTCCTATGAAAAATTCCTATGACTAATTTTAAATAGTTTTAAGCTTGTTGTTCACACTAAAAGTTTCCCGCGGATCCCATGGGTTCTGCAGAACACAGTTTGGGAAACGCTGCTCTAATACATTGTGTTTAATTAAAGTAGGCTACAGATCAAGCATTCTATAGATGCAGATTTCACTTTTAAAACCAATGGAAAGGCCATGATTGCTTTTGATGGCTACAGCAGCTCAGTAATGATTATGGACATGGGACAGAAAGGACATATCAACAAGTCAAGCAGAGATGTGAAACTAACTCTGGGGAAAGTTTGCTGGCTGTTCTTGGCTAACTTCAAAACAAGCAATGATTTTCCTAGTAGCTGAGATGTTGAGGAAAAGCCTGGGTGTACTGTGCTCCACACAGATGGGGTTTCCGATGTGGACATTGTTCGTGCTGCAGTTACCTCACCAAGAAATGAAGCTACAGCAGTAATAGGGAAAGACACTTGCCCATTCTACTTCTTTACTGTGCCAAGGAAAGTGGTTTCAAGTAACAATACTATAGTGGTATAAGGAGACAACCTTCCAATCCTGTTCATGATATTTGCAGCATTCATTCAGTGTTGGGTAGTGACATCTGAAAGTCTCTTCTGTTTCTGCATGCTTTCATGGGCTGTGGCACCACATCCACAAATTTTTATCTTGAAGACCACTGCATTTGACAACTGATGAAGCTGGCTGAACTCTGTCCAGCTGCAAATACATTCTGTTCTGATTGTTGCCAAAACTCGGATATTGAGGCAACTGGAGGAAAGACTGTTGTATGAATACAAAACATGAGAATGCTCACAACGACATCGGATGTCAGAAGAAAAGGCACTTGTTTAACCCATTCGTTACACCCGAGTATTTACCAGTTCCAATTCACCCACAAGCTACCACAGTTTATGCACACACTTTCAGGCAGTGTTGGCTAAGGGCTAAATGTAAATCCCAACGATTTCTCAGTGCCACACAAAAGCCACATAAGGGAGACCAGCTTATGACTCTAGTGCTGTATCAAATCAATGCCCAAGGTGTTTGGTCTGTCAGAGTCAGAATTTGGGGAGGTCATGATGAGGAGATAGTGTAGTGCCATGGTGGAAATGAGTGATAATGGTAGCTGCATGGCAGTGCAGGAGTAGAATCAGGATGGGATAGCTCGAAAGTCAATTTCAGTCATGAGTGGAAATCTGCACGGGAGGACCAGCAGAGACCTGAAATTTTTGGACAAGATGGGAGGATGAGAGAACGAATGGCAAAGATCTGTTGGGCGCTCATTCCAAAGACCCAGTACAGCATACACTAAGGAATGGCTGCAGAATCTCACAGAAAGGAAATTGGAGGCCGAGATAGTTAAAATTATGATGAGCGAATATACCTGGAGAGTCCGACGATTGTATGTTAAAGGGAATCAGAGATGAATCAGAACAACACTCTGTGTAATAATTTCATACTCACTGAGGGGGCGTGGGCTACTTGTACGCATCCGGAAGTTTTATCTCTTATTGCTTACTAGATGCTGTATAGAAATCAAGTTCAACTATGTATGTACACATCACTGTCTGTCACCACAACAAAGGTATATTCCCTTACTCAGTTCTCACTCACAAAACTGTAAATCGCTCACGCCCACAAATTAAACTAGACCTTCGTCAAGAACTGAAAATCAACGGAAACATACCTTGTGAGCCCAACACGACAACCTTTGCTTCTAAGTTCGGCATTTCAGCCGTCAAATACTCGCAACAGAATACGATATATTAACGACAGTGTCGCGTGTTCCCCGACATTTTCGTAATTTACACAAGACTAATCACTCATTATTACAGGACCACAGAACAACTGAAAATATCGCCTTCGGAGTAGAATCGCTAATCACACTCCGCGAAGCAACTTTGAAAGTAGGTCAGTTTCGGTCAAAGGTCATTGATGATACCACGTGATAAGCAATTAAAAACCTCACATTTCTCTGCGCCGCGGTCAAAAGTCTAATCACGTGACTGCGAAAGCGAAAGTAAAATTTCATTTAAGCTATTTGCTGTACCTTATCTACTAGCTGAAGGAGTAGGCCTAAGCGACAAATATTTGTAAAGGATGTCCAACAGTAGTCTACTGTAGGCCTAAACCCTTCTAGGTCTACCGTTCTAACAACCCACCTCGCTGCAATGATTAAATGAATTCCGTTTAAATGATAAACTATTGTTACATGAAGGTGGATTCATGGAAAAGGTTATGTTTAACTAGAAGCTGAATTAATCAAGTTATTTGAGCCGGAAAGGAGGTTGATATTTCTTTTTTAAAAGATATTTCTGCCTAAATGGAAGCGGGCAGAGGCGTCAATCTCCCTCTCAGCGGTGGAGGCAAACCCCGGTCCCAAGTGCCAGGAAGGCAAAATATTCCCCCTAAGATGCAAAAATGCCCCCTCCATCTGGAAGCATTAATTTTGCCTCCGGACCATCAATGGCGACAAGGTGATGATCATCCTATAGTCGCCCGGATGACATTTTATGTAACATTAAAACTGTTTTAACTGTAGGCCTAAGTGTTAGACCTATTAATTAGTGTTTTATTTCTTTAGAGCAGTTAACAATATAAGCTGTGACACATGATGCCTAAAAATAATTGCGTATATAGGCCTATGCTAAAATCAATGTAGTTTATAGGCCTACGCTAAAATCAATGTAGTTTATAGGCCTACGCTAAAATCAAGGTAGGCCTAGTTTATAGCCTAGTTTAACCCTTTGTAAGGGGAGCTGGAACTCAGACTCTACCATCTTTGCTGTTTCGTTATTTTTACTGGATCCAAATTTTTTAGGACATAATTATACTACACTCAGATTTGATAACCAATTAAAGGCCTTAGAAAAGTTAGACACCAGTCACACCACTATGACTAAGCTTGTCTCAAATAGCGAAATCGAGTGGTTTTTAAAAGCTATGCGCTAAATGAATGCTCATTTATTTTTGTTGTTGATGGCGTTGGTGGATGGCGGATTATTTTTGTGACGCTGCTGCTAGTGCACAGATTTAAAAAGTTTGACAAAGCGATTAAATGTAAGGATATTAAGATAAGTGGGATATTATGAGCATTTTCATTCAATAACGTATAGGCCTACCAATATGATCGATCACTTTGTTTTGATTATTAAGAAATTAAGACCGTTGGCAACAGGAGTTCAGAAAGACTGTTTCTGCGAGGCCTGGCGCTTCTACGGTCGAAAGTTCGGCCTAAAACGCACAGAAAAATTACATATGCGGCCGGAAATTCTTCGTTTATGTCTAAAATCGACACTAACTCTGACCCTAAACGACCCTCACAACGCCTAGCCTGACCCTAACCGACCCTCACGATGCTTAATATGACCCTAACCAACCCTCACGACGCATATTAGGGCATACAAATGTTAGGTATTTTTAGCAGTGCGCAGTCGCCAATGGTTGCGCATGCGCAGAGGTCTTCAGGTGCTAAATTTTGTATGAGTGAGTTCGGCCGTATAAGTGATATTTCGATTGTATATTGGCCGAAATTTCGGCCACAGAAGATTTCTCCTGCGAGAGTTCGTTATTATTGGATCAAAATTTCTTTTTGTACATAACTATACTATGCACAGACTTTATAGCCAAAGACTTTAGAAAGTTTAGAGCCCACTATGCTCATTCCAATTAGCGTGATGGAGTTTCAATTCCCTTTTGGGTGTGAATCTGTATATGTTTGAAAATGGCTGCCAAGAACTTAGCCAATTTGAATTTTAATCCGATCAAAGACATAAAGACATGCTCATATGCACGGAATTCTACACAAATCCGATTGTCTTACCGTGTACTCATACATTGTGCATGAGATGTTTTCAAGAGATTTCTGTTAAATCCAACAATGGACAAGGAGTTGAAATGCCTTGTCCAATCTGTGGGCGAATGTTCAAGATTCTGCCAAGGGAATTGCATGGACTTCCTAAGAATATCTTTATTGAGAGGATGATACAAGTGACAAATTTTCCAGATCAGTCTGCTTCATCCACACCCATATGCGATGCATGTTACGAAGCAAATGAAAAAGCAGATATGAATGTTCCAGCAGCTGATACATATTGTGTTGATTGCAATGAGAACTTTTGTCCGGAATGCTGCATACATCATAGGACATTTAAATCAACAAGGAATCATTGCTTGTTACCATTAAATAACCACGAAGGTGGCCAAGATGTCATAATCGATCAAGCTCCAGGTATTTGTGAACTGCATAAACTCCATATTTTGGACATATATTGCACTGATTGCAAAACAGTTGTCTGCGTCATGTGCTTCGTTGGCAACCATAATAATCATAAAGGTTGTCATGTTGACAAAGTCGTACTGAAGAAGCCTTTTCTATACGTGAACTACAATTAGCCTGCTGCATTTTAAAGGCTCTTAATGCGTGATGAGCTTGCAGTTATTAAATGCCTCGGTGCGTTGTGCATAAGCTAAATAAAATAAAGACTGCTGTAGGTCGAACGCAGCGTTAATGTCAATGCACTTGACAGTACTGCCTTAAGTTACCGTCAATTTGCATAGTGCTTTGCGTCAACAAAACGTCAACGTGCTTTGCGTCGTAAAAGCACGATTGCGCCTTTAAATTTATCGACAGAAAATTAGTACAAAGCTTATTGCAAAGGCGGGTAGGCCTGTTTCCGCTATAGTCAATTCACAGATAACGTTACACCGAAGTTGGCCCACGGCCTGACAATCTCGAGTCATTTGGTGTATTCGCTATACATTACATAATAATATTAATGCGGTTTGCATATTATTATGCACACCGCATTTATGAATATTTAGTATCTTTGGGTTGTCAGTGTAGTTTTCGGAAAATAAAATTATATAATCTCAAAAGAGGTAAATATATTAAGACTTTGCTCAGCTTTTCTTCAAGTTTAATCGCATTGATAAGTTTCTGTAGATCTGTTGAGTTTAGTAAGAAACCACCAGACGTTTCGAATCAATGTTAAAACGGGTCGCGGAAAAAACCCCTCCGACAAAACCCCCTTGACAAAAAACCCCTAAGTAAGACCAGATCCTCTAAGAATAAATTTTTGTTACTTTTTTACTTTTATTATTTAGAAACGTGTGTATACTTTAAAGTCTGAAGTAAAATATGTGTCATATATGTCAGTTCAAAGTCTGATGCGGTCACTCAGGTATCGTCGTCCATTATTTAAATTGCAAACAGTTAATTAGTTCCTTGGTTTTGTTGTTAATGTATGATAGGTCTATGTACACTGAAGGCACCACTGTGCGTAATTCATTATAGGCTGTGACACGGCGTTTTCAGACGCGTCAGGTGAGTCTATGCAGAACGTATGTGTTATCTGTGACACGATTTCTTATATAAGTTAGACCAGGGGCCTTAATCCCCCTCTAACTGATGGCGGCAAACACCCTAGTTCCATGTGTCAGGTAGTCAAGATATCCCCCTAAATTTAAAAAAGGACCCCCCCACCCCTATCTGGACGCCTCTGAGTTAGACTAAGAATCGTACTGAGTGTCACTTGTAATGTTGTGCAGACTTTGTTAGTAGTGTCAGTTATTATGGTATGGCTTCTAATTTCAGAAGCTAGTTAGGGCAAGAGGGGGGTTTTGTCCGGGGGGTTAATGTCCTGCCTAAGACAGAGGGATTATGTCAGAGGGGGTTTTTGTCTGGGGGTTTTGTCCTACACCCGTTAAAACATCTACCCATGGAGCTTCTGGGGCCTCTACTTCGGCCTCCAAACGCACAGAGTACTAACTGCTGCGGCCCGAATGTGATGCCAGAGCACTTATATAGCGCCACTCGAATCAGAGGCACTCGCGACTCAACACAAAGTTAAACAGAACAAAGGAAAGTCTTCAAAAGCTTCCGGAAGGCAGCAGTGGAGAGAGAGACAGCAGCTCCTTCCGAAGAGGAAAGGGGAGTCTGTTCCAGCTGGTGGGACCCACGTAGGCAAAGCTCCTGGTTTGGGCTGTGGCAGAGCACATGCGGGGAACCACTAGAAGTCTGCGGGCAGAGGAACGAAGGGAAACCCGGTGAGGAATAGAGGAGACCCTAGAGCAGAGAGCCAGAAGGTAGGCGGGGGTAGATCCAAGGAGACAGTTACCCATCAATGCAAGGGTCTTGAAACGAATGTGTTGAGGTGCAGGGAGCCAGTGAAGGGATTCATGAATGAGGGAAGAGATGTGACAAAATTTTGGAATTCTACCAATTAGTCGGGCAGCCGCATTGAGACTGGACTGGACCTTAGAGATGTGGTGAGAGGAGAGTCAATGAAGGCAATGTTTCCAAAGTCGACCCTAGAGCAGATCATAGCCGAAGGTTCGGTACTGGTCCGGATTTACTAACTCGGCTCCAAATCTCACGACATTCTCGCATCAAACCAGCTTCTACTTAAGCATGATATTTTCATCAATTCTGCTTCTCTGTGGCATATTATTTTCATCAATCCAGCTTCCATTTAATTTTATTTCTTTTAATCATCGAGTTTTTGCGTACACGGCCTTGTTTACATATATTGCACTTCTATCGTGACAACATTCTTGCATTAATTCTGCCCATACTTCAGCATGTATTTCGTAAATCCAGCGTCCATTTAAGTATAATTTTGGCGTGTGGCTGTGTGTGGTATGTGCTGTCATGTTGTGTTGCTGTGTATTGTTAGCATGAATTTTCTGCGGCCGAAATTCGGTGGCAATACAAAAGAAAATGTGAATTTTACAGGCCGAACACGTAAATATTTAGCGAGTGAAGACCTCTGCGCATGATGCCCAAAAACATTATATTTTTAATGTCAGGGTTAGGGTTAGTGTTATTCTGAGACATATGTGAAAAACTTTCGACCACAGAAGTTATATTTCTGTGCGTTGTGATGCCGAAGTTTTGGTCGTAGAAGCTGCTCGCATATTGTTATCAATCAATCAATCAAAAATACTTGATATATCGCCCCTTCAAGATATCTACTCAGAGGCGCTCCCAGCCTAACCCTTGACTGTAAAGGATAGTTTTAAGAGAGGCGTATAATGAAGATGATGAGTTCTTATAGGTAGGAGACGGAGCTCTATGGGAAGTCCATTCCAGATGGTAGGTATCTCGACCGAGAAAGCCCGATTTTGCATTATGTAAGTGTGTGCAAAAGGGACGATCAGGTCGCTACGAACTGCAGAGCGAAGTGGTCGTCGACCACTACTGGCAGTGATAGAGCTACACAGCTCCTGCACATAAGCAGTACCACCAAGGCAGCGCCCAACTAAGGCAGATACCCTAAATAAGATGTGCTGGGGTGGTATGGTATGATGCGACATGCTAGACTATCAATTGTAAGGTCAGATGTTTAATGACCAACCATTCCTGTGCCTCTTGTGATCTCTAGTCAACTCAGCTATCAGAACACTTACCACACAGTGTCAGTGGAAAGAAAAGTTGATGAAGGATCATACCTGTGATATGCTGTTGCTAAGAAAGCTTATGTTGTTAACACTTCATATCTATGACTTCATCTTGATAAATTAATGATGAAAGTGAATTATTTGTTGTTGTTGTTGATATTGATGAGTTGAACGACGCTGATAATCTTCTGAATGGTATGAAATACTGAGTTGCAAAATGGTATATTTTCATTTTTATCATCCTAATTTAGCATTGCGTGCATTTTCTTCCTTATGCTACCTAACTTATGATACCTTTCCTTGCCCTATATGTCTACACCCCACTAATTTGCCTTGTGATAATAACTACATGCTTGTGTTATTCTAGGTATCTTGCTTGCATCTCCCTACAATGAGTGCAAAGCCAACACAAGAGGCTGCCTCTCTATGCCAACCTGACGTCTTCTTCCGCGGCTATGGCCTGACTGAACTCAAGAGCGTGGAAAGCCTAGATAAATGCTCTGGTATAAAACCAAATGTGCTGCTGTATTCATGGAAACTACCGGTACATGTACAATGTACATCATGGACGTACATGTTTATAAATTAAAGATATATATATATATATAATAAAATTTGATTGTGCTGATAATTATGGTAATAATTAGATGATAATTGATTTGATTAGCTATTTTAAACTCTTGGAACAAACCTTCCAAAGATTCTTGCCATTTTCGTTTGGCAGTGCACGGTCTCTTCTGCCCACTCTCTCATTTATTTTTTTCTCAAGATCGAGATTCAGTGTTTTCAAACTCTTTTATTGTGATTTCACTCCTATCATCAGTGTGGATTTTAATAGTCTAGTATAATGTTATATTATGGTCTCCTTTTGTTTTAACACAGACAGATTTAGGAGATTTACAGTTTGTTGCACTTATGAAATATGCTACTGATTGTTTGCTGCACAGAGAATCTGTTTCTTCTAGGTTTTTTGACTAACGAGGATATTAAGCATCGGATATTGAACATCTACGCGAAGTTCGTGTCCGATGTTGACCCAAATCGACTTTGTGATTGGTTACTGCAAGAAGGTGTGATCAATCTGGAACAATCATTGAAGATTCGATGTAAGAAACACACACCACAGGAAAGATGCCGGGCTCTTCTGGACTTTCTGTTTTCCACTCAGCATCCTAGAGCATTTCTTGTTGTATGCCAAGCCTTAAATGACCAAAATCACTACTTGCTCGAATTCATCAATAACCAAGAATCCAGAAGTGGACTCTGTGACCAACCCGATAATGAAAAGCTTTTACTTGGTCAGTATGCATTGTTCGTAATTTTATATAGACCAAACATTGCCAAACTATAGAAAACAGCCTGGATGTTTTTAATTGGAAATGCTATATTCCAGATTTGACTAAATTGCTGTTGAGCAAACAGAAATGTTGTCCTTTAGGTGAAAAGCATCTACTTCCGTGAACATTTTGTTTGATAAAATTTGCTATTGTTATTACTTGTTAATGGAACCATCAGGATGGTGTAAAGGCCATACAATGACAGTTCTTTTCAATTTCAATTCAGCAGTTTGCATTGATAGCTATATCTTCAGATTTCCATGAGTTAACCTTGTGTTACATTAATGAGCAGGCATTTTCTCCGTATGTACTGGTGAAATTCAACATTGACAAAGTATTTGGAATGTTTGGGTAGTTTGGCATGCCTTGCTAGTGAATGATGACGCTTTCATCTGTCTCGAGTCTCTCGACAAGAACTGTTTATGCTGCTGTGTTTCCTATCAATCTTCATTATTAGCTTATTCAGGCTTCCTTGTTGGTTGTCTGATAGAAATTATATTTATTAACTGAAGATTATTTTTCACATTCAGTATTAACAGCATGAAATCCAATTGGGTTTGGTTGTTGTTACAGATATCGAACAAAAGCATGAACAAGAGAAAAAAGCCTGGATTGAAGAGAAGGAACAACTTATGAAAGAAATACAAGAGCATCAGAGATTAATCACAAGAGGTTAACACACTTGAGATCAAGTCCCAATGCTCTTTACTCTCATTTATGTTCTATTTGAATGACATTTTACTTTTTAATTAATATTATTATGATTAGTATAAACATGTGTACAGTGTACGCTCTACATGCTCAGCAATACAGATCTGAGGAAGAGTTAGTCAGTTGCCAGATGAAGAGCAATTTCAAAAATATGATTTCATGTCTTATTCACGGATCATCAAAGTGACAATTCCATCAGCTCCATTTACCAGTATTTGATGATGATAATTCTGTTATATTTTGATTAGTTTAATAGCAACTTAGGGCAATTAAAGCCAAATCTTTGATGACTGAAATTTTGAATAATCTTCTTGTTTTAAATGTAACTATTGTTTCTCTTTTGTGAATTAGCGTATCTTGATCTGCTTGCTGCTCGTCTGGCAATTCTTTTTATTAATTGTAGCTTTTTCTTCATTTTAGGTCTTGATATTATGACATCACTAGAGTATGATTGTTGTTTCAGATTGCAGGATTGGGGAGAAAATGTTGGCTATCGAACAAAAGCACAAAGAAGAGAAAAATGCCTGGACTGAACAGAAGGAAGACCTCATGAAAAAAATACAAGAGCTTCAGAGTAGGTTAATACATTTAAATTAGTATCTCAGAGCTGATTACTCTTACAAATATTAAATTGCATGCCATTTAACTTTTTAGTCATTGTTGCAATTATGGTGAGCAACTGAAAGTGACACATAAATGTGAATCTAAGGTACAGTTACAGTTATAGTGTAATAGCAACTTAGTGCAATGTTACTTCAATCACTGTTACCTTGTAGCAACCTAGTGTTTGAACTGCAAATATTGTGTCGGCTATTGTCAACATTTACAAGTATGACTGCATCTGAGTTCTTACAGAATTTGTCCATATGAAAGGGGAAACTGGGTTTTGGGTCTGTATGTAATGAATACAGTCGTAATTTAAACCATCATTTTGCCATTCTTTGTGGTGTTGACAGCTTGACAAGGCACTTCATGTATGTAGAATTCCTCTCTTGCTCTCTCCATTGCTCAGTTGTCTAGATGATGTATCTATCGATGTCCTTTTTTTACCTTAGCTTTCTCTCTGCTGCTTATGATGGTGCTGTATTTCGTGTTTCTGAATCACAAAATGCTCGTTGTTTTTATCTGCTTCAGTGTTACTTCAATACTTTATTAGAGTATTTGTAGACAAAGTTATATGAAAAATCATGTACCAACTAAATATATATAATAGATTTTGTTTTCTTTTCAGATGAGCTTCGATACAAATCAGATCCAGTTTTAGTTAAAACGATCAGTACAAAAGAAGCAGAAATGGGGAAGAAAGCGATCCGCGGATTGACGATCTTAGACAAAGAAATGTTTGTTGTGAGTTGGGACAGTTCAAAGGTTGAAGTTTACGATTCAATGACATTCAATTTAAGTCGGCAGTTGAATTTGAAAAAATTAATTAATCCGGTTGACTTAGGATCCTGCAGCAGAAATAAATGTCTTTACATCTTCGATCACAAAGTTCGAGATCAGTCGAAGGAAATCTTCAGGGTTGATCCAAATGGAAATTTAATTAAAAATTGGTCAACAGGAGATGATTATGGACATGGTCTGTCTGTGACAGATGAGGCAAATGTCCTTTTGACTGTTTTTAATAAAAATAAATTGAGTGAATATTCACCAAATGGAATCTTGATCCGTGAAGTAAATCTATCATCAGACTCAGGTATTTGTCATCCAAGACATGCTATCAGACTGAACAATGGCCATTACGTAATCAGCCATGGCTATGATGATGCTGATCTGCATAGAGTGTGTATAGTGGATGCAGTTGGGAAACTTACTAAGTCCTTTGGCGGAAAACCTGGATTGACCATGGGACAAATGAGTTATCCAATATATTTGGCTGTTGATGGATATGGATTCGTGATGGTCGCTGATCGAGGGAATCAGAGAATTTTGCTGTTGGATTCAGATTTGGAATATATGAAAGAAATACTTACAGGAGAAAGATATGGCTTAAGACGTGTTTGGAGCATTCTTCTGGAAAAGTCAAAAGGTCGATTATATGTGACTGACAATGCATTTGACTCTAAAAATATGATATTTAGAGATGGTCGAATTTTGATTTTTAATTTTAAATGAGTTCTTAAGGATTTCAAGAATTTTAAGGTATTAGGATAGCAGAAGTTAACATTGAATTGCTAAAATAGTTGCTAACTGACTATTTAGTAAATGCTCAAAATTTTATTTGAAGATGTACCATGATTTGTTAACTTTGTATTTGTCATTGCTTATTGTATAATCAATTTACTCACAATTAATTTTCCTATATTCTTTAATAGTTAAGTAATAAAAAAATTGGCAGTTAACAGTGTTTTATGTATTTTACTATATTCAAAGTGAAGCGCGCCATGCTCTCCAGTGTGAAATTGGAGAGAGGCAAGTGCTTTGTTTTCCTTTGTGTCTGGGGTTTGATATTTTTGTTCCACATTTAGAACTAATAAGTTGTGAACCATGGTTGTCAGGTTGTTCTATTTTACTGTAATGCATATAATTAAGCAGATATGACCTCCTTCAAAGCACCGCTCTTGTGGTAATCTATGTTAATTGTATGAATAATAAATGAGGTAAGAAAATAGTCGCAAAAAGTATGCAAATTGACGAACGCAGATCTGCACAGAATGAAGAGAACACAGTTTTTACTAGTCCTAGGCCTACTGATGAAAGAATGGGGTAATTCATCACTGTGTGGGCTAAATATAGCAGGCAATGATTTGTCTCGCTTTTCACATTCTTTTGATGGGAAACTGCAGGTGATGTTGCCTAAATATTGGATTACTCATGTTTCTTTGTGAGATTTCATTCAAAGTTAGCATAGCCATTTACTTCATTTATCTGACTAACTGTACTGTGTGCTATTTAGTTAACTAGTTTAAGACTTACTCCTGGCGTATGTCATGCTTGTTATTATTTTAATTTTCTTTTTTGTTGTTGTTGTTGATGCTGTTGTTTCACTCTTTGTTATCCTGCCGCTTGATTAACTGGAAAGTTTTGTTAGATGATTATGTGGGTGTCCCTTGTTAGCGGGGCCTTCTTGGCCCTTTTAGGTGTCTCGCATTGCATTCTAATATTGTCTACTTATATCTATTTATATTTTGCTATGTTGGATGCAGAGTTGTATGGTCTCGAGACAGCTTTTAGTGTCTCGGTCTTGGAAGCCTGTTGTCTCGGTGTCTCGCGGCAGTGTCTCGAATTTTAAGAAACTGAAAGTCTTGTTCTGTCTCGAACAAGCGGTCTCGATTATTTTCGCGTTAACTGTCTGAAAATTTTGCGCTAGAAACCGAAACCGGAATATACGATAAACTGTAATTCTGGTTAATGCGTGAGTCGCTTGATACTGAAATCAATTCAATTATCTTAAACTGGAAATATGTCTGAGAGAGAAGTTTGCGTTTAAGCAATTTGAGGTTATTGCAATAGTATTGGCCTGCCGTTTGTCATTGATGTAAAACCACCATTTACCGAAACGATCAGAATAATTTCCAGTTTCTCAGGGTTAGTAAGGATATGCACAAATTTATAATTTCGCTTGGTATTTGGTGTCGAATTTGCTTATCTTATATTTCAGACGTGTCTAAAGGCTTTCTTTATACTAGACAGAAGATAGGCCAAAGAAGAGGTATCAAAAAAGATAAAACGTGGCAATATATAGACTGTTCTCTGGAATTGGTACTATAGTCATTATTAGTTTCAAATTGAAATTAGACCTACAAATGAACATTATTCTCGAAAACTATTACATCAGTATTTTACAGCCTTTTATATAAGATCACTTGTCTTACTGTCTCGAACCTAGTGTCTCGGTCTCGGCACCTCTCGGTCTCGTCTTGGTCTTGAAGTTTCAAGTCTTGCATACAACACTGGTTGGATGCAATAAAAGAGTATATTATGTTATGTTAAATGTTGGTTTATAACAATGAAACTGACCTGTTATCTATTATCATTGACACGCAACTGTCATGTTAGTAATTCAAAATGGTAAAACTTTGAGCATTGGATTGCACTTATTCCATATATCTTTGTTCGAGTAGACCAACTACCAATCGGAAATAAATGCACATTTTAAAATTATGCATATATTCATCTATGAATTTAATATATGCTATAGCACCCCTTCAAGACAACTACTTAGAGGCACTGCCGACCCAGGTCAGAGCAACAAGAAAAGTCTTGAGGTGTTGATGACAGCGATGTGGTCTCAAGACCACGGTCTTGGTCTCTAGGCGTTCTCGAGACCGGAAAACTGCGGTCTTGGTCTTGGTCTCGAATGCATCGGTCTTGGTCTTGGTCTCGAATGCGTCGGTCCTGGTCTTGGTCTTAAAGGAACGGTCTTGGGATTGGTCTCCGTCTTAGGTTAGCGTTCTTGGTCATTTGCCGTATCAGAGCAATCTATTATTTTCTATTTCTATTTCTAATCTATTTCTTTGATATTTTTCGGCTATTTGCGATTTTTAGCGACACCGGTATTTAGGCCCTACGCGATTGTTGTCGATTTATGACGTGCTGTCCATCATGTATACATGTTACTGCGGGCAAAAAAATGCATTTGTAATGGAACCAGCCATTTCAAAATTTGCCTTAAAAAATTTCAAGGTTTTGGAACAATCTAATAACTATGTGGTCGGTCACGTGTAGTCACTATTAACCTAAAGTTCCGAGTACAAGTAGGCCTACATCATTCAAACGGAACGTTAATCTACTTGTTCAGATGTCTTAAAGTATTTACCTATCGTATACTATAACTTATATTGTGATATTCTCAGGCCGAAGCCAATTAAGGGCTGAATCCGCAAAAGTTCAGACTGGCCTGTAAAACTGTTTCTGGACCATTATTAAGATTAGTATTTTTCAGCAATAAAATTAATGTTTTAAACGTGGTACTCCGTTTTATCGTCTTAAGAAATTGAATTGTTTATGAAAAAATAGTATTGGTCTTGGTCTCGGACCCTCGGTCTTTGTCTTGGTCTCGGACCACCCGGTCTTGGTCTCGGATCAACCGGTCTTGGTCTTGGACCTCGCGGTCTTGGTCTCAGTCTTGGTCTCGAGGTTATGGTCTCGTGCCCAACACTGGTCGATGAAATGCATCGGAAGGTATTCTAGGAAGGGGTTGAATGACCGAAGGAAAACCATTCCACGCTGTGGGGCCAGCAATGGCGAACGCCCTGGACTGTGCCATGGTTGTGCGAGCAATAGGTGTGGAGATACGTTGAGAGGCTGAGCGTAAAGATCGGCGACCCGGATATGATGTGACAGGAACAATAAGCGATTGAAAGTAGACTGGAGCCTAACCCAATAGACAGCTTTATACCAACGAATGCAATCTGAAGTGAATGCGCTGACAGACAGGGAGCCAATGCAACGTGTCTCGCATATATTCAGAGACCGGGCCAAATTTAGGAAGGTGACGAATCTGTCGCGTCACCGCACGTAGGACGCGCTCAAGGCAGATAAGGCGAGACTGAGGAAGGCCGACAAGTATAGTAAAGCAGTTACTGTAGATGAGCTGGAGCTCAGAAAATAGTGTTGTGAGAGGAGAGTATAATGAATGCGATGTTGCCAAAGTCGACCCTAGAACAGATGAGAGCGTGCACAAGTGTGGACACAGCAACAGCATGCAATTAAAGCGACTGTGACAGGACCTGGCGCCGGTGATAGAAGCAGGGGCGGGAAACAGCAGTTATGTGGCCTGATAGGGAAAGGGTAGGGTCAAGAAGGAGGCCTTATAGAAACCTTACCAGCGAGCTAAATATTGCGGGAACGCGTGTTTAGTTCATGGAATAGAATATTATACGTCGCGGAAACGTATATAAGAAGGCATCGATCGAACGGGGACAGACAGGAAAAAACCTAGAACAAAAGCCATATTTCTGGAAACCTGGAAACAGGGGCCTAAAAAGAGGACGTGTTCGTAGAAACCCGGACACGTGGTACCCCTAAATGTGTAAGTACAAACTCTGGATTGATCAAAAGTCATTGTGGCTAAATGGAAGCTGAAACGATGAAATTACCATGCTTAAGTAGAAAGTGGATTGATGAGAGAATGCCGTTACGATGGAAGTAGAATCGATGAAAAGAAGGTTGTGTTTGCAGAAGTTGGATCGATGAATATAAATATAAATATATATAAATGGAGGCTGGATAGAAGAAAATATCGTGCAAAAGGATGGTATGCTTAAGTAGAAGCTGGATTGACGAAAATTAATAATATTCGAGTTTCCCCGAACACGTCCTCTTTTTAGGTCCCTGTCCGGGCGGCTTTCCAGAATATATAATTTAATAATAATCCACATGTATTGATACAATAAAGACCTCTATTGCATTTTACATTATTGCGGGATTCTATGCTCAACGGGGTCAGCATACTAATGAATCGAGATCCCATTTGTGGAAATAATCTGTATGAGGTTGGGGTATGCAGTGTGCAAACTTTCAGAAGGGGAACAATGACTGAGTCCGACTGGACATCAAAGGCAAGGGTCGCTCCAACTGAGTAGTCGATGTTGATGGTAAACAATATGGTGCGCTTAACCTGGAAGAATATAGTCACTACAGCGACCGGTCCTCAATTCCACATGAGACGATACGTCTAGTCTACATGACTTAATATACATTGAGTGTAATTCTATCTTTACGACATTAATTATTCAGTTGAGACTCAAGGTGATGTTTGAAATAGACATGTGGTCAGATTCGTTTTTCTATTGGTTATTTGTTTTCCATTTTGTATCAACTCCCACGATCTCATTCTAGTACAGCGGCATAGCAAAATAAATGTGAATTTTGTGATACAAGCGTGACATTTTGCAGTGACATTATACATGGTATTATTACAAGATTTGGATATCGGGTGACGCGAAAAATAATTTTTGGGAGAAATTTTGGGAAATAAAATAATTTTTTTGTGTTAAAATGAAAAATAATTTTTTCTTAAAAATTCAAGTTACACCTTTTAAAATGTAAATGTTAAACATTCAAACCAAGAATCAAGTAAAAATCACGGTCACAAAATTTTGAATTGCTTATTTTTTCTCTTAAAAGCAGTTGTTGATATAAATGTTAATATAAATAGAAGCAATGTGAAAGTTGAAATTGAATGTATGTATTCATTTAAAACCTACGTAACTCTGCTTTTTCAGAAGTTTCCTTCACAGAAACACAAAAACAGCGCATAAAAGTGAGAGCTTCCTGCAAGAACATCCTTTTACATGATCCTTCTTGCACTTGTAGAGCACCAAATATCATCAGGTCGTGTATGCTTCTGACAGGGTTGTTCAGTTAGGCTCGTGTCTATTAACTTTAGCTTTGTCCAATCTCGTATATTTATAAAATGCGACTTTGGACTTCATCTATAGGATCTGCCCCAAGACCCCACTTGATATGTAATAGAATATTTTTATAGCGCCCTTCAAGATACCTACTCAGAAGCGCTCTCTGAGCTGGCGTAAGTGATGCTAAATGTCATTTCAATGATATCATACAAATGAAATACATCTGTTAGCAAAACAGTAAGTTTAGTTACTCCGAATCTGCTACATTGCATTTTGTGGCAAACATTCTCTTCTGCTTTGTTGATTTCTGAGCCGGTGCTTGTACGGTCATATATAGGCATATGTATCACAAATCAGTCATTGCAATGGTCAATGGAATACATCAACTAGTATTACAGTTGGTGCACATGATACCTTTAATTAACAAGGTAACTGTCAGAACAGGATATCTCCAGTTGCTTATGAAAACTCGATGTTTCCGTTTCCCCACATGCTTCATTAACTTCTTACTACAATTAAAGATGATCTGCCAGTCCTGCGACCATCTGAACATTGTTCTCATATCATCCCACAGTATCTTCATTCCCAATTGTTCTGCATCGTTTGTACATGTAGGCAAATCATCTGCAAACTTAAAAATTGTTGACGCAACACCATTATCTACGTCATTAATCAGGAATACAAACAGCATGGCAAATTTGGCAGAGTTAAGTAGGTCTTAAATGAATACATACATTCAATTTCAACTTTAACATTGATTCTAAGAAACATTAATATTAACAACTACTCTTAAGGGCAAAACTAACACATTTCAAAGTTTGTAAGTCGTAGAATGCTTAACATCTACTCTTTTAAAGGGTGTAAGTTGGATTTTTAAGAAAATAATTATTTTTCATTTTAAGACATAATTTTTTATTTTCCAACAATTTAAAGAAATATTTTATGGCGTAGCCCAATATCCAAATCTCAGGATAATGCAATGTATAATGTATATGCAAAATGTCATTCTTTTATCACAAAGTGCACAATCACTGGATATTTCGGATCTATGCCGCTGCACTATTCAACTGGTTGATGACGCTGAGAAATTTTGCTATGTAACATATTTTTCCATGGTTTGATTGGCATCATGTCTTGACCATCTTCTGTGCATATTTATACTTAATTCCTCAGATGTTTGTGATTTTGAAATAATTGCAGATGCTTATGACTAATCCAGGTAATCCATGGTGATACATATAACTAAGACGCCTATTTGATGATTCTCTGAAGAAGTTGTTTTCAATATTTTGCCACTCACTAGGTCTAGGCCTACTCCAAATTGTGTCCTACGAATGAGCCTTGACAGGATTGAAATTGCATTTGTTCGATGTCTTCTCTATGTATTTGTGCGTATTTCTTGACGTCGCCTTGTTATATAGTGGTATCTAGCTAGATTTTCATGTGGTATTCAACGGTATTTACGTGTTTGCTCAGAGAGATACAAATGGAATCCAGTTTTAATTAAGGAGATTACAAAAGAATCAACAAAGGGAGGAACAACAACGTTTACGATCCTAGACAAAGAACTGTTTGTTGTAAGTGGAAAGAGCTTAGAAGTTGAAGTCTATGATTCGATAACATTCAATTTAATTCGTCAATGGAAGTTGAAGGAATTAATTAACCCACAGGATATAGTCTCCTGCAACAGAAATAAATGTCTCTACATCTACGATTCCATAGGCCAACGTCACTCGAATGAAATCCTGAGAGTTGATCCAAATGGAAATTTAATATGGAAATGGTCAACAGGAAACGATTGGGGATATTGTCTATCTGTTACAGATGAACCGAGTATAATTTTAACTTGTTATGAGAGAAATAAATTAAATGAATATTCGCCAGATGGACAACTTATTCGTGAAATAAATCTATTATCAGAAGCAGTCATTCGTTGTCCATATCATGCTATCAAGCTGACCAATGGTCATTTTATGGTTTGTCATAGCGACCATGATAATGATCTGCATAGAGTGTGCACAGTAGATGCAGATGGAAAGCTTATGAAGTCCTTCGGTGGACAACGTGGATCTAACCCTGAAGAAATTAATTGCCCAGTCTATTTGTCCATCGATGGAAATGAATTCGTGATGGTCGCTGATGACAATCGAGTTTTGTTATTGGATTCAGATTTAAAGTTTAAGAAAGAAATTCATTCGAAAGAAATGCACGGTTTAAAGATGGTATCAAAGATTCTTTTGGATGAGTCAAATGGTCGAATGCTTGTGGTCGGCAACGATTGGAGTTGGAGTTACGGAAGTATTTTAATATTTCAGTTTTGTTTGTACGACGAAGTTTAATCTTCCTGCAAGGTTTTAGTAATGAACTATTAGACCTTAATTCAATTAATATATCTTATTATCATATACAGTTTTATCATTTTGAGAATTATTATTATTTAAATTTCTAAGTCAATAATGTCATTTTTATTCTTGCAACAACAAAATAATGTTCTTTGTTTCATGCCAATAGGCCTAAGACATTCATAACGGTCCACCTATCTACGCTTCAATTATGTATTATGGTTATAATTAAGATTTTATATTGACTCCAATTGTGTAACTTGTGTTGCATTAAACTATTTGACATGTTCCGTGTCATAAAATTTTTCATTCACCTAAACACAGTGTATTTTTTGAAACACTAGAGAAAATCAAAAATATGATCGTGATTGTTTTTTGAGTTATGGTCATGGTGTGGTTTGTGACTTCTTGTGGCTCAAGTAGTTGCTCTTTATACTAAACGAGTCAAATGATTGGCCTGAAAAATTTGAAAATATGGGAAATAAGTAATTAGCTGAATTAAATTTCAGATGAAAGACACGACAGTAGTTCATTGATCTCTACTCATTCTCTGTTATTGTGCCAAACTATTTTATGAATCGTTTATAACTTTACTGTTTTAGCTTCATCGTCTCCCAGAGTGTTCGAAAGTGTTGTTTATAGTGAGCTGGATTGTCATTCAAGTGACCAGGGTTCAAATCCTCAGCCGGGAAGAAATTTGTATTGAAATCCCTATGGAAATATATATCGAGAAGACGAGTGTGTGAGTGAGAGAATTGGCCACTGGCCATTCGTTTGCTGAGGCTAAGAAAATGAAACCTCGCTTCATTCACAAAGCACCCAAAAGGAGTTTCTTTTTCGTCCTCTTTTTCATCTTCTCTTCGTCTCCTTCTCTTTTCTTCTTCGTTTTCTCCATCTCCTTATCTTCGTTCTTTCATCCTCCACCCCCACCTGCCTCACGTCTATCACATCCCACACCTCCACCCGTTCCAGTCCTTCCACTTCCCACTCCTGCTCAACCTCCTCTTTCTCATCATCTTTCTCCATCTGGTCCCATTTTCACCTCCATTTGTTCTTAATTTCGGTGAAGATTTGTGCCATCAATGCATCTGTAAATGTGTAGTTGATGTTCGCAGTACTGAGTGGATGTCAAAAGCCTCTAGTGTCAGACAGTCCAGCTTAATAACCATTGCTTTCAAACACTCTCTATTCGTTTTCTTCTTGTTCTTGCTATACGTTTTTATTTCCTTCAGCTCATGTTAAATTTAAATTAATCAAAAATAATCAATAAAATAAATCAATTGCCCTCATATTAATCGGGAGACCAGAGCATGATAATTATTATTGGTCAGTTGGTGTACTACCAAAACTACAGGACCAGTAAGCGAAGTTGTAGCGGAATCAGTGGCCCTGCGGCGAATCAATTACCTATACTATTATGTAGAGAAATATATCAAAGGATCGTCTAAACTAGATAACATCCTCACGTCTTTTCCATACATGTACCTTAGCATTTCTTAGTTGGCGGCAATGACGGCATTTCTTAGTTGGCGGCCGCTTCATTTTCAGACAGAAATCCATATAAACCAGATCTAAAGAGCGCTGTAGACACTACTTCAATAATGGGCAGCCGATAAAATTTCGTACTAGACTGCCATAATAATTCACATAGACCTTCATATCGCTTTGCAGAAGAGCTAGCAATGATAAGAAATTAAAATTTTCCGAGGAACAATCACGACTGTTTGTAAGTTATTCACCACCTAATAAGCATGGAGAGCATCTCAAAGGTTAAAGTCAGTTGTTTTCATAATTGCATCTGCAGAGATATTGTACCCTTTCATACGTTTGAATAAATTGTTCAGGTCATCGGAGGCACACAGACCACCCCTTGTTTACGTGAGATTAACACTTGATCAATCTGAACTGATCAATGAATGTCTCAGCTGCCTTGACCTACGGCAGTGACACTTTAATGAAATATAACACCTTTCCAGATTTTAAATAACGGTGCAGTTATAACAGAACTTTATTTTCAACGAAAATATAAAAACAATCTAAATATAATTCAGAAGCACGTCATTTGATTGTAAACTTTATACGTTTCAATACTTTTTATCTGCTAAAGTAACATATCTTAGGAAACTGTCTGGAATGTTGTTCGAGATCGTAATCGCAATCGCAATCTCCAAACTTCTAAACTGCCACTTGAAACCTAAATTCATGGCGCCAACTTATTCACGAGCGCCGCAAAGGATAGTCAGTGGGAGGTCAGAGTCCGGTTTCCAGAGGGTCAACGGAGTTGACTGGATGGTGAAGAGTTCACGAAAATATTTATGCTGAGAGTATTGTATAAGTTGAAAGTCAGCGATAGGACTTTAAAATGGATGCTCTTCTGGATTTTTAGAGATACAACTCAAGACTCATCTTGACCACGATAATGAAATTTAAGATATCTTTCCGGTTACACACAAATTTGTGATCCTAATTCAAATCGGGACGAGGAGCTTATTTTGATGCTCAAATCAGCTCACTCAGCTGTGCTTGTTCTTCTCCATTGCGTCAACTACTCAGTGTTACTCGCTCTCTAAAGCAGCGTTTCCCAAACGGTGTTCCGCGGTACCCTAGGGCTCCGTGAGGTGAAGACAATGATTTCGCGGAAGACATTTAGTGTTAATAATAAGCTTCAACCAATTTTAAATAGATTATACGCATTTCTCATAGGATTACTTTTTGCTTAGCATCTGTGTGTAATTATAAAAGAGAATTCAAATATCATTGTCATCGACAATTGCGTTGTTCTTAATCTTATCTAGGCCTAAATCTACAGTTATCTGCATTCTCAAGCGTTTGTATCTACAACAGAATGTGTTTAGTTTGGACTGGGGTTCCGCAAAAAATTTATGATCAGAAGGGTTCACGTCCTAAAGGATTTGGAAACACTGCTCTAAAGCCTGCCGCCACTGCTACTATCCTACAGTCTTTCAAGACCAGGAACTTCGACTACTGCTCCTCTATCTACACGTGCATGTATGTTGACCTTCCGGTTGACCTTCCGGTTGCCCGGTTGAGCTGCCTGGATCACGTTCAACTCTCTGCAACCCTCCTCGCTGGTCTCCAGCTATGCCAACGACACCCTCCCGTGCCTCCCACTTCATCAGCGAGTCGAGTATATGATAGCTGTCTTGCTTTGATTTTGTCAGCTAGGTCTCGCTTCCACCTGCCTTGTCGAGCTCTGAAGCCCCACCCGGAGTGTTCTGGAAACACTCCCTTCTGCTCGACAGAACAAGGTGGCGTCTATGTTGCTCTCACCTCCACCAGGCAGAGCCGCGCATTCCAGGTGGCAGGACCCTCGATATGTGGTGCTCATTTAACCAAAACCATCTCAACCTAAGAAGGTTCTATTTAACCACCTTGGGATTGAGAGCGCCAAAGTGTAGTCTCCTTGAAGACGGTATGCACAGATTCCATAATAAGTGATAGAATCCAAGTCAACACAAGATGTCTTCCAATTCTCTTCGCATTTCATGGCAAAAATGCATTAATTTTCTTATCCATCTTTATAGTTGACAATGGTTGGCTTTTTCAAAATATGTTGGGCTGTTATTGTGCGCAACATTCTCGTGATTTTTCATCTGTTTCTTGACTAAAGTTGCGGGAGTCTTTAATGTCAATATCGCTCTTTAGTAAATTTTTACCAGCATTTTGTATATCATGCGATTCAACCGATTAAACATTCCAAAAAACGTATATAGGCTAAACGCTAAGCACCAGCTTATCTAAGAGCGGAATCCAAAATGGGTTCTATTCTATTCTATTCACGAATTTATGAAGCGCCTCACACAGTGCAACCTAATCAGAGGCGCTCCCATTGCGAAAAACCGTATATACTTCGTATAATTATACTTCGTTCATCAATTGGGTCAATGTAAGTTCGAAATTGTATTCTTTAAAATATTCCCAAATTAATAGGTTTTTGCATGAACCAGGTTGAAATAGTCAATGAAGTGTACGATCCCTCATCTGAGATGGTATAGGATCAACATATATTAAAATGCCCTCTTCAATAAGCAATTTGTACTAATAATAACTAAGTTTGAATGGACAAATAATGTACAAGTAGGTGACGCGTGTGCGTAATTAATTCGAGGTCATTTAGTCATTTCACATTTTCATGATATTTCATGACATTTGTTGACACTTGCAGCGACTACCTCAGAGTACAATAGAATTTCATAAGAGAATAATATATGAAACTGAGAGACATATTAAGTAACTTTGTGGTGTTGATGGATGTCAGGTCTTCTTGACCCATTTTGCTGAATTATGATTCGGCAATATTTCCAAACAATTAGAAGTGACCTGTTTCAGATAGGTTTCTTGCACAGCCAAAAAGTATGTATTCACGCAATTATCTGAGAATAGTAGATTGCGTCATTAACCCACAATTTTATTTAAATTTGTTGTGCACTTATCAGTGGCATAGCGAGGGGGCGAAGGGGGCGAATAGAGCGAACCGCCCTGGCGTCACTTGTCCTAGGGGCGGCATTTTCGATTAAAAAATTAATTAAAAATTATTGTTGTGTTTGTTGTATTCTTCAAGATTCTTGTTGCATTTGTCTAAACCTGGCACCATGCCTTTTTACGGTATACCGAAGTACCAGCTTTTAAGTATATTTAGACCAGATATCGGTATAGAGTAACTGGCATTTTTTTAATATTTGTGAGCGATAATAGAATTCTTCATATTACCCAGCACATGTGTAGTTATTATTGAGACTGGTGAAGATAACAGCCCTAAAATACTGACTTTGAGTACTGCCGATTAAAGAGTACAGCAACATTAAGGTATGGATTTTTTCAACTTCTACTGCCGTTAGTAAATACTATGTAAGTCAGAAACCGAAATCGATGTAATTTGTAATATTTTTCTTTAGTTTTCTCTACAGTGGATGACCACTCTAGTTAGAAGGTGACACGGTCTCTAAGTGTTGACTATGACTCTACAATAACCAAACATGTGCTGAATAATATGAAGAATATTATTTCGTTCCCATTTTGAATATTTAAAAAATGTCAGTTACTACGTACCGATATCTGGTCAAAATAAACTTACAAACTCGTCCGGCGCCGAATTGTCAGTCGCCGAATTGTCCGGCGCCGAATTGTCCGGCGCCGAATTGTCCGGCGCCGAATTGTCCGGTCACCCCGCCTGAACAACTATTAATATTATTATAATAATTTTCTGATAGGTGAAATCTATATTGCATTTGTTTTGTCAGCCAGACCATTCACAATGTTTAAAAACAAAAGACAAAAAACTAAGCGGTCAGAATACAAGAAGCGCAGAGAAGTTAATCAACAAGATGTCGCTGGATCAACTCCTATTAGCCACTTTCTTATTCCAACTCGTAGCACAGTTGAATCTGTCAATTGATGATCGGGATTATGGTGATTAAGCTCGTGATTTCCAAGACTCAAACTAATTAAAACCTACTTAAGATCTACAAGAGGCAAATCACGACTTTTCAATTGACAGATATTTTAGTTTAGTATGAATGAAAGTATGAAACTGTAGGCCTATACGCAGTATCCGTAATCTGTATGATAAGTTACCAGTTACTAGTCTATTCTAAGTACTATACCTACTATGGTCTCATCATGATTAAATGATTTTATCTACGATTTTCTCTTCCTTATGCAGAGAGAACAAATACAAGTTTATTTTTTTAATTTTATGTGGGCTTTTATAATTTCCAATTAAGCCTGCAAGACGTTTATTAACTATAATGCGGGGCTTGCTTTATTTGCTTGCATTATAAATGGTTTATTTTTGTATTTAATACTATGTTATTCTATTTTCTTGTTTTTATATCGAATGATAACGCATTTTAATTAGTCATACAGTTTTAATTTTGACAGTGTATGCTGATGCTGTTACTAACTGTACAACGAATCGAATACTGGATAGAATAATCATAATGTATAAAATGAAAATACTCAAAACAGGCGTCTTATGCTATTTCCTCCCTTGCGAATATCTATTCTATTCTATTCTATTTACGGATTTATGAAGCGCCTCTCACAGTACAACCTAATCAGAGGTGCTCAATATCCCGGGATATGCACAAGAATAAAGTGCTGGAAATAATTGACATGGACAGCATTTTGTACTCCTTTGTCTCGCTGCGCCAAAGGCATTTAGCAAGGTCGTATCAACCAGTTAGTGTACGGCTTCGCATAAAAGCTACACGCTAAGCACCATGCAGCTCATCTAAGAGCGGTATCTCAAGTGGGTTGTCACTTGTCACATGAATCAAGTTGGGATCCAAGTCCAGATCTAAGTGGTTGGCTTTCTTTCACATTCGGAGGATAAAGTATACGCTGTCGCAAGAGTAACTAAAATTCTTACATCCGGACTGTATACTAATGGTTTTATAACATGAATTAGTCGGAAATAATTTCGGAGTGTATTTGACAACATAAAATTATCAACAATTTAGCATTTTGTGCTTGAATAGCTAAGCATCATTATGATTTAAATAGTTGATCAGTAATTCCGATTTTAATGGCAAACACGCTGTAAAATTCAAGTGGATAATAAAGGTTATTTTCTATTAAATATACATTTACATTTCAAGGCATATTCCTTATGCTCTAGATGCAGCTTCTTTAAGAGGATAATTTAATTGTCAATGACTGTAGAATTTATATTAGCGTCGTAGGCTAAACCATTCAGTTTCTACCGCCTTGTATTGGTGGTCGTCTGTAGATTAAATCACCTGGATAATCTAAATAGTTACACTGATCTACGTCGCATGCATATGTGCACTCTTCGATTATGTTAACCACCGTACACTGTACAGATCTATATGCCCTTGTCTCATTGGTACACTCCCTGAGATAAGAATACAAGTTGAACCGGTTAACTGAAACAAAAGAGACAATATTTGTGGATCATGACAGTAATCTTCATTCATGTTATTTTAATATGTTGCCTGAGTTACTTCGATTCCCAGGGACATCGTTTGATATAAACCGCCATCCACTATGATCATGTCATTTGTTGAAAATAAGGGTTCCTTCCAAGCGGGGATTATTCCCCTTTGGAACTCCTGTTGTCCATCTTCTCCTATTTAGTTAAATGACTATTTTATTAGTTAGTTATACTTAAACACGTGAATGTTATTTTGCTGTGTAATGAAATGTCAGCGATGGCTTCAATAAATATCTATTCTATAGAGATCATTGACACAGGTTAGTTGTCCGGAGGGTTAGGTCGCATCTTCAAGCCGACCAGATTGTGACGCTGAATGCATATAGAAAGACGCTTGAAAAAAAAAAAACAACAACAACAACAATAATAATAATAATAAAATAATAATAATAATAATAATAATATAATGATAATGATAGCAATAATAATAATAAACAGCATCAATCAACCAATCAATATCTGTTTATTCGCAAACAATCAAGCAGGCACCGCCAAAACAAAGCATTACAAGCATCACAAAATACAAAGGTGTACTTATGAATGTGTGTCATCAAGTAAGAACATTCTCCCAAGTATTATTAGTGCAGAGGTCTCTGAAGCGAGCGAGATATCCCTCCTTGCAAGGAGTTCCTACCTTAGGAACATATTACAATACAAGCCATCGAATGAGTGCAGGTGGAACAATTTGTCTATAATATCTTAGAACCAATAAATAAAGATATAAAAACAGACAAAGAGCGGAAATTAAGAGGAAGGCTTGAAGTGAGCCTGTGATACAGAAAAATTAAAGAAAGGTTATCATTAAACCATAAACAATTCAGATGAGACCATCAAAAAACGTCAGTGATCGAAAGTGGCAGAAAGAGTGAGATAAAGAAAGGCGCCAACTTAGCACTCATATTTCTATTAATAACGACTCTTCTTATTATTATTACCATTATCAATAATTAAAATAATTGGTAATTTGCTAAGAAGTCGCCATTATGATAGGGGAGGCGGATAATCTGCGTGTACTTCATAATATTGAAGGCACCAATTCACAACACGCAATCTCCAACGGATGAAGCTTCATTATTGCAACTCTTTCATTTCCTGACAGCACATTGCTCTACTAATTAGTTAAATGCAGCTGACTGAGGGATTGAATTTTCGTGTCGAGACCATAACATGTCTAGATATTGTTCTCTATATTAGCTTCCTGTTTCTGAGCTTATCGATTCAAGTAATCATTCCTCGCCAGCGTTATTATCCACGGTTACACTTTGCAGAACTCGAAAGGGTTGACTTTCTTTCCAATCTACACCTGCTGTAAATTATGTCATCGTCTTTGTCCTGAATTCATTCAGAGGTACTGGACAATTCATCTGTAACACTCTATCTGATTAACTTTGCAATCGATTTAATACAGACTTTCATTTCGCTTCCAAATCCATTCAGTTTATTGGTCTGGCTGTTTGGCTGTTTCCCTCGACACGCATATCATAACTTTTTGAGGAAGGCGAAAGCAAAACAAATTTTAGTTATATTATTTTGCATAACTATTGTTCTTGTACTTATAACTCGAACGTCAATCAGAGGCGCGTTTACAGAACTCGGGGCCCTAGGCGCAAATGGCCCCATTTTTCTGGCCATTCTTAATTTGTACACCGAGTGTGAGGGGCCGTCTATAAATGACGTCATGCGCCTATTGGAGTGATCATACATCTGTGACGACTTGTGACGAAGGGAGGGGAGTCTGAGATATGCGACGTCACGTCACATATTAAATATCGAAATACGCAACTTCATTTTAAAATTTCATTCAATTAAACACTGAGCCAACTTCTGGATGCGAAGAGGCTCATAACACGCAGGTGTCGCTCTTATCAATACAGCTAACCGAAATGATATTGATATTGACATTAATAAAGTAATTATTAATTACTCCAATAGACTTGTCATGTAAATGCTTTGCTGCAAATATAAAGAATTTGTAATGTTTACAATATTTCAATCGTGTTTCCATTCATTGGGGGCCCCTGAGATGTTATTTTGTATTTAATGTCTTCATTCATTTGAGGACCCCTCAGATGCTATTTTATATTAGATGTTCTCAATCATTTGGGGCCTTTTGAGATGTTATTTTATATGAAATGCTGTATATTTGGGGCCCATTGAGATGTTATTTTATATGAAATGTTTCCATTCATTTGGGAGGCGCCTAAGATATTATTTTGTATTCAATGTTTTCATCATTTGGGAGCCCCTGAGATTTGGGGGCTCTAGGCGCGCGCCTGATGCGCCTATGGGTAGACGCGCCACTGACGTCAATACTTTCAAGAATATGATGCGCTGGTTATCCAAAAAATAAATTAGCAGATAGTAATCAAAGTAATCAAATCAGTTGCTGACCGGTCTGTACTCGCATTTGTCTAACTCTGCAATACTTTTGATCACTTCTACACTGACGGCGACGATTAACCTCCATTTCTGGGGACATCACGGCACAATCGTATCCATGTAGAAGAAAAGAGCATTGATAGCAACTGAGGCCTACAAAGTAAACCCATAAATTATATTAAGTGTTGCACAACCTTTCGAAGCTCTTGGCCCATAATATTATGACACACGTAGCACCTTCGAGAGGTTCTTATAAGCGCTAAAAGAGTCACTTACATAGATGCATGCATACACCAACGGCTACCCAATAGGCCTAATTCATTGACTACAAATGTAGTTCATACTGAAAATTTATATTGGCTTCTCAAAGGCGAATCCACAACAGCTGATATTAAAAGTTAATATTTAAGTTGCCGATACAATGTAGCTGCATCGTTCCGAGGTAACAAACACAGCTCTAGTGAGAGCCCAACTAAGCGAAAGCACCAATGCATAAAAGGACATGGGACTCTCTAGCTGAGGAGAGGACTCGCGCGGTCAAAAACTCCCTTTCAGCCGAAGAGCGAAGACTTCTACGAGCCACTAAATCAGAAACAGAAAGACGGAGCTCACTTAGGTAAAATGGGGCACAACCAATGTTTCACCGTTAAACAAGTTCAGCAACTCTATTAGAACTGCTATATTTGATAGGAAAAACTTTGAATGATCAGATTACTATGTGGCGAAAAGACAAACACTGGCAGTGAGTCGACCAGCAAGGATCTAAAAAAGAAAGAAGAAGCTTTTGACATTGTCACTGTGTTTACTGTAAGAATGACCAAAGTTGGACACACGTATAAAGTCATATTCATATAGCGCCTTCTCACCACTTCCACTAGGAACCATCTAAAAACACTTTGTTCTTGATGAATACTTTGCATGACGTCAAAATGCCCTTTCAGAATGAGACGTTGTCGAAAAAACGGTAACGATCGCATTCACAGACCAAACTTTCTATTTTCTCCCAATTCTTCCCAATGATGGACGAGATGCTTCGAAAGTCACACCATAGTACCTAAACCAAATAGATATCAGTTGATTGTCCGTGGAAAATAAAACATAAAATACCTGTTGCGGCTGCGATCAGCGCGAGCATGACCAAGGAAATCAGGATGAAGCGTCCCATTATCTTCGAAGTCTGAGTCCAAATACTGAGCAGAGTTGAAACCAAAGGAACAGTGTAATAGTGCATCTTCGTTGTGACTTAAATAGTCAGCGAAGCGTGTTTTATCAACGCGTTGTGTTTCATAACATCTAATACATATTACTGATAATTTTCATATTTTGTAACAGTGGTTCGCTTAAGAAAATGTCAAAGTCCATGCACGCTGTGACACTTTTTGACAAAGAACCAAGAAAGCAACAAGAAATTAGGATATCAGTTATGTATGTATTTCTTCAACATTTCCAAAAGAATAACATGACAGCCAAAACAAACAGCAAATCAAAATTCAGAAGTCAATTGTAAATTATTGAAACTACTTCAGAGGATATAACAAAAAACAAAGGACCTGTTACGCAAACAATTGATCACCTCAAAATCTTAAATACAAGCGACAAATCAAGTTAATAATTTGCGCACAGTTACGCATTGTCAGATGAATCAGCAATTGAACCAGAGAGGGGGAGAGAGAGACAGAGACAGAGACAGAGAGAGCAGCAAGTTCTGATGCCATTGATGCTACCATTATTTTAGCTGCTCTAATTATTTCCATTATTATCACCATTGCTCTTGATGAATATTTTGCATCAGGTCAAAATGCCCTTTTAGAATGAGACGTTGTCAAAAACGGTAACGTTCTCATTAACGGACCAAATTTTCTATCTTCTTCCAATTCTTCTCAATGGTGGTCGAGATGCTTCGAAAGTCACACCATTCATTCATTATTATAATTAGCATAATTATTATTTGCCATTATTATTATTATTATTATTATTGTTATTGTTGTTGTTGTTATTATTATTATTATTATTATTATTATTATTATTATTATTATTATTTTTATCACTATTATTGTTATTACTATTATTTTGTTGTTGTTATTATTATTCTTGTTATTTATTATAATTATTATTTTAACTTTTATTAGTCGTAGTATAATAATATTATTACTAATATTATTATTATTATTATTATTATTATAATTACTACCGATTTTATTAAATGTTTGCATGTATATTATGCCTAATTTTGTCTGCATATTATTTGAATAACAACGGGATTGGCAATCTCTTACCAAAGCCACAATCCTGGCCCTCAGCGCCCAACGGTCTCTCCAGATCAAACCGCAAAAGGCCTAATGGTGTCACCATTCCACCTTGGCCAGGAAGTCGTTGTGTGACGTGGAATGTCACAGTCACGGTGCAGGATGCTTTTGCAGCTTCGTATGAGCCTTTAACATCGCAAAAGACAGCTGCCACACAGTGCCACAGATTGCGTCCCCGATTGCGTCGTCCGTTGACATCCGCTCTCATAATACGTTTAATGTGGCTTTCGTCCTCTCATCTCATTACATGGCTTCTCGTATTTTCTCGCAATACGTGCCAGTCCCATCGTCTTTCTGCGTCTTTGCTCCTCGTCTTATCCCTAAGTGATATTCCAAGAATCCACCTCAGCATTCTCATCTCTGTTCTCTCTAATAACCCTTCTTCTTTCTTCGTCAGTGTCCATGCCTCTGCTTCATGGATCATCGTCGGTCTTATCGTTGTTTTGTAAACGTCTGACTTGAGATGAGTCGGCATTTTGGTATCGTACAATACACCGATCAAGTCCTTCCATTTTTGCCAAGCTGTCTCTATCCTATTTTTGACATCATGCTCAAAGCCCCCGTAGCGTTCATTGCCGATCCAAGGTGTTTAAAATCGTCAGTTTGTTTCAGCACACTTCCAACCCCGTCTTTGACCAGTATTGTGTTGCCCTGTCCAGTCCATCTCACCTTCTAGAGATACGCAATGTTTATTGCCCTCCAATCAAATGAGCCGCCCTAAAGATGCAACCAATAAATCGCGCTGCCCTTTGCAAAATCCGCTCCAATTGCCCAATCAGACCCTGCGGGAGGCCGGTATACACGTACATTGTACGCGTTGGTGAAATAGTACGCCAAGATGTTTCCTCACCCATATTATTTTACCAGACAGGTGACTTTCGTTTAACAAATGTGAAGTCACACGCTCTACCATTTAGAAGAATTTAAAAAAATTATACATGACTAAATTAAGATATCAGTTATGCTGTGTGTGCTTCTCTGCCAGTTTTAACAGAAAAACGAGCATAAACATTAAAATTCAGAATCATACTTTGAATTATTGAAACCACATCAGAGGCAAAGGCAAGAAACAACAGAGCTGATAAACATACAATAATTGATGTTATAAGCTTACAAGTAACAAATCTGAGTAGGTCTATTACCAGGTGTATTTCTTAAACAATATCAACAGAATAACATGACCTTTCCAAAAACATGCCAAAGACAATAACATAATTTACATCAGATGCTGATTGAAAACAAAGTAAATTCTTCGAAGTACTACAGAGAGTAATCGTAGATAACAATGATGGTCGTTGATCTGCAAATGCTTCGCGACCGTGGATAAAAGGGATGGCGAGGAATGAATAGACCCTACTTGAAGCAGTTACAAAAAAGCTGATGATATTATAACCAAGGGAATAATACCTGGGTATGTTGTGGTCTCAGCACGAAAATTTAAGACGCAATATTTCCGTGAGTTGCATTAGGCTATAGTTAGAAGACGCAATGCGCCGTCAGGAAATCAAAGAGAGTTGCAGTAGTCTAGCTCTGTCCGTTTAACATGCAACAAGAAACATTGGAGCTGTAATACAAACAACTGATCACCTCTTAATCTTATACACAAGCAACACTTCAGATAACAGTCACGGCTGTGTATTGTCAGGTGACTCAGCAACTGAACCTGTCTGTGAGCAGCGAGTGCATGGATGATGTAGACTATCATATAGAGTTGTTTCAAACGGTAGGATTTGGGTGGATGTGCGTGAGTTGGATGGGTTCAGAGGCGGCGACTTCGGTTGAGAGGTGGGGGGAGAAACCCAATGAGAGGGGTAAAAAATGTTGGGGGACAAACGTATAACATGTCACCTCTCTGACCCCCCCCCCCCCCAGGATCGCCGCCTCTGGCTGGGAGGCTGGTGCATTTCCTGATTGATGCGTCAATATATGAATTTGGGTGTGTGAGCAAGTGATTGAATGATTGATTGAGCAACTGGGTGATTGACCTATTTTTACAACTGCAAACTATTGTCCAAATTTAAGCATATTTTTTACGCGTTCTGCCGACCTCAAACTTTACTGAATCACATGACCTACTTACTTACTCTATAGCACAATCTAGCTATAAACGATTCTACTCAATGGAAACAGCTGTTATAAAGGTATGTATATAGCGATATTGTGTTGGCTCTTGACATGGGCTCATAACTGTTCTTCTCCTCCTTGAAGCTAAGCCGCATTTGATTACGTTAAATATATTATCCTTTTCCAAATGCTTCAAATGCAATTTAGAATTTCTGCATTTGCACTACTTTGTTTCTCCTCTTCTATTACTCCCAGGACTCGTAATATATGTCTAAAAACTGCTAACCTAATCATTGGAGTTCTCCAGGCTCCATTTTTGGCGCGTTGCTAGTTATTATGCACATCTAAATTGCCAAACTTGCACTACGCTACAACATTTCTATTCATTTTTACGCTGATGACATAATATGATGATCGCTGATGACACCGAATTATAACATGTAAAACTCTCGACCACTAACATTGATAACTCAAAAACCAGGCTCATTACATGATTCCATGAGATACAATCGTTGTGTGGATGTGTGTGTGTGTGTGTGTGTGTGTGTATGTGTGTGTGTCTATGCGTTTGAAGTTATAATATAGGCAAAACAGAATTGATATGATTTAACCGTCTATTTCGATCACATTGTGACTTGAAATTTGTCACCCTGCAACTAGATGAAGTATGTTCTATTCGGTCTTCTAATGCAGACTTAGTTCGTGATCTTGGAGTTTTTCTTGCTGATTAATTTCCTAAGTAAATTATAATGATATTAGTTATAATAATAATTTCCGTTTAATTTCAAACTGACAAACCGCTGTATGATTACAAGTACAGAATGAACGAATGATAAGTTATTATAGGAGTCAAATTTAACCGTCGGCAGCCACGCAGGGCGCCCATTACGTTAAACAACTCATATTTAAGCTAACAAACACTGCAGCCTAGCAAAAGGAGGAGGAAGTCAACATTAGGGGGGATACGAGTCTCGAACTCGATTCCCCAGCTCTGCGTCCTAGTGTGTTCACCCCTACTCTACGCACCCCCCCCCCCCCGGCTCAATATTGTCTACATCATTTTAGTTTGCTTTTTATCTCCGACGAAAAAGTCAAATCAAGCGCTGCTTAATTGAGCCTTGCCCCATTGTCTTAGTCCATTCACGTGTATTAAATCCAAGATTGACCACTATAATGCAATACTCTAATGTCCGCCAAATCCACCCTTTCACCGCTTACCTCTGTTATCCACTATGCAGCTCGTCTGTCATAAATCGTGACCCTAGAGATCACACCACCCACGCTCTACAATAACTACGCTCGTTACACATTCAGATTCGTATGATCTTTTAGAATTTGTCTTCGGGTGTTCAAAGTAATGTCATACTCTAGTCTTCAGTACTCATCATCTTTAGTCATACCAAGCGTTTCCAGACGTGGATTGAGAGCATCTTGAACAGAAGACCTCGTACTCAAAAGAGCATATGAACAATTCGGAAACAGAATCTTTGAAGTAGCTACTCCAGCTGAATGGAAATCAGAAACAATCCGAAGGTTTTCTTTAAACAATATTTTAAAAACCAAACTTAAGACTCATCTCCTTTCCTAAGTAAGCTACTGGGCCTATGACTAATCGCTACATTGCAACACGCGTTTCTTGAGTAAGACTTTGCCACATTGAAGTGCGGTATAAATACACATTGTATTGTTAGGCCTCTGTGGATTATGCGAAATATTTTCGTAAATTATGCGAAAAGTCGCATAATAGCATAAACCACGGGTTCTAGTCATCAACAATTACGTCGTCTGATCGGTAAACTATAACCCCTAAAGCCTAATAATAGCTTGGATAGGCCAATTATAGTTGACATTGACCGAAATTTACCAACTCTATGCAATAATTTGCGAAAACTTTGCATTAGAAATTTATGCGAAAACCGACAATTTATGCGAAAAACTGCAAAATCGCATTGATCACATAAGCCACGGGGCCCTATGTATTGTGTTGTAGGCGACCACCAGTCCTTCGGATCGTTTTGCTAAAGCCACTTTGCGAATGGAAAGGCCTAGTCAACGTTCAAGTCAATTGGTTATAGGGTCGTGTTACAGGATTTGACAAACTGTATTGAACTGCGGAAGTTGCGTTCAACCTCACGATATCTGTATCGCAGTGAGGTAATCGCTACACGTGGATTGAAACAGATATTGCTTCACCTGATATTTTGAGCTACACCACTTAGCACGTGATTCTATTTTAGAAAGCACATTCATTTGCTTAAGAAAACCACTCAGTCGCTTGACGCCCCCTGGCTTGTGATCTCTGACAACATCGATAACGCTGAGGCTCATAAGACGGTGGTGCATTTAGTGAAGAAAATAATATAGTTCGACAGCGAAATGTAAACTATGAAATAGTCAAACTTTTGCATTAATTGATTGACTTGAGTGTGCATGTAAACTTTGATATGCTGTGATCAGAGCGAATTTACCTCGATATCGTCCTCGATTAACTATTCATTGAAGTATGGAGTAGTCGACTTTTGATTCTATCATCCAAATTGACCATAGTGACAGAGCATCTGGAAACAATCGAGGAAGATGGAGACCTATTTACCGAATTCACTGGAAGTGAAAGTAATTGTCGTCGGATCTGCAGGTAGGACTTCTTCAAGACTGTGTCAAACCTGGAGTTAAATACTCTTCGATCCTGACAATAGATTAATCTCAAAGCCTACTAATCATAATATTTTAGTTTTAATTTTGAAATTGAGAAACCGCAGTATGGTCACATGCAGTGTGTGAACGAATAATATCAAGTAGGCCTAATAGTATGCGTCGCCTTGAGAGAGATGGACTAATCAACTTTCGCCAATCGAACTCACTCTACTCTACATATCAGTCTGATCTCCATGAACAACACTACGCGCTCCCTCCAACAAGGGGCTGTGGGCTAATTAGTAGGCTATCGTTAGGTGAAAAGAATTTAGAGAATGAGAGACGTGGCTAGAGATTGCAATTCCAGAATTTCGGAATTCCGGAATTCTGGTCTTTTATGAATACCAAAATTCCGGAATTTTTCAAGCACAAATTCCGGAATTTCGGAAGTGAAATTATGGGTTTAAGTAGCAGTAATTATCATTATTGTTATCATAATTCATGGAACACACTTTATTTTTTTACATAATTATGATATATATATGAATATGATATTGCCTAGTAGGCCCTATATTTCATGTGAGGTCGGGCCTATGTCTTTGAATAATTGCGCTATTAGGTCTATGAACAGCGCGCAAAATGACTCTTGTTTTTCTGTATTTCTACCGTTATTCCGGGAACGCTGAACAGGCTTAAAGCCCTCAGAATGAATACAAAGTTTTTAGAGAGTTTAATTCTCTACAAAGATACAAGCGCCACGACAGAGAGGCTACTGATGAGGAGTCTGTTGACATTATTTCTTGATTGAACACCTATTGGCCTAGCAAGTAGACCGTGTTGACGCTGATCATGCGTTGTCTGCTGCCGGCGTTAGGCCGATCTGCTCCAGTTTACAGACTCGGTGATGGACTCACTATACGTGCCTCCAGCGTTCATATTTTCATAAGCGTGCCCGATGCATTATGGATTCATTAACACCGTGGGCTATATCTCTGTTCTTCAAGTTTGTAACTTTTTATCTATTTCTTTGACCATTGTCACTGAATATCGACTTTGTGATATCTTCAGCGCTACTTCCATGTGTGGTTTGGAATTATACTAGTTAAAACATAAAATTGGTAGGCCCGCTTTAATTGATTGGAATTTTGTTGGAAATTGCCAGTATAATGAATCGGTAAATACAATCACAATGAGAATCCCTGACTTCCTGAAAAATTCCGGAATTTGACCGAAAAAATCCCGAAATTCCGGAAAATTTATTGTAGTCCGGAATTGCAATCTCTAAACGTGGCAATGGGGATTATCTCCAGAAAGAAGATTATGATTTACTAGAGGATGGTTGCTCTGCGCAGAGTAGGACAATGGATGTAGCTTAGTTCATCTATTTGTTTAAAGATAATCAACTTGCTTTGTTAATCACTTTCTCTGATTTCAGGTGTTGGCAAAACATCGATTGTGGTCCACCACAAAGAAAATCGTTTTGATCCTTCGGTGTTCCATACTCTTGGTGCTTCTTATCATCGATTTGTAATGTAGGTATTTCTAATGTAGAGAGGCCAGTTCGTAGGTACGTATAAGATAGGCTATAAATTATGTATTAATGATGAAAGTATTTGCAGTGTAGATATTCGTGATGTACACGTATGCATCTGAAATGCTAGAGTTAGGGATTTGTGTTGCTTGCTTTGGTAACGTCGGTTTATATGTTGGTACATGCATTTCAAGTGTAGGCATTTGTAATGATGGCATTTGTAAAGATGGCATTTGCTTTCTAGATATACTTAATGTAGGTACTTTTACTGTAGGTAGTTGTATTGCAGAGAATCGTGATGTCTGTATCTGTAATAGAAGTATTGACTAATTTATAAGTTGAAGCATAATGACTATACCATAACATGCACCTGACACTTTCACCAGTCTTGCCTGATGTCATTGGATATATCAACGCAATCAAAATCAATTGAATGTGCAGCTTTCTCGTGTTCAAAGATGCTATTATTAATTCATGCATAATGTTTAGATAATGTTTCCGTTGAGGTCTAGCATCAGTCGAAGTAAATTTTTAACTTAGACTCCTCAGTCTAATTTAAATTTTATTCATTATCTAAAAGACGTTTTTGTTGTCAATTTTCATGTTCTAGTCCTGTGTCAGAGAGGCGCATCATCATGCACATTTGGGACACGGCCGGTGAAGAGAAGTTCAAATCCATGGTAAACAACCGTAGACTACTTCACATGCTGTTACCTCTTTTGAAGTAGTCATCATCATCGACATCATCATCATCATCACTCCCACCATTGTAAGAACCCTGGTGTACATAAATATACATGTTGACCCTACAAAACTGATAATGATGATAATGCTGATGATGAAGACGACGACGATGACGTTGATGATGACGATGACGATGATGATGATGATGATGATGATGATGCATAATGTATGCATAAGTGTATGCGTGTGCATTGTACATACATAGATAAATGAAACTACGCATACACAGATGCTTACCGGAACATAAATTAATGGGACGTTCGCAAAGAGGTGGTGCCTAAGTCGTACACTTGTGAATTATATTTCTGATTTCAGATGCCCATGTATTATCGCGATGCAGTGGCAGCTCTGCTCGTATATGACGTCACTGACGAACTCAGCTTCCGGTCGCTCAACTACTGGGTCACGGGTAAGAGTATCACTACTACTACAATTTACGCAGCAACGGCGGCATCTGCCACTATTACCACTACGGCAGTGAGAACAACTACAGCTACTGCCGATAACTATATGTTATCACAAAAGGATTAGGTTGAAAGGGGTATTTAACCGTATTTTATAAGTAAATTATTACATTGGTGAGAGAACTTACTCTTGTAATTGTTGAGGTTTTATATTTAAAGCGCCTCCTATTGTATCCGCGTTGGTGAACGTTTCCCGCCATGACACCGACACCTATCGACGGCTTGGGCGATACAAGAAAAAGGCCTCGAAAGATACTATAGCTTGCATCATGCAATATATTATGTGCTTGTTTGAAACTGGCAGTTTACCTACTTTACAGGACGCGATGAACGTATGAAAGGTTCAATAACTGACTTTGACGATTAAAAGATGATGTACGCGTTCCACTGGTAATTGGTCACTGTTTGCATAGAATAATATTATCAGTTAATTAATTGATATAGCTGTGAAAATACTTTTGTTACAGACATGCGCCTCAATCTGGGAGACGAAATATGTGAGTTGTGTAAAATTCATTGTGCTCGTTTTGAAATATCTAAACTTTAGTTTGAACTATAATCGTTGATGATATAAATCTGAATTTAAGTAAAAGTAAACAGTTGCGTAATGTCTCTAAAGGAAACAATTATAAATGCATGGTGCAATTAGTACAATTAGGATGAAGTTGTAGTCATCAATTACATTACGTTTTACGAGCTAATAAAATGACACATGTTGAAGTATCTGAGTATAGGATGTTCGAGGATGACCTAGTCTCTTCGATTGTTACAATTCATTGTTGATATGAATTATTTTGACTGAGCCGAACCTTGTTTCTTAATAGTGATATTCACGGCGATTATTCACGCGCACCAGAAACACTCGTAACCCAAAAGGAATTTTATCGAAATATCAACACCTCCCAGCTGGTTGTCTACACGTAATCAAATAGCTGCTCTCCAAATTACTGAGCTGATGTTCAAGCATTATAATAACGAGCGTCCCTCTATTTTTTCTGATTATTTTGTTCGTTCCTCTTAAATTAATCCATATGCTCTGCGTGCCTCAAATACTTATAGACCAATCTTGGCCCGAACCAACACTAAAAAATCTCAATTCGATACCCTGGACCCACAGGCGCCAACTTTTGATTTTGAGTACAGTGGCAGAAGTAACCCACAAATGTAAAACAATCCTTGTGCGCCACAGCGAGGTCTAATGCGCGCTCGGCGTAATGCATGCACGCACATAATTGTTAAAACTGTTGAACCGACAAGTAATAGCACTAGCACGTTGCTAATTGACTTCTTGAGTCTTGACAGTTGGTTTCTTTATTAATAGAGTTCTATAGTCTACTAAAGCCAATACAGGCCCAATCGATAATTATCGTTACCATTGGCCATTAACATTGCCAAAAGATACCGGGGCGAAACCATACTCTTGCCCTGGTAGCTTCAAAAGCAGAGAGGCAAAACTCCCGTTGTCCCTGTGGAGTCGGCGCCCATGACTGGACCAAAATGTAGGCCATGGATCTATGCTCCCTACGACCTGGAATAGTTTACCAATGGTCATTCGTTTACAGCCTAACATGGGTGTATTTAAAAGTAACTTTTGTGATTTTCGAAATAATGATTCTTTACTTAACAAATAAATGTTTTTGCTGATTGCATCATTCGACTGCTAATTTTTATTCTATCATAGTCTCTTGTATCTTTAACTTTAGTTACACCTGTAACTAGTTAAGTTTTCAATAAACCCACATTTTGCATTACTCTTCGACCGCCTGTACACTTATTTTTTCCTTTTCATTTAAAAGTGACCCCTCTAGCGGGATTGCCGTCCCATTGGGGTTCTCTCTTAATCTCTTAAATATCTTACTTCCTCATGTTATTGTAAACGTCATTGCTTTGTTTGATTTTTTTGGGAACAATAAATTTTATGATTAGGGTTATGGTCATGGTACACATATGTGGATGTTTTCTGCTTTTATTCTGCGAAACTACTAGAAAATAAATATAGTAGTTGTTCAAAAACGCCGAAATTTTATATATAACTTTACAATTTCAATTTCTTACACTCTCAAATTTATAAGTTCGTGTTGAATGTGTATGGATGCATGCATGCAGAGACATATGAATGTGACGGAATTTTAGCAGAGCCGTGTTTAATGCCACTAGTTAGTCAGCCTGCGAATCTAAGAAGCAACCGTCAAGGTTATTAAAGTAGACATGAAGGAAACGTTTGCTTTTCTTGATATTATGACAACAGTTTAGAATTGGATATCAGTTTTCGTAATTAAAATTTGTTGTCTGTGTTTCTGCTTCAGTGATCTGTGTCGTTGGCAACAAAGCCGACCAAAACGATAGACGTGAGATAACAACACAAGACGCAGAAGCATACGCGACTAAAGTGGGCGCCCTCTTCTATCTGGAAACGTCCGCTTTGACCGGTCAAGGTAACGTCACCGACACTCATGATGCTGTTTCTTGTTGATAATTACAACGTCACTCCAGTCACCTCCAGTCTCTCACAGAATGCCTCTGAGTTGAGCCATATGCGTTTCATGCTTCGATTGATAGTAGAGACTGGCCCTACAATATTTATCAGCATTATCAAGTACCTTTTTTTGAATAATAAGAATTTACAGGGAGGAATTATTATAGGACATCCTCCCTGTAAATTCTTATTGGAATAGAAAAAGGGCCTATCATTAATATTATAATTGCTATTTTCATTATTACAATCACTATAGTAATAATTATCATTGATGACATTATTCTTATCGTTTTAATAGTTAGCCTACAGTTATTGTTGTCGTTGTTGTTGCTGATATTATTATTTTTTTATCAACAACACAGATTTTTTATTCGTAAGCCATTGATATAGACTCATTTAATTTAAGTTGATCGTTTTCGATATTTTTTAAACGCAAGAGTCAATCAGCTTCTAGTCTCACGATTGTTCCAGTCTGAGCCCGAGGTGCCCAGAAATGACATTATCATTGTTATTATTATTATTATTATTTATTAATTCACATTATTATCATTATTATAGTTATTATTATTATTATTATTATTATTATTATTATTATTATTATTATTATTATTATTACCATCATCATCATCGTTATTATTACTATTATTATTATTATCATTATACTCATCATTGCTTTAATGCCACTAATAATAACACTATTGAGTTTTATCATTTTTCTTCTTCATTTTATTAATCTAATCTTTTATTCATTCTCAATTATAAATCTGACTTTTGTCTGCACACTTTTAGGAGTTAAGGAGTTGTTCGGAAAACTAGCCATCTGCCTCCAGAGTCGTTCCGCTCAACTATTACAGGCAGCTCATATTGACGACTCCTTTGGCGAAGCAGTGTCTCTATCTGATCCTCCGATCGAAAGAATAGACGTGAAACGTGCCTGTAACCGATGCTAGCCGATTGTTTTTAATGTAGAAGAGCGGTGAAGGTCAAAGATTGGACAGCGCGTCTCTAGTTCACGAGTGGTATAGGAAACCCAACAAGCTACATGGTTGGTTTTACTGCTACTCCACCAACATAGCGCAGGACCGAATGACAGAGCTAGGGTATTTGGGTTCAACAATTTTGAATTTAATTGAACTTCCGTAATTGTGTCCTCTTCTAATCCAGTTGATTTCTGTAGCGCCAGTATAATTAAATGCGTGTCAGAAATTGATGATCACTTTAAGGTCGCGCGTTGATGAGCAATATTTAACAAATTATTATGTGAATGAGGTAGGCCTATGATTGGTTAAGTTAGGGCAGTTTAGACGTCCGTCCTGCATATTTAAGTTGACCCTGATTTAGAAATCGCAACATTCACACTCGTTTCTCAAACTCTATAAGATTGTACTCGACATCACCACCTGGTGGAATAGATATAAGAACTGTTGATTTTGGACATGTTTTGTCTACCTTTGAAAAATTGCAGCACTGGGCTCATTTCACTAAGAACATATGTTGCTGACTTAGCGGGGCAAATTTTCAATAGCAAAGGCAATATATAGGTCAATCTCTGCTCAATTATTTTAACTGTTGCAAAATTGATATTCTGCACAATCTGACAGCAGTGTAGGTTGCAGATGCCCGCATTGCACAAGAGGGCTTAGCAGATTTAGTTGCCATTGTTTGGGTGCAAATCTGTTGACAAAGATAAGATCCTCATTAATCATATCAGCTTTGTCAATGGACTTCCATAGATAGCTGATCGTTTGGTCACTGTCTTCGTATTCTGCACGATCTGACACAGATTAGGGGCAGATGCCCGCATTGCCCAATAGGGCATAGACGGTGCAGTTACCATTGTTAGGTAGCAAATCTGAGGACAAACATAATAGCCTGATTAAAATATATCACCATTTTTATGTTTATTACATCTATATCTAATATTACCTATATAGCATTGCATAAATGTACAAATACGAATATGCACGTATAGAAATCCTTCCAAACTTGATATTGCATAACATTGTGTAAATATATTGCGTATATAACCATTTACATGTGTAGTCTAAACAAAAGACCAAAAAATCATGAATTATTTTTAAAAACAACCCATATTAATGTACATATGATTAGTAGTGCTGTACATAACGAAAAATAAAGAAAACCGTAAGACCAAGGAGCCCTAATGAGAGGCCAGCGAACCTGAGAGAGTGGCCAATTAGATGTCTGGTTTCTTCAAACCTAAGAATTTAACTAAAAGTTGGAGGTGCCACTGGTTAGTACTGACTAAGTTGCAGGGGCGCTTGCCCTTTCTGGCTTCCGTAGAGCAGCCGCTGGTCAGAACAAGAATGCTCCTTAACACCGGGCTTTCCTTCTTTCCTCTGCCCGTGGACTTCTGGTGGTTCCCCGCATGCACTTTGCCACGGCTCAATCCAGGAGCTTCGCTTACGTGGGTCCCAGCGACTCTGATTTGAGTGGCGCTATATGAGTACGCCATTACAAATTACAAATAATTAGAGCGAATTGAATAGAAATAGCCCACAATGATCTTGGATTTTTTGCTGAACATGGTCAAACTCTAATGTGTCCGACTTTTAACTGAAGACCGGCGGAGAAAGACAGCATGCGCACTGAAGACAACAATAGAGCCTTAGGAAGCGTAGGCTATGGGAACTGATTTAAGTGGAAACTCAAACGTCCGTCCTAATTAATAAGTCATGAAAGTAAGCAGGTCCATATAGAAGTCCATGCGCTTTGCCATACGAAACATTCGCAATAATTTGTTTGTTTACTGCCACATATGATAGATGTGCATTGGATATAGCTAGGGTAGTGTAGCTTTAAAGATATGTCGTCTACGTTGAACTACATGTAGGCTGCATTAAAACTGTAACAAATGATTCAATGTTAACAGGTAGTCGGGCCATACGCGCTCGATGTTAGGTTATCTGTGAATTGATTTAAATACGCCATAAGCGTTTGACTAGTTTTCTGTCGATACATTTAAAAGCACTATGCAAATTAACAGGTGTTTAATGCAGTACTGTCAAGTTCATTGGCATCAATGCATAGCTGCGTTCTACCTGCAACATATAGGCCTACAGTCTGCTAATTTAATTGTCTTTCACGTACAGAAAAGGTTTCTTCAGTACGAGATTATACAAGATGATTGGGTGCTCAATTTGCTCATCGTTTCTGTTGTTGTTTGGTACACTATTCATTCTTGACTCTTCAGGTGCGTGAATTACAACTTTTATACTATAGCAGAATGAAGGGAAAAGACTAACGGACTGTGGTAGTTTTCAAGCACTTATCGAAACCTCGCTGACCCGTTCTAAAAAGACAAGGAGAGCAGTTTTCGTTCATTGAGCTATCCTTATAGGCAGCCATGGTATAAGGTGTTAACGACATCATTTTCTCATCCTCGGCGCACTACACATGTAGGTCGTGTGCCAACCTTCAAATAATAGCCGCTCCGTCTCAACAATCCACCGTCACTGGTTCCATTAAAGCTGAATTGGATTGGTTGGAAGCGAAATAAAAATCTCGAACCAAATTTCTGTCCTGGTGGGGATTGAAATTTTGTGTTTAATTGTTTTCTGCATTCTTTTGTTTGAAAAATAAAAATAACTTCCTTTTGTGCGTTTGCTTAAATGCCGCAATGTAGGATATATTTTAATGACTCTGATGCATGAATTGTGATCAAATTTAAAGATTTTATAATTTTTTACTGAATAACTTGAAAATTCGATTTGGATGAGAGCATAATGATGACTCAAAAAGAAACGGTTCTCGAGGCATCATTAATACGTTAAACCGAATGTTGAAGGTTCATCATGCAGATGTTTAGCATGTTCTGCTTCATAATATAGGTCTACACACGAATTATAACGAATTATAACGAGCCATAGGCTTAGCTACTCATGCTGCATTAGACACTGGCGAAACCGAAGTCAATAATTGCAATATGATATGGTATAAAGATGCTCTAAGTTGTTCGTCTGTGCTAGAACCACGGCAATATAACATGGAAAGCATTACGGTTATATCTTCCTCTTGAAATCTGTGCAGTGTTGTATGCAAGACTTTAAAATTCAAGACCAAGACGAGACCGAGACGCAAAATTTTAAGACAGTTATCGCGAAACTTATCGAGACGGCTTGTTCGAGACAGAACAAGACTTTCACTTCAATTGAGATGCCGAAACAGAGACCTAGACAGTCAGGTGCCGAGACCGAGAAAGAAGACACTAGGTTCAAGACAGTTCGAGACAGTAAAAGACAAGTGATCCTATATAGAAGGCTGTAAAATACTAATGTATCAGTTTTCGGGAATAAGGTTCATTTGTTTTCAAATTGAAACTTAATTATAATGTATATCGCACCAATTCCCAAGAACAGTTTTTATATTGCCGAGTTTTATCTTTTTCGATATTTCTTCTTCAACCTACTTTCTGAATAGTATAAAGAAAGCACGTCTGAAATCTTCTAAACGATTTTAAACGTCTATCACCCTGAGAAACTCGAAGTTGTTCCGATCGTTTCGGTTATGGTGGTTTTACATCAATGACAAACTAGTAGCCAATAGCTATTGTTTGTCAATAGGCCTAACTTCAAATTGCTTAAACGCAAGCTTCCCAATTTTAGGTTCTCTCTCAGACAATTTTCCACTTTAAGACAATTGAATTGATTTCAGTATCATGTGACTCGCGCGTTAACCAGAATTACCATTTGTCGTAGATTCCGGTTTTAGCTTCTAGCTCAAAATTTTAAGACAGTTAACGCGAAACTTATCGAGACCGCTTGTTCGAGACAGAACAATACTTTCACTTCAAGACAGTTTCTAAAAATTCGAGACACTGCCTCGAGACCGATACCGAGACAACAGGTATCCGAGACCGAGACACTAAAAAACTGTCTCGAGACGTCTCGAGACCGAGACACTGTCTCGAGACCATACAACTCTGAATCTGTGATTATGTCCGCTGAAGCAAACCATATCGTAAGTCTACAAATCTTATTCTAAAGAATTTATGTCCTGATATTCCTTTCGGTTCCTCAAAATTTAATAATAAATAATAGATTGTTTTTGATCATGAGATGTCCGCAAAAGTGGGAGAAGGAGGGTTTTGTTAAAATTGTGACAGCTTCGGACAAGAGAGGGGGTGTAAAGGACCTGCTGTTCTGTTGTAGGCCTACTGCGTGTGTTCCAGTACTTGTTATTCTCAATTTGCACTTTCGTACCAACATAATTCTATTCTATTCTATTTACGGATTTATGAAGCGCCTCTCGCAGTAGAATCTAATCAGAGGCGCTCCCAGTGCGAAAACCCCTAGAGAAAAGAAAAATCTTAAGAGAACGAGTAGAAACAGTGCCAAACAAGATTGCAGCACGATTCACAGCAGGAAGGCTGTTACGTAGCAAAGAGGCAATCATGTAGGCACAATGCTGAGCTGTGGTGGTTCTAGACCGAGGTACTAGAAGGCCATGACGGTCTAATGAGCGATTAATGCGATTATTACATGAATGGGTTGGCATTAATACAATAAACGTATGTCTCCTAGTGCCTGAGGTTGATTTCGTGGCCAATCTGTGAGCCCTGTGTACTTGACCGAGCATAGAAATAGCTAAGATAGCCCGTACCTTCCATCTCAGGAGACTCAGGTAGCAAAGCGCAATCATGACCACAGGCCTACATGTACATGTATTAACAGGCATCACTGCCGCATCAGTAGTGAGTAGGAACGCAATGGCAGACGTCGGCGCTGTGGAGCGGAACCTGTCAGCGCCATTCTGTCAACTGCATCAGCAACTGCTTGCACAAATTAATGATTTAAGCGTTGGGCATGATCTGCCAATTGTTCACAACTTATTTGATTGGCTGGAGGGGTCTACATTACAATTTTGTAGAGGTGGTGCAAAGATATTGACAATCTATCGAATTTAAAGCTGTCGTTGAGATGACAATATTTATAGTATAGCCTACGTTAGGTCGTTAGGTTCTCTGTTCTGAGTGAAGATTTTAAAGAGCCATATTTATATTTTTTACCTTGCTTTGAGCTACGTTATTAGTGTGATGAGATCAGTGTTTTTTAGAGCACCATAATTTTCATTGTCATTGTTATTACACTGCCAACCATATACAACAGCGTAAAATCGATAGATGCAGACGTTCGCAGCATGGACTGGGGGTTAAACACAAGCGGACAATCGCGGAAGAGGTTAGGAAAACTGTTTTTTTCTGCATGCAGTCCCTTTATGTTCTAAATCCAGCAAGCAAGTAGCCGTGCTCAATGCCACATTTAATTCAAACAACCTCCCACACTGCATTTGCCTCCTTCTCAGTGATAACCTTGTAGGCATCAATTGGCTCTTACGGAGCAGTTCCTCTTTCTCGCCACACAATTTTTCAACCTGTTTTCGCTGCTAAGATCCTTGTATCCTAAACTCCAACTAAGGATTCGAACATCTGTAATGTAATGTCCCTTTCTAACCCAATACAAAGATGCTAATCTGATCTGAACTGTATCTGTTTTGAAGCTCTGAACTGCTGGAACTGCACTGACTCAGACGAAGGTCCATCTTGCTTCGAGAATCCGATAACGTCCGTCTCATGTTCGGGAGCGGATCAGACGCATTGTGGCGTCGTATTATTATGCGATATCGGCTTTGGTAAGAATGCTTAACTGCGAATCCTAATGCTATGTAACTTGCAAGTAGGCCATCAGTTCAACGTGCAATGTTATTTGCAGGTAATATGTGCAGCAACAGTTTTGTGCAGGCCTAGTTGTGGTATTTACAGCCATGTGAAAGACTGATTTTACATGAATGAGATTTAATATCTTTATAAAATCTCCAATTTTCAGTTGATGTTGTTGCAAAAGAAATGGTTAAAAAGAAAATAGCACTTTCATCTGTCAGCTTCTTCTCTCTGAAATATTGCATTGCTCTGGTTTTCGGCAATGTTATTTCTACTCTGCTAAATTCAATATTGTAACAAATTTAGGCAGAAGCAATCGTGCACACTTTGTCTTAGTACGATAATAGGCTAGGCCTACTTCTCTTTTCTTCTGTTGGATCGATTTTGTGTAGTAACCTTTCCCACTGATAACCATTCTTAAACTTCTCATGGTGATCGCCAAACATTTCACTCAAACAATTAACAGAGTCACGTCTGTTGAAGATTGATAACTATTTTATATAGGGCCTAATTATCACAGAGGTGGTATTTTAACATCATTGTAAATGCTCCAATGTTACTTAAATATTGGCTATCTTTGCCTCTCTTGAATCTTCTTTGATCCTTCCCTCCTGCGTTTGTGTGACATCAGGGTGTAGGTCTGATCACGCACTCTGAACATTGAACGCCAGAATATGTGAGACTTCTGAAGAAACCTTTAGAGTAGCCTAATAATATACGAAATGTGAGCTTAGGTTTAATTCGGGGATGATGAACGCGGTCACAAGGACAGCGCTAACCACGGTAATAGTCATGTCTGCATAAAACTGAATCGGATAAATAGACATTATAATGTAATATTATTCTAAATATTGTGCCATTATAAATACATTATAAAGATATTATTTTATAGATATTCATTATATTTTATAAATGTTTATATTATTTTTTATAGTTGTTTTAACCTCCCATTGAATAAAAAATGTGTCTATACAATTATTTTCATGATACCTTGTTAGGGCCCATCCACATATTACGTCCGCAAAAAATCGGACTTTCGGACCCTTCCTCCCTCTGTTGCATCGCGTACATTTCCTGAACCCCTTCCACATGCGTACGTACATTTGAGCTCTACTGCGACCCCCCTCCTATTACAACGGCTAAATAGCTAAAAAAATATGTACGACATTGATTTTACCACAGGCTATCGATTTTTTAAGCATCATATTTAACAGCTTAAATATTTTTAAACAGTTATGAAGAATTAAAACGCTAACAACACTTGCATTTGAAACCATTTTAATGCTACGAAAAGTTGATTATTTAAGCAGGAACGTAGTCTGTGATTAGGTTTACAGTTCTGATTTTCATACTCTGTATTGTGGACGTCATAATAGACAATTATATTTGCGTATGTACATATTTTCGGGACCCCCCACCATACGCACCCGTACGCAAAATGGCCGAAATTTGAAATCCTCTTCCCTCGCTGCGTACGTAATATGTGGACGGCCCCTTATCCAACTCGCTGACTTTCAATTGGCTCTTTGTGCGGAATTAGATGGACTGCTGGATATTAAATATATAATAATAGGAACTAAAGCTACAGCAGTGGTGACAAGCACTTATAGGCCTAATATACGATACCTCACCAAATAAAATTCAGGAAAGAATTGTGCAATAAATTATTGCTTTCATTCTAGCTATGTATTTTTCCAGATGGAAAGACAAGGAAACTGAGTGTAAGAAGAGAATGCTTCACTGCTCTGCACGCAAGACCCAGTATATGCACAGACAATCGGAATACAAGACGGCAAATGACGTATTCGGTTTGCATGACGTTTTGCACAGGTGACAACTGCAACGACATGAAAATTATTTCTTGCTTGATAATCTCTGATTCGGGTGTTGTCGTTGCAACAGCAATGCTAGGCTAACAGAGCTTCTAATTTGTGGCCCAATGATACCCGAAAACTACTCTATAGCGATATAATAAAGAAAGAATCGAAAGTCGCTTTATAAAATTCAGATCAACGCATTCAAACATCCATACATGCATGCATAAATGTATAATTGTGTACATACAAGAGTATATAGAATGACCTGTGTATATACACACATGCATACATACACAAATACTTGCTTTAGCATATATATATATATATATATACATGCCCTAGGTAAAATATCGTTCTCACTTCTGTTAATTATCAATGCATCAATGCATGCCTTTTTCTTAAAGGCCCATGCCTGCTCTTCTGTTTGGATCAATAAAAACACATCGAAAAGAAAAAAATTGAATTGAATATTAGGGCTTATAATTATACATGCAAGCGAGAGGTCAGCAGGCAGAGCATTTTTCTATCATCGTCATCATCATCATCGACGTCATCATCATCATCGTCAGCGTTATCATCATCGGCAGCAGCAGCAGCTTAAGGGTGCGCGGTTTCTAAAAGACTTATATTTTCGCGGGAAAGTGGAATGTAGTCATTTTGAGTATGCGTCATGTACGGGTTAGGGTCCTATGTGATTGGTGCAGGAAAAAATGCTCAACGTCTGACTGTAGGCCTATAATAATATGCATGTAAGTGTGGGTTCACATTTGAAAACGCGCACCCATAGGGCCTAAACGCACTGCTTGTTAACAACCGCGCGCTATTAATTACCGTGCATGACGTCACTTATCTATTTTAATCGAAGGCACTCTTAATTGTCGCCCACTCGTCATACCTTTATAACGTTTTAAAACGCATGCTGTATGCATCAATGCTTGTTTTGATGTAGCCTACCCGCCAAAGCATGCATAATAGTTTATAGCCAAGACCTATTATAATAGATGGCTACACGACAAATGGTTCACCAAACATCATAGTTGACGACAAATGATTCATGGACTAGAGGTTCATGACCAAAACTTCATATTTCCCCGTTGTATCTTATGAATTAGAAGTTGGCTAAAAGAGCGTCTTCAAAAAGTCCGATAAGTAAACGTAGGCCTATCAACAGTGCAGATTCAGCTGTTAACGTTAGGCCTAGTGATCAAATTAAACAGTGGTTATAGGCTAAACGATCCGCTGGAATGTCTGAATGAGACATAAGTTAAATAAACGACAATTTAGGGCCTAATTGTGACATGCACAGCTTAGGCCCGTCTTACGACGCAGCATTGTCCGATTGTCGCAAATCGAACAGAGCCTTTCATAGGTTGCCAAAGAATTAAATCTACTCGCTCATTCGTTTATTGTTATGCAGTAACATGCCAATGTCATACGTAGGTATACCGCATCGTGGCTTTAACAAGAGACTATCCAGAAACTTATTAGACTGTTGCACAAAACCTCTGATAGGCCTATATAGTCTTGATTGTCTTTAATGGGCAGTTCATAATCGTGAGACCGCAGTTTCGGACCCGGTGGCGTATAATGGGAGGTCGAAACAGAGGGCTCAGAACTATATAGTAGGCCTACATGGCTATGGTTCCTATCGATGTTCTGCAGGAGACGGTCCTAAGCAGGAATCAAAACCATGTTTAATCCAACTTTTTGATGTTCAGATTGGCGCTTCATAAGCGCAGAGATAGTTCACTAAATGATAGGGTCTACACGCAACACCACAGGAGGTCTATTTCAGTGTCAGATCTCAAATCGGCTTCGTCTTAACGCTGCCAAGACCACCAATACTTATGCACCCGTCAAAAGACAGGAATGGGCAAATTACAAGCTGACATATAATTGAATTAAAAATTACCAATTACTGGTAAAAAACTGATTAATTGAAGTACAAATTACTTAAGACTTTCCTGGAAATTACTAATCACAAATTGCGTAATTTCAATTACACCAAATTACAATTTACTAATATTACGTAGGGTCAATAAATGCAGGCAAGATTCTGAAAGAAACATATGCTTTAGATTTTCCTTTTATTTTGCATAACATTGTCAGAAACCGTTAACTTCATTTTCTTGCAGAAGCAGCAGCTGTTTTCAAACAATATTTTTTACAGTGGTGGAAATTATTATTGCATCACTCTGTGATCAAAGCTAGGGGCGGCACAACGAAATATTAGTAATGAATAGAACCAATTAATTTTTCTTATTTCCTTCATTGTATCAAACAACAGAGTTGAACAGACGTTTACGTTTCTGAAGATGAGGGAAGAACAACTGATTTTATGCTTGTTCACATAATGATTTGAGTGACATAACTAAAAAAAAACTGAATTTAATGTATCAAACCGATTTTTAGCTTTTGCAGGGTGGTGCAATGATAATTTCCACAAATGTATCCGAGAGACGACATCTGTATAAGTCCTGCAATCATGCCTGCAAACTGAAGATTCTCTCTAGCGGTGCAGGAGAAGGCAAATTGTAAAATAAGCAACTGTAATGGACCTACTAAAAATAACAAAGTAAGACGATCCGAGGAATTGTACATTATCGACTTTTCATTTATCAAGTGACGAAAAGTAATTTGATTTTCGTAATGCAATTTGAAATTATAAATTACAGGCAAAAATGTAACTGAATTACAAATTACATTAATTTTTGGCAACAAATAAAAACTAAAAAATTACAATTGTACTAAATTAAATTACTGACCATCCCTGCAGCTGACCAAAATCGACCTTAATGCACTCTCAATTAGGTTTCCTTCTTCACTTTCAATCTCTGTCCGAGATTTTACTAAACATATAAATTATATCAGTAGGATCACCTGGCATGCTAGTTTGCTATCAGTTGCGCCAGATGCGTGTTACCCCCGCTCTCTTTCCACTGCTGCTGCTTCCACTATTTTGTCCATGCTTTCATCCTAAACCGTCTGAACTCCACTTTCTTTTATTTGGTAGCGTTTCTGGATGGTGCTATGCTAATTTATGGACACAATACACAATGCAGTCAGTTTTATATTTACTTTGCAGGGTTCTACTCTAAATGCGATAGACCTGTATCGAATTATTTTTCAATGGATTAAATTCCGATCGAATTGAAATCAGTAATCGAAGATTGGATGATAATGGTGATAAGGATGATTAATTTGAAACAAGTTTGAACAGTGAAACGTAGGCTCAGAAAATGACGTAAAGCGACATTAAAATATTAATTTGATTAAAACTGGGATGTAGACAAATAGAATGCACGATGAGTTCATCGAAGCACGCCTATCGAAAGAAGGACTTGTCAATCTTAGGAGTAGCAGGAATCGAACTAGCCTGCACCGCTCTTCCGGCTAGTGTCTTATCCATTTCCCTACAGCATAGAACGAATGCTGACAAGTCATTGCAACAGTCGAATTTCACTGTCGACAGCCACGCGCGGCTCCGTTGCGTATGTTTCAGAGTTAACCAACGCCACCGACTAGCGAAAGATGGACTAGTCAACCTTAGGGAATGGCGGGAATCGAAATTGCTTCATCTCATCTGAACACCAGAAACGGCGCTCGAGTTGATTATCCGACCATGACCGTCATCTCTTTCTATGTTGCCGTGGTGATCTAGACAATCTACTTTTTTAAGTATGACGTCAGCTATTCTGAAAAACACAATTTCGTTAAAATTTTATTTTCATACTAACGTTTCATGAAATCATACATTAAAATGCTTCAAACACAGTATCAATAATTATACGCTCTGGGCACACTCAAACTTAGTTATGAAGTAGTATTCAATTACCGTGGCTAATCTGAACATACAGATGAATATTTAGCCAATAAGAGTCACGTAATCGCCTAGAACACGTTGTTCAGGCTATTATATAAGCTCACGTAGTCCACGTTGGAATATATTTTCACCGTTGCACCTTAGTGTTCAGAGTCGCCTTTAACGTCTGTCTCCCGCATGTTACTGGTATAAATCATTTCTTTCTTGTCGATCATTACAAAGGTACGTACTTATCCCATAACAACTGTGCAGATTTATTTCGGATAAAGAGTAGTGATGGCTATCAAGTTCCTACAGATTATAGAGTCTGTACTACGAGGGATAACTATCCTACACACACTTAGATTGCTGTTGCGATTGTATTGCGACAACTGAGTCTGTGAACCAGGGATGACTTTCCTGACATGTATCTCATACGAATACGAGAAGATGGTCCTCTACAATGATCAGTAAGTTATCCGTTTGTAGGAGCTGGTTCATAAGCCAATAGCCTGTTATAATGAGCCACCGTTTAGCCGTTACGCCACCCTATCTGTCTGTCTAAGTAAGATAACCCAACGTAATATTAGAAATATCCCATCCCAGTGTTTTACAACACTGGGATGAGCTAAAGAGTACTATAATTATTCTCTATAAATTGCATGTTCACATATATTTAAATTCGCTTCTTACACAGAGCTAACTACAAATTTGTATCATCTAATACCTGTAAATTCAATTTGTGGACGGCCCTTTAATCGATTTTTTTGATTTGCGTATCTGTTTTCTTTGTTTTTACTCTGTTCATTGGCAAATTGCAATCCTAACTTTGTGTATTGGCTAAGATCCCAAGTTCATCCGTCTGTCGTCCTCTGTGCAAATCTTCTCTTCGCCCGCTCCGCTCATTTGGCTGGCATTAGGCCTATCTCTTTGTCCTTTGAGACAGTGATGGCATGGCTTGAAACAAGCTGTGCCCATTGTCCCTGCACCATGGAACCAGCTGTCTCCTATGAGGTTATGACACTCTCCTACTTATTAAGTGATGGGTCAATTACACATTTTTTATCAATACCACTTTCTTTTATTTGGTAGCGTTTCTGGATGGTGCTATGCTAATTTATGGACACAATACACAATGCAGTCAGTTTTATATTTACTTTGCAGGGTTCTACTCTAAATGCGATAGACCTGTATCGAATTATTTTTCAATGGATTAAATTCCGATCGAATTGAAATCAGTAATCGAAGATTGGATGATAATGGTGATAAGGATGATTAATTTGAAACAAGTTTGAACAGTGAAACGTAGGCTCAGAAAATGACGTAAAGCGACATTAAAATATTAATTTGATTAAAACTGGGATGTAGACAAATAGAATGCACGATGAGTTCATCGAAGCACGCCTATCGAAAGAAGGACTTGTCAATCTTAGGAGTAGCAGGAATCGAACTAGCCTGCACCGCTCTTCCGGCTAGTGTCTTATCCATTTCCCTACAGCATAGAACGAATGCTGACAAGTCATTGCAACAGTCGAATTTCACTGTCGACAGCCACGCGCGGCTCCGTTGCGTATGTTTCAGAGTTAACCAACGCCACCGACTAGCGAAAGATGGACTAGTCAACCTTAGGGAATGGCGGGAATCGAAATTGCTTCATCTCCTCTGAACACCAGAAACGGCGCTCGAGTTGATTATCCGACCATGACCGTCATCTCTTTCTATGTTGCCGTGGTGATCTAGACAATCTACTTTTTTAAGTATGACGTCAGCTATTCTGAAAAACACAATTTCGTTAAAATTTTATTTTCATACTAACGTTTCATGAAATCATACATTAAAATGCTTCAAACACAGTATCAATAATTATACGCTCTGGGCACACTCAAACTTAGTTATGAAGTAGTATTCAATTACCGTGGCTAATCTGAACATACAGATGAATATTTAGCCAATAAGAGTCACGTAATCGCCTAGAACACGTTGTTCAGGCTATTATATAAGCTCACGTAGTCCACGTTGGAATATATTTTCACCGTTGCACCTTAGTGTTCAGAGTCGCCTTTAACGTCTGTCTCCCGCATGTTACTGGTATAAATCATTTCTTTCTTGTCGATCATTACAAAGGTACGTACTTATCCCATAACAACTGTGCAGATTTATTTCGGATAAAGAGTAGTGATGGCTATCAAGTTCCTACAGATTATAGAGTCTGTACTACGAGGGATAACTATCCTACACACACTTAGATTGCTGTTGCGATTGTATTGCGACAACTGAGTCTGTGAACCAGGGATGACTTTCCTGACATGTATCTCATACGAATACGAGAAGATGGTCCTCTACAATGATCAGTAAGTTATCCGTTTGTAGGAGCTGGTTCATAAGCCAATAGCCTGTTATAATGAGCCACCGTTTAGCCGTTACGCCACCCTATCTGTCTGTCTAAGTAAGATAACCCAACGTAATATTAGAAATATCCCATCCCAGTGTTTTACAACACTGGGATGAGCTAAAGAGTACTATAATTATTCTCTATAAATTGCATGTTCACATATATTTAAATTCGCTTCTTACACAGAGCTAACTACAAATTTGTATCATCTAATACCTGTAAATTCAATTTGTGGACGGCCCTTTAATCGATTTTTTTGATTTGCGTATCTGTTTTCTTTGTTTTTACTCTGTTCATTGGCAAATTGCAATCCTAACTTTGTGTATTGGCTAAGATCCCAAGTTCATCCGTCTGTCGTCCTCTGTGCAAATCTTCTCTTCGCCCGCTCCGCTCATTTGGCTGGCATTAGGCCTATCTCTTTGTCCTTTGAGACAGTGATGGCATGGCTTGAAACAAGCTGTGCCCATTGTCCCTGCACCATGGAACCAGCTGTCTCCTATGAGGTTATGACACTCTCCTACTTATTAAGTGATGGGTCAATTACACATTTTTTATCAATACCACTTTCTTTTATTTGGTAGCGTTTCTGGATGGTGCTATGCTAATTTATGGACACAATACACAATGCAGTCAGTTTTATATTTACTTTGCAGGGTTCTACTCTAAATGCGATAGACCTGTATCGAATTATTTTTCAATGGATTAAATTCCGATCGAATTGAAATCAGTAATCGAAGATTGGATGATAATGGTGATAAGGATGATTAATTTGAAACAAGTTTGAACAGTGAAACGTAGGCTCAGAAAATGACGTAAAGCGACATTAAAATATTAATTTGATTAAAACTGGGATGTAGACAAATAGAATGCACGATGAGTTCATCGAAGCACGCCTATCGAAAGAAGGACTTGTCAATCTTAGGAGTAGCAGGAATCGAACTAGCCTGCACCGCTCTTCCGGCTAGTGTCTTATCCATTTCCCTACAGCATAGAACGAATGCTGACAAGTCATTGCAACAGTCGAATTTCACTGTCGACAGCCACGCGCGGCTCCGTTGCGTATGTTTCAGAGTTAACCAACGCCACCGACTAGCGAAAGATGGACTAGTCAACCTTAGGGAATGGCGGGAATCGAAATTGCTTCATCTCATCTGAACACCAGAAACGGCGCTCGAGTTGATTATCCGACCATGACCGTCATCTCTTTCTATGTTGCCGTGGTGATCTAGACAATCTACTTTTTTAAGTATGACGTCAGCTATTCTGAAAAACACAATTTCGTTAAAATTTTATTTTCATACTAACGTTTCATGAAATCATACATTAAAATGCTTCAAACACAGTATCAATAATTATACGCTCTGGGCACACTCAAACTTAGTTATGAAGTAGTATTCAATTACCGTGGCTAATCTGAACATACAGATGAATATTTAGCCAATAAGAGTCACGTAATCGCCTAGAACACGTTGTTCAGGCTATTATATAAGCTCACGTAGTCCACGTTGGAATATATTTTCACCGTTGCACCTTAGTGTTCAGAGTCGCCTTTAACGTCTGTCTCCCGCATGTTACTGGTATAAATCATTTCTTTCTTGTCGATCATTACAAAGGTACGTACTTATCCCATAACAACTGTGCAGATTTATTTCGGATAAAGAGTAGTGATGGCTATCAAGTTCCTACAGATTATAGAGTCTGTACTACGAGGGATAACTATCCTACACACACTTAGATTGCTGTTGCGATTGTATTGCGACAACTGAGTCTGTGAACCAGGGATGACTTTCCTGACATGTATCTCATACGAATACGAGAAGATGGTCCTCTACAATGATCAGTAAGTTATCCGTTTGTAGGAGCTGGTTCATAAGCCAATAGCCTGTTATAATGAGCCACCGTTTAGCCGTTACGCCACCCTATCTGTCTGTCTAAGTAAGATAACCCAACGTAATATTAGAAATATCCCATCCCAGTGTTTTACAACACTGGGATGAGCTAAAGAGTACTATAATTATTCTCTATAAATTGCATGTTCACATATATTTAAATTCGCTTCTTACACAGAGCTAACTACAAATTTGTATCATCTAATACCTGTAAATTCAATTTGTGGACGGCCCTTTAATCGATTTTTTTGATTTGCGTATCTGTTTTCTTTGTTTTTACTCTGTTCATTGGCAAATTGCAATCCTAACTTTGTGTATTGGCTAAGATCCCAAGTTCATCCGTCTGTCGTCCTCTGTGCAAATCTTCTCTTCGCCCGCTCCGCTCATTTGGCTGGCATTAGGCCTATCTCTTTGTCCTTTGAGACAGTGATGGCATGGCTTGAAACAAGCTGTGCCCATTGTCCCTGCACCATGGAACCAGCTGTCTCCTATGAGGTTATGACACTCTCCTACTTATTAAGTGATGGGTCAATTACACATTTTTTATCAATACCACTTTCTTTTATTTGGTAGCGTTTCTGGATGGTGCTATGCTAATTTATGGACACAATACACAATGCAGTCAGTTTTATATTTACTTTGCAGGGTTCTACTCTAAATGCGATAGACCTGTATCGAATTATTTTTCAATGGATTAAATTCCGATCGAATTGAAATCAGTAATCGAAGATTGGATGATAATGGTGATAAGGATGATTAATTTGAAACAAGTTTGAACAGTGAAACGTAGGCTCAGAAAATGACGTAAAGCGACATTAAAATATTAATTTGATTAAAACTGGGATGTAGACAAATAGAATGCACGATGAGTTCATCGAAGCACGCCTATCGAAAGAAGGACTTGTCAATCTTAGGAGTAGCAGGAATCGAACTAGCCTGCACCGCTCTTCCGGCTAGTGTCTTATCCATTTCCCTACAGCATAGAACGAATGCTGACAAGTCATTGCAACAGTCGAATTTCACTGTCGACAGCCACGCGCGGCTCCGTTGCGTATGTTTCAGAGTTAACCAACGCCACCGACTAGCGAAAGATGGACTAGTCAACCTTAGGGAATGGCGGGAATCGAAATTGCTTCATCTCCTCTGAACACCAGAAACGGCGCTCGAGTTGATTATCCGACCATGACCGTCATCTCTTTCTATGTTGCCGTGGTGATCTAGACAATCTACTTTTTTAAGTATGACGTCAGCTATTCTGAAAAACACAATTTCGTTAAAATTTTATTTTCATACTAACGTTTCATGAAATCATACATTAAAATGCTTCAAACACAGTATCAATAATTATACGCTCTGGGCACACTCAAACTTAGTTATGAAGTAGTATTCAATTACCGTGGCTAATCTGAACATACAGATGAATATTTAGCCAATAAGAGTCACGTAATCGCCTAGAACACGTTGTTCAGGCTATTATATAAGCTCACGTAGTCCACGTTGGAATATATTTTCACCGTTGCACCTTAGTGTTCAGAGTCGCCTTTAACGTCTGTCTCCCGCATGTTACTGGTATAAATCATTTCTTTCTTGTCGATCATTACAAAGGTACGTACTTATCCCATAACAACTGTGCAGATTTATTTCGGATAAAGAGTAGTGATGGCTATCAAGTTCCTACAGATTATAGAGTCTGTACTACGAGGGATAACTATCCTACACACACTTAGATTGCTGTTGCGATTGTATTGCGACAACTGAGTCTGTGAACCAGGGATGACTTTCCTGACATGTATCTCATACGAATACGAGAAGATGGTCCTCTACAATGATCAGTAAGTTATCCGTTTGTAGGAGCTGGTTCATAAGCCAATAGCCTGTTATAATGAGCCACCGTTTAGCCGTTACGCCACCCTATCTGTCTGTCTAAGTAAGATAACCCAACGTAATATTAGAAATATCCCATCCCAGTGTTTTACAACACTGGGATGAGCTAAAGAGTACTATAATTATTCTCTATAAATTGCATGTTCACATATATTTAAATTCGCTTCTTACACAGAGCTAACTACAAATTTGTATCATCTAATACCTGTAAATTCAATTTGTGGACGGCCCTTTAATCGATTTTTTTGATTTGCGTATCTGTTTTCTTTGTTTTTACTCTGTTCATTGGCAAATTGCAATCCTAACTTTGTGTATTGGCTAAGATCCCAAGTTCATCCGTCTGTCGTCCTCTGTGCAAATCTTCTCTTCGCCCGCTCCGCTCATTTGGCTGGCATTAGGCCTATCTCTTTGTCCTTTGAGACAGTGATGGCATGGCTTGAAACAAGCTGTGCCCATTGTCCCTGCACCATGGAACCAGCTGTCTCCTATGAGGTTATGACACTCTCCTACTTATTAAGTGATGGGTCAATTACACATTTTTTATCAATACCACTTTCTTTTATTTGGTAGCGTTTCTGGATGGTGCTATGCTAATTTATGGACACAATACACAATGCAGTCAGTTTTATATTTACTTTGCAGGGTTCTACTCTAAATGCGATAGACCTGTATCGAATTATTTTTCAATGGATTAAATTCCGATCGAATTGAAATCAGTAATCGAAGATTGGATGATAATGGTGATAAGGATGATTAATTTGAAACAAGTTTGAACAGTGAAACGTAGGCTCAGAAAATGACGTAAAGCGACATTAAAATATTAATTTGATTAAAACTGGGATGTAGACAAATAGAATGCACGATGAGTTCATCGAAGCACGCCTATCGAAAGAAGGACTTGTCAATCTTAGGAGTAGCAGGAATCGAACTAGCCTGCACCGCTCTTCCGGCTAGTGTCTTATCCATTTCCCTACAGCATAGAACGAATGCTGACAAGTCATTGCAACAGTCGAATTTCACTGTCGACAGCCACGCGCGGCTCCGTTGCGTATGTTTCAGAGTTAACCAACGCCACCGACTAGCGAAAGATGGACTAGTCAACCTTAGGGAATGGCGGGAATCGAAATTGCTTCATCTCCTCTGAACACCAGAAATGGCGCTCGATCTGATTATCAGTAAGCTCGCGACTCCACTTAGGCAAGCAACACAGAGACCATGCCAGGTAAGTGAATCTTGATTGCTAATGTTGGCTAATGCCCTTTTAATCGATTATTCATATTTTAACGGAGCTCAGCGTTTCTTACCTACACGAACTTTAATTTCAAGTTCTTTTTGGATTTTCAGAAGGCGTTTGTGTTCTTCCTTCCACCTTCTCTTCTGTTTATTGTAATCATCCTTCAGCTGATGTAGTTTGGTTTTATCTTTACCACAAATCAATAGAACACTCATTTATGAATGTAGGTCTGCTATACCAAAACGATATGCTCAAAAATAATGTAATGATCATGACATAGACTATTGACTCTATTGGAATATTATAATGCTTGTGGTTGTATAGAAATAATTAAGCAGCTTTCTACGATCATAATAACATAGACCAGTCGGCATGTACTGCGTCGATTCCATCAATAACGAAGAGTTTATGATCGACAAGAGATATAGGCCTACATGTACAAATGTGCTTTGAAAAAAGCGATATATTTAGATAACGGAACCAATTTGGAATCGTTATTAAATTATATCAGAGGCAGTTTTCAGAATCTAGTCTGATGTAATCTAATCTGGACTCGACAGTCTAAGCTAATCTGTTATCATCACCGTTATTATAACCCGTGTCACGTCAAATGATTCACCGACAATAGAGACGCCGACAAATTGTTGACGACAAATGGTTCAGGGAGGTAAGGTTATGCCAACCTCCATTTTTCCGAATAATGTAAGTAACTTATTGGTCGAGAACCTTTTGTCCATTTGCGCTAATGAAGTTTCCTTTTAACTAACCTGTTCAGAAGTTGACAATGTTTATTCAATACGGTCCTCATGAAACAATGTTGATTAGCCTACATTGAGAGCTTCGTCAACAGTGCAGGATAACGCCCGTGATTTCACCAAAATATTAGCCTCACTCAATGACTAACAAATTGGACGTAATTTAACGACATGTTCTTCACATTCAACTGAGATTTTAACGCTTTCTACCTTGATCAGGTTTTGTTCTGAGCTCTTTCTGCCTCTTTAATAGACGATCTTTATCTGTCTCCAATGTTCTGTTCTCCAGTTGATGTACTTTGTCCTTTTCTGTAAAGAAAAAACCTTTTTGACTAGAAATGAAGCTACAGAATCAAACATTGGATTCTCGTTTCTCGAGTCCTATAGACAATGTGAAGCGTGCTTTTCCTTCGGAACAACTCTAAGCAGTAGGAGCCACATTAGGCATACATACCTGTCTGTCCGTAATTCAGCTTCCAACTGATACACTCGTTTTTTCAGGTCTTGTTCATGTTTACGAAGTTGACTATTGGCAGAGCGATAGAGCATTAAGTCATTTTCAAGCTCCCCAATCTTTACGGTTTAAAATTTGAAAGAGTAAACTCGTCATATCATATTTTATTTTAAATCATAAGTGGAATATTTGAATAATATTATACAATCATTGGCTTCGAATATATACCAATGCTCTAAACAACAAATGAATGAATTTTCGAGGTGAATGAATGAATCAAATATAATCCTCGATAAAATGTTTTTGTTGCAACGGCGATTGAAGCGCATGGCATCATCCGATGGCGCACCAAAAGTAGATCGTGATGAGGTGAATAAAAAGAATAGATTCAGCCTACGATGGATAAGAGAAAGGAAAGTCTTAACTTGAGAATCAAATGAAATGAGCGATTTAGCAGAACGATACTAATCTCTTGTGCGTAAATAGATCTCCATGGGCGTCAGGTTTGATAAAGGGCAGTACTAGATTGGCAATTCCTAAGCCTAGTATTATTATTATTATTATTAAATTTGTAACGCTCACAAGGTCACACCTAAATCTGAAGCTGAGGCGCGGATAGTCAGTCGCCAGGAGAAGATGCAATTAGATTTCCAAATCCTTGAAAGCCAAAGAGAGAGTGGCAGTCGATTCCATTCCCTAGGAGCAGAGACATGAAATGCACGAGAGCCCATAACTGTTCTGCATCGTGGTTCAACTAAAAAACCTGTACTTGATGATCGTAAGCAACGAGAAGGAATGTAAGGAGTTAGTAGAGCATGAATATAGGTAGGTGTACTGTGAAAATGGCTTTGTAGGTCAAACAAGCTAGCTTAAATTTGATTCTGAATTCAACAGGGAGCCAATGCAGCTGGTGGAGTAGGGCATAGGAGCATGTTCGTAGAGGGACACGTAGCATTACTCGAGCTAACGTATTATGGATACGTTGAAGCCTTTTGAGTTCAAGGTCTGAGAGACCGACAAAAAGTGAATTAGCATAATCGAGGCGAGAGGAGACAAGTGAGCAAGCTATAGTTTCAGACATATTTTGAGTTAGAGCCGACCTTATCTGATGTATTGCCCTGATTTTGTAGAAACAAGATTTGCACAGGCTTGTTGTGTGAGGTCGAAATGTGAGCTTGCTGTCGAGGGTAACCCCTAGTGTTTTTACAGAGTCTGAAAGCAGCACAGCAGTGCCCGCCAGTTCAATGCTAGAGAGCATAGGAAAGAACGCAGGCGTTGACATGAGCCAAATACAATTGCTTCAGACTTGTCTGGGTTTATGGCCAAACCATTGAAACAGAACCATGCATATATGGATGACAGGCATTCTTCCAGTTTTAATTTACCAGACTCATCAGTGTGTGACATATCTGCTAGTATATACATATCTGCTTTTGAAAAGATTTTGATTCAATCTGCGTCTATTATTTACTTATTGATTCGTTAACATAGAAGCCATTCGTTATCTCCTAAAAATATCAATATGAAAATATGAACAATGACCTTCTAAAACGGATTGTTTCTCGTGTTGCAAAGGAATTCTTGTCCCCGATTCCTGGTTGTCGATGGATTCGAGTAAGTAGTGATTATCTTTGCACCGTAAAAATTCATGAGCCGTTGAAGACGCCCTCTTTGTATTCAACATCATTCCATTGAGGACGCATTGAGCGAGTTTTGTTACTTTATGAATATATTGGCAACAAGGAAACTAAATTAAGGTACATGTACGATGTGGCTGCGAGATATACTCACTTAGATATCATCCTCATACGACGACTAACAAAATGAACATAATTAGGCCTATACGAAACGTTCTTCATGTTCAATTGAACTGTTAACATTTTCGAACCTATGTGAAGTTTTGTTTCGAGTTCTTTCTGACATTCCAGTAGACGTTCTTTTTCTGCTCCCCATGTTCGCTTCTAGTCCTCGCTAAGCTTCTCAAATTGTTGTATTTTGAGCTTATCTTTAAGCAAAATAAAACTCACTTTAGAATTATACGTATGCTGTGGCGCCATATACTAGAAATAAGTTTCTTGAGACTCTGAGAAGATGTTCTGCCTACGACTTGTTTTGAAAATAGGTGTTTTATGCGTGAGTACGCAAGATTGATGTATTGAACGAGACCGCAATGAATACAGGCATATGAACCAACCTTCATGCGGCAAAAAAGACTTGTAAATTTAGCGCCTTTATAAAGCCTCAAAGTTTATCAATAATTGATGACCGTTTCAAAAAGAATGTGAGCACTGAATCACCTCAAAGCTGTTGGAACCACACTGATCATACACACCTGAACATAATTCAGCTTCCAATTGATTCACTCGTTGCTTCAGGTCTTCTTCTGTTTTACAAAGTTGTGCATTGGAAGAGCGATATACCTTCAAATCATTCTCAAGCTCCTCGATCGTTGCTGCTTAACATTTGAAAGAATAGACTTCTTATCTTACTTTATTTTAAAGTCGTAAAGCAGCGATAAATAATACTGAATTTCGATGATCACAAGTGAATCATTTGGACAATATTAACAATTGTGGGCTGCAAAAGTAGGCCTATACTAACAACCTGAATTACAAATATTACTCCAGAAAGTTGCCTTTGTCGTCGCAAAAAGCGTTGGATGCACATTATTATCAACCGAGAGCGCAGCAAAAGTAAATCGCTATCAGCTCACGTAAATCCACTTAGACGGAACAGCAGACGGTGGTGGAGAGGCAGTTTGAGAAAGGAAAGTCTTAACCTAATAATCAAATGATTATTTTGTCATGAGCGATCGAGCAGAACGATACTTGTTTATCTCCTTAATTAGTCATTGGCCTAGAATCCGAAGATACTCGAGTCTTGCCATTCATAATGTATTAGAAATATTTAGTATGAAAATGTGAACAATAACCTTGCAAAACGGATTGTTTCTCCGGCTGCAAAGAGATTCTTGTCTCCGATTCTTGGTTGTCGATGGATTCGAGTAAGTAGTGATTATCTTTGAACAAGGCTTGTCGTACAACAAGAAATGCTCTGGGATGATTAATGGAGAATAGATGCTCGAGAAGAGCTCGACATCTGTCTGATGCAACAGGATTGTTGTGGCGGATCCTTCGCTTTTGATCAATAGTGATCACGTGTTCTTGCACCAGCCAATCACAGAGTCGATCGGGTTCAACATCGGACACAAAGACAGCGTAGAGGTTTAATATCCGATGCTTCACCTCATCATTTGTGAGGGAACCTGATGCAAGATATACCGGGAGAACATTTTTGCAGATAGGCCTACGAACATCTTGAAGACATAGCCTACATCGTCCATCTAAGTCCCTTTCTTCTATTAAAATCGGTTTCGTATTTTTTAATAATTTCATGGAGATAACGCTATATTGTAGGCCTGATGCATGTGCAAATTATGAATTGATTTAGGTCTATTAATAAGTTTTCTACTGAATACATCAGTATTTGATGCAAATGATAATTATATACATGATGTTTCCCGTTATAAAAATGCAATACGCTTTGACTACGAAAATAGTGAGCAATGTTCAAATTAATAAAACCTTCGTTTTAACGTGATAGAGAACAACTAGATAAATGGATCGGTATGACTGACTGCGTCCATATGGTCTGTCTGTATGACCGTCCGTCATAAATTATTTTATTGCCACTCATTTCACAGAATTACTTAACAGTCAAAGCTGAGACATACACGCACGCAGCTTTTGTTCATATGAAAACAGAAAAGGCGGGAACAGAAATGGAATGCAAAAGAGAGTAAGAAGAGATAATGATGAGGGAGTAAGAGATCTGCAGCAAGTTAGGCTAGCTCAAGTGGTTGTTCTAATAGTAACTTCTCTATAGTTATCTGTTAATATTTGCCAATGTCTACCAAGTATACGCAATGTTATTGGAAAACCATAAGCATTCAAGCAATGTAGATCTTGCTGGTCCGGTTATGCAGCCTGAAAATTCATGCAGAGCATTAATGGAAAGCTTGGTCTTATCTAATGCTTATTCGACAATTGTCTGGATCTGGGTGTCACGGTGTCCCCTTGTGTGCTCTAGAAAAAGACTTTCTAGCAAAGGACAGTATGAATGACTCACATAAAAATATATTTTAAAAATTCAAGTTAAAACGCATATTATTTTGAGCTACTGGACGTAACCGATCAGAAGTCAACTCTGCGAGCAGCCGCGTATTTTATTTACTTCTTAGTTACAGTTATCTAGATCTAAACCAATATAAGAGATCTTACTGAAAGATGCCATTCCAATTGTTGCTGGTATTCAGTTTATGATGGTCATGAAATGAAAAATCTTGCCTATCTGTACTTTTGGTGCCCAGCAATTGAGAAAACTATTGTTGATCTTTAGTATCTCATTCACCTAACTACTTCTTTAGGCGCTCGCGAAACAGGGAATGGATAAAGTGAGCAGCTCTCGTGAGGGATGATTCCGGATGGTATGCCCAATATAGGCACCACTAGGTCCACTACAGAAGCAGGCATACCCTGTAGCTGTATGCATTCGGGGGAAAGTCAGGAGTACACGTGTGTCAGGACGACCCAGGTCTGAGGAAACTGAAATGCAGAAGTCCCTAAGGCGTGATTGAGCAGAACCAACAAGAGACCTGCCCATAATAACCAGGAACTTGCAACGCCTAAGCTGCAACACGAGGCCAAAGTGTTCAACATGAAGAAAGCTGCATGACCAAATCTCAAGAACATACTGGAACTCAGAAATAGTTGCATGGTGCAAGTTCAGGAAAGATAGTGATACCAGTTTTCAGGTAGACGGACGATTCTTGTGCTGTTGTCTGAAGCTGCTACACATTTCATTAGGTTCGTGTAACTGGCAAATATCATTATACATGTAGCATTATCTTTGCACTTCTGTACAACTAGGAGTTTGCAATTGTTTTTCACTTACTGATAATTAATTAGTGACAACATCTTGGTTTCACTATTGCGGAAGCACAATAAAATGTTAAATATATTCGGGTTTCCCATTCTTAAATAATCGGGATTTACCGCTGTAATGGCTTACACTGATTTGATATCTTAATTATGCGATTAGGTAGGTGCACAGAGAATATTAGTCCTACAGGCTGAAGTATTTAGAAGTTATCATAAACGTATCATATAGGCCTATGACTAGCAGACCATACGATTAGAAGTTATAATCACCACTAAGCTTCATCTTCTGTTGTGGCAAAGAAACAGCATTAATGAGAAAACTACCTGAGTTGAATAATTCCATTCGTTCCAGATTCGCTGAACTTACATCGAGAATGCGCTTTGAACAGCGCATATAACAAGTATAATAGGTCTATATGTTGTCAAGTCGTGTCAATTGATTTATTGATTTAGCTCAAGCATAACTTTTCCTGAAACGCATGCACTGGAGTCTCTCTGAAATACGGGAAATTTTATGTTCGGAGAAACACGCATTTAAGAGTTTATATGTCTGATTGGTTGCCTGTAATTTGACCAAGCACCAACATTATTGTACACTGAAAGACTTGATCAAGGGCTCTGTAAATGCGGCAGTACACGGACTCAGATACACAATTTGTCCGAGTATCAATAAATGTAAACTTGTGAAAATGAAGAGAGGACTCAGTAGTAGTTATATATTGAAGCTCTATGGTGGGTGTAAGTATCATACTCAGTTTCGGCGATGAACCGCTGCTTCAGGATTCCAGGAGTTAATGGGTAAGGGTAAGAATTTTTTATGTTGAGACTTCATAGTGAAAAATCTGGGGGCGATTGAGAGCGAAGCAGCTGCCAGACGATAATTGGGGAGTCACCCTCTATTTATATTTTGAAACACTTTCAATAAAAGTCATAAATTATAATCAGACAATCAATTATGACGTCCATTTTAACCTTGATTTGTTCCTATTTTTAAGATTCTTCACAATGGCTGTGGCTGGATGTTTTCCCATATTTGTAAGCAGAGAGTCATCTGGTGAATTTGACTCGGACTTTTTCGTCAAATATACAGCTTTTCGTTATTATTTGAACAAAGGAGCATCTGGTATTGTGTACGGTCCTATTCAGTGGAAGAAAACGCAACTGGCAATTAAACAATCCTTGTTCGCAGATGGCATAGTTACTGACCAATTCAAAACGGACATCGAAGTAAAGCAACAGATCTGGTCTTTGCTTGAACATAAAAACTTAGTGAAAATTCACTCAGTTTATCTCGGTAAACTTCCGAAAGTAATGTTCACTGTGATGGAATGCGCTGCTGGTGGTCCGTTACATAAAACTCTACGGTCATTGAAGATTGAAGATAAACTACCGATAGATGTCGTAACAAATTGGACACAGCAGATCGCAAATGGAATGCTGTACCTACATGATAAAAACATTGTACACCGAGACTTAAAATCTGCAAACAGTGAGTGAATTCATCTAAATCTTCATGCCATTATACACCACCTTTTTATCACTAACATATTTAGTTATGGGCACGAGACCAGAAACTCAAGACTAAGATCAAGACCGAGAGGTCCAAGACCAAGACCGAGAGGTCCAAGACCAAGACCGAGTGGTCCAAGACCAAGACAGAGACCGAGTGATCCGAAACCAAGACCGAGACTGATGGTCCGAGACTAAGACCAAAACGAATGACCGATACTCTTTTCTATAAACAATTCAATTTATTACGACGCTACAGCGGAATAACACGCTTAAAACATTAATTTTATTGCTGAAGAATACTAATCTTAATAATGGACGAGAAAACAATTTTACCGGCCACTCTGAACTAAGTTCAGAGTGGCAATTAAACAATCCTTGTTCGCAGATGGCAAAGTTACTGACCAATTCAAAAAAACGGACATCGAAGTAAAGCAACAGATCTGGACTTTGCTTGAACAAAAAAATTATATAAATATAAATTCATCCCTTTGAATTCATCCCCTTCTTGGCCGTATTTGACCTTACCCTGCCTTGCTCCTTTGTATATTTTCTTTTCTCTCTTGGCCTAACCCACGTACAAATTATATAAATTATAAATAATTTATGGTGTGATATTCTCAGCACATGCTGAGAATATCACACCATAAATTATTTATAATTTAGCATGGGCAAACACTTTAAATCATCTGAACAAGTAGATTAACGTTCCGTTTTGTACCACGAACCTCGGATTTGAAGGCTAACATTGTCTACACGTAGCCGACCAAATAAGTATTAGACAGGGTTAAGGTAATACGGTATTGGAACTTAGTTCCGGGTTAGCTATACCCTGGCTAGAACTAACCCGTGGTAGCTATAATTCACGAGCGCGACTTAGCGAGCGAAATAGTTAGTCTGGGTATAAGTACGGTATAACTGTAGATGACGGGCTACAGCGCATGCGCACAAGTGTCTATGCGCTGTGATATTGCTAAAGATAGGAACAGGCGTATAGAATTTTGTTGATCAATATGTCAACATGAACGACTACATTACCCGTTTATTAAAACTGTATTTGACTGGAAATTCTCTATAAACCTAATTAACTATCAGCAGTGGCTTAAGGACACTAAATGAAATTACTCCGCTTCTCAACACTCACCTTAAAGTTACTCTGAGCCCTCTGGAAACCGGACCTATCGGAGCTACCCATAGGACAGCCCCTTCGATTAGACGCAGCGTTCGTGAATGAGCTGGTGCTACGCTGTAAACTTGTGAGAACAAATCAATCCCAGCCAATAAATAGCAGGCCTATCCGTATTATACACTCTGCGCTACAGTGACGACATTTCGAATGCATTATCGTCAGGCATCTCGTCAAATTTAAAAAATGTTTGACCCAAAAATTAAAAGCAATATAATTTTGGCCTTCGGTGAAAGAGGCGAGTAAATATAGTGCCTCTCAAACACCTTTCAACGTCTAAATCGACGTCGAATGCGACTAAGCGCAAGGGCCGCCATCTTTGTTTTTCGCCATTAAGCTGGTGTTAGCGGACTTAAACCTACCTCGAAGTGGGATTAGACTTATACCCAGACTAGAGGGCTAATTCTGTGTCATGAATAGCGATATAACCCACGAGTCGGGTATAAGCCTTTTTTGAGACGGGTATTAGCGTTAACATTGTCTTTTGAATACGGCCCCCGGTGTCACTAATAATCTAAAAAATAACCGACTCATATCGAAAATTTGCTATGATACGGCAAAGGACCAACAACGCTAATTTAAGACGAAGATTTAATTGAAGATCAATCCCAAGACAGTTCCTCTAAGATCAAGACCAAGACCGACGCATTCGAGACCAAGACCGAGACCGCAGTTTTCCGGTCTCGAGACCAAGACCGCAATCTCGAGACCACATTCCTGAACATAAATGTACAATGTAAATTTTCATTCAACATTATAGACATCAATTATAGTGAGCTCCAAATATGACTGAAATTATGATAAATGGCAATAATAGGATGACAAAATAACAATTTTTGACTGAATCATTGAGTTGTTGAGGCGAAATTGTATAAATCTAAGAAAAACAGAGGTTAGACAGAAGCTGTAGAACTTTTGACTTGTCCGGTTTTGTGAATTAATCCTTAATTTTTCTGCACATCCTTCATATCGATTAGTGTATTACTTTGCATAGTTTGCTGATGGAGCCTTTCAATGATCGTAATCCTCACACGACGATGACGCTGAAGATTACAGACTTTGATGAAGTCAAAGTTCACGATCATACGACCACCATGTCATTTGTGGGAACATGTGCTTACATGGCACCTGAAGTGCTTCAAGATAAAAGGTTTTCCAAAGGCAGTGACGTATGGAGGTGAGTCAAACCTAATGCAATGTGGGCCAATCAACTCTATACCTATGTAGTTCTTTTTCTTTGTCGGACAAGATACAAGAAACAGACAAGAAATGATTCAAGTCCGAACTATTTTCTGCCGGAGAAATCCGGTCGAAATCCGTTCAGTCAGAGAATCAGACGCCTAGAACCTTTAAATTACAGAGTTGAAACAGCCGCGTTAAATTATTACACCGTAATGTGTACATGGGCAACAGGGTTATGAAGCGACAGAATATCCTTTAGTCGATTTATAGCAATTTTATGACTGCATTCTATATAAATATTTGTCCAGATCAAAATTCAATTCGTAGCTACTAGCTTCTACAGCTAAAGACAAGTTGGAAATTGGGTTCGTCTCATTTGAAAATCAATTCGACAGACAAAGACAAAACCTTTTTCAAATTATCCGGGCTCTAGCTTCTACCCGCACAGTCATTCAAGCTTAAGACTCAGCCTTAAAACTCTACCATAAAACCTTTATGTAATTTGCAATGAGCATGATATGCATGAAACAATTTGTGACATCATGCAGTGACAGACCTAATTTCGTCACATTCAATATGATATAAATTCGCCGAATCCTTTGTTATTAAACTAGACTGTAGGCTTACGGTTTGACCTTCATAATGGTGCCCTTCATAATTGATATTTACATGTACGATTCTTTTCTTTTAGCTATGGAGTGGTGATATGGGAGATGCTATCTGGAGACATTCCGCATAAAGGCCTAGAGGCACAACAAATTATACATAAATCAATCAGTGGGGAGTTTAGTAATTTGCCCATAAAACAGTCATTTCCAGAAGGTTACCAGCTTGTTCTTAAGAGTAAGTTGAAAATTTTCTGAATAACTCTTCTTTCTTAATTTATTTGTACATCATTCAAATGAAAACGTCAATCCTGATGACCGATGTAATATATACGTTGTACTAAATTGATTGTAGGTCTATGCAGTCAATTAAGCCTAACCACATTTGTCCCGCGAACTGGGGCTATTTTACTCAATAACTGCCAATCTGTATTCAAATTTCACAACAACATAGGTATTTCTAATCATCTGATTGTCTTACTATAATAGTCATGATAAATATAAAGCTTTGCTTGGCGAGCGATACTTTTCTGCCCTAGGCCTATCTGCTCGTTCTGTTCAACAAGTAAAATTGTATTTTGAATGTTTTGGGTGAGACCTTGTATATTAGACAACGGTGCAATAAAATTATTATTAAAAATGGATGAATCGGTATAATAGAAGCAGTTTTCATTTTCGTGTAATTCCTATAATTCATGTTATCAGTTGGCAGCTTACGTTGCTAACAGTTTTTGAACACATTATTTTCTTAAAGCCCAAGGTTTGAGAGGCGTGGTCTAATAAATACCTGCCGCCTGCTAGCTAGCAATCAGATCTCCCCAACGCATCTCATTCTCCTGGGGTACAATCTTAACCAAATGGACCGCTGTGGTCAGTCTATCTGAATAGGCTCAAATGGGTCAAGTAGACAGCTGAGGGAAATGCACTGAAAATAACAATTGAAACAATGATCGTGATTCATAGTAGTCCTTATAATTATATGCATTTACACACCTGTGCTTGATATGCCACTCATATGCCTTTTTGCCTGTATTCGTGACTGTGTTCGTTGTGGAACAGATATAACATTATTATAGTTTCATCCCCTATGTATAGCACAGCACAGATTATATATATATATACATATATATACTTATATACACAGATTATATATATACATATATATACGTATATATATGCACATATATTCTATATATGTATATGTGTGTATATATATGCGGCGTTTGATAGAGTTCATCTAGTATTCTTTTCAGTCTGTTTCTGACTTACACGCATATCTGTCGTTATTACGTAACTTTAAAATCAGCCTGAAGTCAAACCCTTGTGAATCCTATGTGCCGATGAAAAGAACACTGAACGAATCATATAAAACGTACGGAGAAACTAAGGTTTTGGTAAAAGGCCATGTCTAGGTCGAGGACATGAGAATTAGCAGTGCAGGTGTCGGTGAATGAAGAATCAAGGTTGAGTTAAAACGAGGGATGTGGTCTTTTCTTGAGTTGTTCCCATACAGCTATAGGCTAAAGTATATTTAGGTTACTAAGTACTTAGTCCTTCCTGTGCAGGTCTACACATCATTCAACGCACCTCCTCAATTCGCCTCTAATCAAGCCCGCAATGGGGCCTCATCCCATTACACCAGTGCTGCCACTGTGCGCGTGTGTTTATTCCTACAGGATAGGTATATGTAGAGACAGACAGACAGACAGACAGACAATGCCAGCCCCATTCTGAGGCATGCAGGGATTTTAATTGAAAGGAATTGACCGGCAGTGGACTTGAATATGGCACTTCTTGACTGTAGCCCCACTCAACGAGTTGAGGTTTGATTGACAAGCAGTTTATCGCACAACTGACCCCCAGAAAACTTCGTCTTTAAGGCGTTTTTGTCTGGAACCCTTTCAGATTACTCAATACATGTAGCGACACAATGGCCATTACATGTAGGCTATAACGCGCGTACACGTATGCCTATTTGAATTTCTCAGAAGTGAGACTTTATCTTTCGCTTTTTATGTTAAATAAATAATCATTAGTGTTTGAAAGAAAGTTAAACCTGAACTCATTTTTTGTCATTGTTTAGAATGCTGGAAGTCAGCCTACGAGGAAAGACCGTCGTTCAACGACATATTTTGCGACCTTAAGCGATTAGGAATAGGTATGTGGATGTTTCGCCTGCAATGCAATAGGTCATCGTGCTTTCAATGTGTCTGATTTAACTTCAACTGTATTGTATAACTCAGTCTTTGCACTGAACTCATTTAATAACGATTGCTTGGACAAACACGCCAGTGTGGTAGATTGGTGACATAATTAAGTAGACCGAGAGCTGAACGGATAGGATCCCGTAATAGCAGTTTTATTATTACCATCGTTGATCTCTATCGTTATTATAGTGGTTTTTATTATTTGACGTGAATAGATGTCATACTGCAGCCAGGGCCGTACCGAGCTATTACTGCGCCCTGTGGCTAGCATTAATCTGGAGCCCCCACGTTTTGAAAATAGCGGATTTTATGGAATAATAAGTTATTCTATGCTGAAATTTGCGCCCCTCCCACATTTGCGCCATGGGCCACGGCCCTGCTGGCCCTTCCCTCGGTACGGCCTTACTGACTGCAGCTCCATCCAAAAAGGAAGAGGGTGGCTGTTCCAGCTTGTGGGATCCACGTAGGCGAAGCTCTTAATTGGGCCGTGGCAAAGGGCATGCGGGGATCCACCAGAAGTCCGCCGGCAGAGGAACGAAGAGAAAATCGATGAGGGATAGAGGAGACTCTAGTGCAGAGAGCCAGAAGGTTGGCGGAGGCAGACCCAAGAAGAATGTAACGCATCAACTCAAGCGTTGAAACGAATGCGTTTAGGTGCTGGGCGCCAGTCAAGGGATTCATGAATGAAGAGATGTGACAAAATTTTGGAATTTGGCCATTTAAGGTATTGATAAAAAATGTGTAATTGACCCATCACTTAATAAGTAGGAGAGTGTCATAACCTCATAGGAGACAGCTGGTTCCATGGTGCAGGGACAATGGGCACAGCTTGTTTCAAGCCATGCCATCACTGTCTCAAAGGACAAAGAGATAGGCCTAATGCCAGCCAAATGAGCGGAGCGGGCTAAGAGAAGATTTGCACAGAGGACGACAGACGAATGAACTTGGGATCTTAACCAATATACAAAGTTAGGATTGCAATTTGCCAGTGAACAGAGTAAAAACAAAGAAAACAGATACGCAAATCAAAGAAATCGAATAAAGGGGCCGTCCACAAATGACGTCACGCACCTAAGGGCTGGGGCAGCACATTTGTGAGTATTTGTGACGAAGCGAGGGTTCTAAGAAATGTGATGTCATCCCATCAAACTTCCATACGCACAATTTTTAGTTAAATGTCACTTAATTTAACTAGTTCCACTGAACTCGCAGTTATTGTAACCGCAATTTGGCAACACTAATTATGAATTTTTTAATATTTCGTGATGGATATCAATTGTGGAGTTTTTTTAAACGAGGCAGCCACTATGAAACGAACAAGCGGGATTCAGTTGTACCGTCCAAACGCACCAGGCCACTGATAGTCGCTGCACGTCAGCAACGTGGTTGTAATCGCAAACGAAGCAAATGGAGAGACTGGATTGGAGAGACAAAGAGCTGGATCTTAATGGGATATCCATTGAACAGGATGATGAGATCCAAGCTCTCCCTATTTATTCCAAGCAGAAGCATGGTGCATTGTCGTGCGGAAAATGGAGAAGCATAAAGTGTGGATTGTTTAGAATTATCGTAATCAAACATTTCTTTATAAATGTAATGATCCTATCAGATCTTTCGGAATGCATACTGATTGCAATAATTTTACTTTCTACATTCTCTTCGATCTACTCTTTATTTGCAAATAACTTTAGAGCTATAATTACTTTACTTTATAATTATACCATAACTGGCATAACATTATGGACATTTGGTTATATTGGGGTTCAGATCTTTATGACGTCGTATTTAAGAGGAGCTTTGACTTTTATGACAACGTTTGACGAGCGGTTGAGGGGTGGTTAAAATTCAGCCTAGATTGCGTGACGTCATTTATGGACATCCCAAAGGCCAAAATGTCACGAAAAAATTAAATTATTTCTCTCGTAATCAAAATCTAAGAAAAAATTTGGGTTCAAATCAATTTGACACTCAGTGAAGATATGAATGTTTACAATTGAATTTACAGGTATTAGATGATACAAATTTGTAGTTAGCTCTGTGTAAAAAGCGAATTTAAATGTTGACTGTTGCAATGACTTGTCAGCATTCGTTCTATGCTGTAGGGATTTGGATAAAGCACTAGTCGGAAGAGCGGTGTAGGCGAGTTCGATTCCTGCTACTCCTAAGATTGACAAGTCCTTCTTTCGATAGGCGGAAACTTTTGGTAAATAAAACACATAACGCGATGGCTCTCAACAGCTAAACTCGATTTCTGTAGGTCTATTTGGCTAACTTGCCATCATCAATTCACACCATACTTGCAATCATTCAGCAGTTTATCAGTCAAGCAAAGCTATAATGTTATATTATATGTATTATTCTGTATCTCAAATCTAATAAAATAAAATAAATTAACATTTTGCACAACCGAAATTCAGAGGAAATAAGCAATGCCCTCTTGTTGATATGTATGTAAAAGGCTATTTATATTGCGCATTATAAGACCCTCTCGATTCAACTAAACAAATGACAATTGATCGCTCTTCGAAGCGAAATTCTTTATAAAATCCGTTCCTTGCCACCAAACAACTAGTCTCGCAAATTGGCACCCAATTCGATCAAATTTGAGATTGCGAATTAATAATGCTTAAAAATCAAACCCATAATCGCGAATTGAACCATCAGGTAGCAGTCTGATATTTATAGTATGTACGTGGGAGCACAGATTATCCGCTGTTACACAGTCAACAAGTAATCGTAACTATTGTAACTGAACGTTTTTAAGGCGCCGCTCAAAATCAGCTGCGCTCTCGACTCAAGTCAGCGGCTATGTGGAAAATACAGGTCTTTAATTAAAAAAAATTGACCAGGGTAGAGAATTTGGAGCCCAACTCGCAAGGGAGGAGAGACTGTTCAAACTGGAGGGGCCTACATTCATATATATAGTTAACGTGAACTAAGTGACTGAATAATATATATAAATAATGTGAAAAAGAGTTGTTCCAAATGTGTTACTTTCTACATTTTCATAAAATGAAAGCTAAAGCAAATCAACCCTATTATTATTATATTATCAATAATGTCACTTTGATCTTTTGCAGATCTTCCAACTGGCAAGACCCTGTAGATTATGAATATATATAATATATATATATTATATATACATATATATAACCAAAGCTTCGTGTTTGCAGTGCAAATACGGGGAACCAACAATAATATAATCCACGAGCAGTTGAGCGGTAGAGAAACCCGTTGGGGCATGGAAGACACTCAGGTACCGATTGCCAAAAGTTATGCCGGGCAGAGCCAACAAGACAACTTGGAATCAGAGTGAGGACTTTAAACTGAATGCGTTGAGGTGCAGGAAACCAATGAAGAGAGTCACGGATGAGGTCGAGTTTGCGCTTCGGACAAAGGTTCTTATCAAAGCGAAGATTCTCATTTGCGACTTACATGTATATAGTAACAGTGGTGAGAACAGATGGTGTCGAAGTGAGACTATTGATTACACAGGACCAATGAGCATCAAGGCTTTGTATTTCCTGTCTCGTGAATACGATGATGTAGCGTGACAAACTTGTTGGAGTATATGGCAATCCTAGGCTTACACTCCAACTTATTTAAGAGGTCTTTTTCAGAAGGTATCCTTCCAGCATCTCAGAAGCATGCTATTGTCTTTCCCACTCTCAAAAAGGCGAACCTGGATCCTATGCCAAAACTATCGACCTATTGCAAATCTGTCCTTTTTCTTAAAGACGTCTTAGACGTCTTTTCTTAGAGCGTCTTGTTTCTCTTCAACTCTTTCTTTACCTCGAGCATTCTAGTCTTCTGCCGCCCAGGGAGTCTGGTTTTAGAGCCAACCACTCAAGTGAAACTGCTCTTCTTTCTCTTCTCTCTGACATCTATTTTGCTATGGATAAATCCCATGTCACTCTCTTAGCAATTTTTGATGCATCTTCAGCATTTGATACGGTTCACAGTAGGTAAGAAAGTTGCTAGCTGGTGCAATCTACCTAAACATAGGTTAAAACCGTCCTCCTAAAAGGTTAAAAACTATTTTTATCCTATAGCCTAGGTTAAAAATCACAAAAAACAACATCAACCTAACCATAGGATAAAACCAGCATCAACCAATAACAAGGAAAAAACGCCAGGAACTGTCCAAAAGTTTCGACCTAGCGTGCACAAACCTATAGGCACGGTTAAAACACCTAGCTATACTCCCTAATGGTCAAAGGTCACGGGGAGTTCGCAACAGTTTCGTACTTAGTCATCACACACAAATTTTTTTTTTGTGTATATAAAATCAATGAAAATATTTTCTCACCACAGCTCAAAGGACAGCCACCTCAATATAAATTGGAATGCTCGAAGAAAACTGTTATTGAATTAAGAAAAATTGCCAAACAGAGTGGTTTGGTTGGTTAGAGATTACGTAAAGCGGATTTGATTGCTAAAATTGAAGCCCACAGCGCCCCCTCACCTAATGTTAGTTTGTTTGACGCACCTGTTCCCGACATTGGAATCCCAACACTCGAACCCGTACCAGCCACGACAGTACGAAAAATATTCGTTAAGACAAAATCAGCGATTAATAAATTCATGGTGGATTGAAAATTATATACCTAAAGAACCAAAGAAAAAGGTGAATGAGAAAATAGAAGCACTGATAGCTAGAGTGAATTCTATATTCGATCAAATTCCTTTGAAAACACGCGAAATAAAAGAGACGGTTACAGCTATCAAGGGCTTCACGAAACAATACACGGTCGAAGGCGCAAGCGGATTTGACGCCACCTCTTTTCTCAAAGCAGTCCAACCACAACTGGAAGATCTTTTGTCTAGAAATCGACAGTCTAAGGTCAATTTTGTCCTAACCTGCACAATGGAGCGTGTAGATATGAAATCCTGGCAAGTAGATACCAAGGATTTTCCATTCGTCTCTATGACCGAAGTTGTTTTAAACTCTACCAACCCGAGCGAAATATTTAATAATGCGAAAGATAAAATCCTAGAGTCTTTAGCCGCCTTCCAGATGCGAGGTAGTAACTGGAGACTTAGAGCGGTTCAAAAATTAGACATCAACACAGTTGCTTATAAACCGCTGAAAGTTCTTACATTCCGCTGCCGAAATGTTTAGCGAGTAAAAAGGGTATTATTAATATGAAGAACGAAGACGAAGAATGCTTCAAGTGGTGTTTAACGAGAGCCTTAAATCCGGTTGACGGCAATCCAGAAAGAATTACGAAAGAATTAATCAAGCAGTCTGAAGAACTTGATTAGTCTAGCATCGAATTCCCAATAGCAGCGGATTCTAACGTGATAAGCAAATTTGAGAGAAATAATAAAATTAGTATTAATGTCTGTAGCAATGTTCCTATGAAAACCCACAATTCTTGTGTATTATTAACATTATAATATGCAGTCAATGTTAATTAGTTTAAATTAATTCAGAGTTAATTAATGCCAGTCTATAAATATAATGTAAAGGCGCTATAAGATTAAATTAGAGTCCTTAGTAACAGTGTTGTTGGGGGAGAACTGGTCGTTGGCAATTTGACATTCAGGAGGCAATGTTAAAAGGTCTGATTTTGGCCATCGGTCGTCGGCTGGGAACTGTACGGCGGAAATGCGTCATCCGGTCTGCGTGAGTTTGCAATAAAATGTTCAGTGTGTCTGGTGCTGAAAAAAAGTCAACACGTAATTCTCAAGTTGCGAACTCTCAGAGAAGTTTTAGGAGTTCGGATAGTTATTTGACCCTGGTTCGTCTAGAACTGCTGAGGGGTGCGAATGGTGTAGTGGCGAACAGTACTGTGATCGTCGAGTAATGATGGATGTATTCTCCGTGTGTAATCAGGAGTTATTTTCGTTCTCGAACTATCGGTCATGTGCGGTGGAATGCAGAAACTCTTTTCACGTTAATATAGTTGGACTGAGAAACTAATATCAGCATCTATAGTGTGTCTCTTCTGACATACTTGTCAACGGAATCGAGGCTACGCAAGTATCAGAATAAGTCCGATTCATCATTCGGACGTGACGAGTGCGAGTGGAGGACGGCACAGAAGCATTTGAGGCGAAGAGGCTAGAGGCAACAATCGTCCTAGAAGAAGCAATCGACAGAATTTACACAAAGAAAGAATCCAAATGAACTCTACAGAAAGCCACTACAGATCTGCTCCATTCCCGTGGGAGGTAGATATCTGACCTAAGAAGCGCTATTAGCTAATCTAGGCTGGTTAGGTAGTCATAAGTTAGATTAGTTCATAATCAATTTATATCTTAGAATTCTATTTAAATATTTTGCTGATTTTGACTGCTTTTGCAATATAATTGACGATGAAAGTTTGCAGTAGTTATTGATTAATTAATACTCAATTGAACTCATGAATATGTATATGAAGAGGCGGAATGGCCAAACCAATGCAGAGTAAGTTTAAATGTGTATATGCATCGTTACACCTGAAATTTGGATGCTCGTCCGTAGGATAAACATCTGCTAAATTAATTACTATTATTTATTAGCAGAAGGACAACTCTAGACTTAAAGAAACACGAGCTAGATAGAGATATTACATTGCATTGCATTGTGGGACGAGAGTATAACTGATTAATTATTCAATAAATACGTAACGAGTGACGTTGGTGAATTTTGTGTATATAAAGATTTATATAGCGCTGATTGTTTTCCACGATGGATACGGCAATTGATCGAATTACGAGGGTAGGAAGAGAGTTCGGATATGTGGATCAAGATTTAAAAACCTTTGTTTTGGAGACACATACCATGGAAAGAAATGAAAGGACAGAGGAAAGAAAAGAACCGAGTCAGGATAGCAGAACTTAATTCTGAAGTTGAAAAGCAGAAGGCAGCTGTTGAAACTGAGAGAGAAAGACGGAAGGCTGATGACGAGAGGTTAAAAATGAAGAGTGCCGAACGGATTAAATTAATTCAGATGGCTGACGAGAAAGAAATAAAATTAAGAGAACTTCAGATGAGGGAACAATTTGAAGATACGCGTCATGAGGAGAGAAGAATCAGTCAAGAAAATCAGAGGAGCAATGTTGCTAGTACAAGTGCTAAGCACATTAAGTTACCAGTGTTTCGGGAAGGTATAGATTGTTTGGATTCGTATCTTAATCGGTACGAACGGATGTGCACATCATATGAGGTTCCTGAGAACATGTGGGCTATTACATTAGCCAGATTCCTAGATGGAAAAGCCTTGGAAGTGCATAGTCGTATACCAGTCAGGGACTCAGAAGACTATCCAAAGTTAAAGGAAGAATTATTGAGGAGATTCAAGCTGACGGAAGGTGGATATAGAACCAAATTTAAGACAGCGGAAAGAGAGACAGGTGAAACTATGAAACAATACGTGGATCGTTTGAGGCGATACTTCCAGCAGTGGCTCAAGATGGCTGGATTTGAGAACGATTATGAGGGAATAGAATCATTGGTCATCAGGGACCAGTTTTTCTTAAAATTAACGAATGAGTTACTTGTTCAACTTAAATTAAAAGGGAAACTGAGCCTGGATGAGATGGTGGAACAGGCCCAGAACTATATTGAGGCCCAAGAGATTGATGAACGCAGAGAGAGCACAAACAGTAAGAAAACCGACAATAATTCAAGAGACAGTCGGAGAGATTCGGAGAATAAATACAAGAATAGGAATTTGACTGGGTCTGATAGAAGTGGAGAATATAAAGAAGCAAATTACAAGAATCAATTTAAAACGGGGTGGAATTTCCAAGGAAGGAGAGAGGATCATAAGTGGAAGATGGGAGAGAACAAAACTGACAGGGGTAATAGGATAGCTGTGCTGTGTGAAACAGAACCAGAAGAAGTGAAAAGAGATGAAACGATAGTATCGTTTTGTGAGTTGCAACAACACAGGGAGAGTGGAAGCTATAGAAAGGAGTTAGAAGAATATACCTGTGATGTCAAGGTTAATGGCATGGCGACAAAAGGACTAAAGGATAGTGGGTCAAGCTGTGTGGCTGTGAGGAGCGATTTAGTGGCTTCTTGCCAATATACGGGCAAATACAAGACGTGCTTGTTTGCTAATGGTACTCGTGACCGATATCCTACTGCAGTGATACAAGTGGAAAGTAGAGATTTTTCCGGAGCAATTGAAGCGGTAGTTATGAAGGACCTGGTGATGGGATTAATTATGAGTCCGTCATTATACAAGAGAATGGATGCAAAAGCAGATCCATTAACCACAGAAGCTCTACTTTGTGGTAGTGTATTATTAAGTGAGAGAGTGAGCAAAGAAGAAAGAGTTCTGGAGGAAGAAGATGGCCAGAAACAAGTTTACACGGAAGAAAAAGAGGGAAGAGTAGATCATATGATAGCTGCTTGCGATACGCGTGCGAAAACAAATCAAACAAAGGATTGTTATGCAAAGCCATTAAAAGGAAACAAATTACCAGAGTTGGAAGTTTTACCTGAAGAAGTTAGGAAACTTCAACGTGACGATGTCACTCTGAAAAAGTGTTGGGAACGCGCACACCTTGATGCGGAGGATAGTGATCAAACGCATGTAAATCCCTATTTATCATTAAAAATGACATACTGTATAGGCGATACAAAGAAAATTTAGGTGATGCTGTGAAGTTGCAACTAGTGGTGCCTAAGATGCTTAGACGGAAAGTGATGATAGTTGCTCATGAAGCGCTATTATCTTCACATCAAGGGGTTAAGCGCACGCAGGTAAAGATTAGTGATGCATTTTACTGGCCTGGAATGCATGACGAAATAAAGAGATACGTGTTTAGTTGCGATGTATGTCAGAGGGCCATAGGCAAAATGGGAGTAATGAAGGCACCGCTTGGACATCTACCATTGGTAGATATTCCCTTTCAATTCTTATCCATGGATTTGTGTGGTGCCATAGAACCTCGATCAAGTAGGGGGCATAGATTTATCTTGACGATAGTGGACATGGCAACCAGATTTCCCGAAGCAATTCCTCTCAAAGGAATCAGTGCCGAAGAGATAGCAGATAAGCTGTTTGAGTTCTATAGCCGGATGGGAATTCCACAGAGAATTCATACGGATAGGGGTAGCCAATTCACTTCTGAATTGATGAGAGAAGTGAATAAGTTGTTACAAATTAGGCATACACTGGCTGCTCCATATCACGCAATGGGTTGTGGTGCGATAGAACGTCTGAACCAGACAATAAAGAATACCCTCAAGAAACTCATAGTCGAGCAGCCTAAAGAATGGGATAGGTATCTAGCGCCATTGCTTTTTGCCTTAAGAGATAGTGTGTACGATGGACATGGTTTTACCCCATTTGAGTTGGTGTATGGGAGGAGCACAAGGGGACCGATGAGGATATTGAAGGAGTTGTGGACCAAGGGAGAAATAGAGAGTGAAGTAAGAGATGCATATAATTACATGCTGGAATTACAAGAGAAAATTGAGTCCACATGTAAGATGGCAAAGGAAGAGATTCGAAAGATACAGCTCAAAAATGAGGTCTACTATAACAAGAAGGCAAAGTATAGGAAGATAGAGATAGGTGAGAAGGTACTTTTGTTTCTTCCCATCAAAACAAATAAAATGATGTTTCACTGGACTGGTCCTTACTATGTGAGGGACAGAGTGGGAGAATACGACTATAGAATAGAAGTTAGTCCTGACAAAGTCAAAACCTATCATATAAACATGCTAAAGAAGTATCATGAGCGTGATGAGGTTGAAATTGAGAAAGACAAGTCAGAATACATCCAGACTGTGGTAACAGTAGTCAACGATGGATGCCCTAGTGAAGAAGATGAGTTGTTGGAACTGTATTATAGTGTTCAAAAGGAAACATACAAGGATGTAAAGATTTGTCCACAATTAGAGACAGAGCAAAAAGAACAGCTAGTGAGGTTATTGGAAGAATACAGTGACATATTCTCAGATGTGCCAGGACGAACAGACTTAGTGGAACATGAGATTAAATTAACCAGTGAGGAGCCTGTGAGGTCAAAAGCATATCCCACACATTACAATCTACAGAAAGAGATTGATAAGGAAGTTGATAATATGATAACATGTGGAATAATAGAAAGGTCGTCCGCTGCTTATGCTGCTCCACTAGTAGTAGTGAAAAAGGCTGATGGGACAAATCGTATTTGTTGCAATTATAAAGGAATAAATAAGATAACGGTGTTTGACCCTGAGCCGATGATGAATAATGAAGATGTCTTTAACAAGCTCAGTGGTGACAGGGTTTACAGCAAATTTGATTTCTGCAAAGGCTATTGGCAGATCCCAATGTCCCCAATCGATAGCGACAAAACCACATTTATATGCGCCAAGGGGTTATATAAATTCAAGGTACTACCTTTTGGCTTAGTAAACAGTGCCTCTAGCTACAATCGAATGATGAGAATATTACTAGAAGGGTTCGAAAATCTAGAGAGTTATGTCGATGATGTGTTGGCCCACACACCAGAGTGGGAAGAACATCTAGTGGTACTAAGGAGATGCTTTGAACGAGTGAGGAGGGCAAAGCTAACTCTTAAACCAAGAAAGTGTCAATTAGGATACGGAAGAATTGACTTCCTAGGACACACAATAGGTGGAAACATGATCCAGCCTAAGGAGAAATCCATTGATAAGATTGTGGAGATGCCACGACCGATAACTAAGAAACAAATAAGAAGTTTCTTAGGGGCAGTGAATTACTATAGAAAATTTATACCCCAATGTGCTACACTAATGAAGCCATTCACAGAACTTACTAAGAAGAATGCTAGGGTATTGGTGGAGTGGAATGAAGAATTAGAAAGTGCATTCTGTGAGCTGAAGGATTGTTTGGCCAAAGCACCAGTGCTAAGATTGCCTGATGTAGAGAAGGAGTTTGTGGTAAGAACTGATGCATCGAATGAGGCGATGGGCTGTGTGTTAATGCAGAAACATGAAGGGGTTTTACACCCGATCGCATATGCTAGTAAGAAATTAAGCGAGAGAGAGAAAATATGCGGTGGAAGAGAAGGAATGTTTGGCATTAATCTGGGGGCTTCAGAAATTTAACAGATACCTTTATGGTAAGGAGTTCGTGATGGAAACTGACCACTGTGGGCTCCAATACCTTAAATCGGGAAGCATTAGAAATGCCAGGGTAATGCGGTGGTATTTGGCCCTACAAAATTATATGTTCAGGGTAAACTACATCCGTGGAGATGAGAATGTAGTGGCCGATTATTTAAGACGGGGACTCGATTAGACTAATTGAGAGTGAGAAGTAAGTGATGAGGGAGGTAGTTAAGGAAGAGTAGTATAGTAAGTAATAGTTAGAGTATAGATAAGAATGTGTTTGTTATGGACATCTATGTTATTAGAAAGTTTTGGTACACTTTATTTTGTGGAGGAATGTTGTAGCGATGTTCCTCTTAAAACCCACAATTCTTATGTATTATTAACATTATAATATGCAGTCAATGTTAATTAGTTTAAATTAATTCAGAGTTAATTAATGCCAGCCTATAAATATAATGTAAAGGCGCTATAAGATTAAATTAGAGTCCTTAGTAACAGTGTTGTTGGGGGAGAACTGGTCGTTGGCAATTTGACATTCAGGAGGCAATGTTAAAAGGTCTGATTTTGGCCATCGGTCGTCTGCTGGGAACTGTACGGCGGAAATGCGTCATCCGGTCTGCGTGAGTTTGCAATAAAATGTTCAGTGTGTCTGGTGCTGAAAAAAGTCAACACGTAATTCTCAAGTTGCGAACTCTCAGAGAAGTTTTAGGAGTTCGGATAGTTATTTGACCCTGGTTCGTCTAGAACTGCTGAGGGGTGCGAATGGTGTAGTGGCGAACAGTACTGTGATCGTCGAGTAATGATGGATGTATTCTCCGTGTGTAATCAGGAGTTATTTTCGTTCTCGAACTATCGGTCATGTGCGGTGGAATGCAGAAACTCTTTTCACGTTAATATAGTTGGACTGAGAAACTAATATCAGCATCTATAGTGTGTCTCTTCTGACATACTTGTCAACGGAATCGAGGCTACGCAAGTATCAGAATAAGTCCGATTCATCATTCGGACGTGACGAGTGCGAGTGGAGGACGGCACAGAAGCATTTGAGGCGAAGAGGCTAGAGGCAACAATCATCCTAGAAGAAGCAATCGACAGAATTTATACAAAGAAAGAATCCAAATGAACTCTACAGAAATCCACTACAGATCTGCTCCATTCCCGTGGGAGGTAGATATCTGACCTAAGAAGCGCTATTGGCTGATCTAGGCTGGTTAGGTAGTCATAAGTTAGATTAGTTCATAATCAATTTATATCTTAGAATTCTATTTAAATATTTTGCTGATTTTGACTGTTTCTGCAATATAATTGACGATGAAAGTTTGCAGTAGTTATTGATTAATTAATACTCAATTGAACTCATGAATATGTATATGAAGAGGCGGAATGGCCAAACCAATGCAGAGTAAGTTGAAATGTGTATATGCATCGTTACAATGTCTTCGGTTACGAGAAAGGTGTAGATCTATTCCCGCTTTATTTATCCAAACACGAGAGCGATTTCAGTGTAGATCTATTACTCATTTCTGATGGAGAAAAGAAGCATTATTGTTGGATAAAGAACTTTAACAGACTGATGGCGGTTCATAGAGAAAACTCATACACTTCGATGCACTATTGTAAAAGATGTTTGATTGGATTCAGTAGAATAGATTCGCTACACAAACATACCGAGTTCTGTTCCCAACACGAGGCTCAAAAGATAGAACTTCCAGCTGCAGGAATTATGTTGAGTTTTAAAAATTATTATAGAAAGATGAGAGTCCCCTTTGTAGTGTATGCCGATTTCGAAAGTTTCCTTAAACCTATAGACACTTGTCAACCAGACCCCAGCATGTCCTACACCAACAAATATCAAAAACACGTTCCAAGTTCTTTCTGCTATTATATAAAATGTTTTAGCGATGACCTATAATCGCAAGCCCCCGTAATGTTCACAGCGGAGAGCGAAGACGATGATGTAGCTCAGATATTTATAGACACTCTTATAGATAATATAAAAGATATTTATGATCGATTTAAATTTTTAAAGAAAATGATATTCGAAAAGAAAGATCGGGCTCTATACGACTCAGCTGCTGTTTGTTACATTTGCGAAGGCGATGTGCAGAAAAATTAAGGATTAATTCACAAAACCGGACAAGTCAAAAGTTCTACAGCTTCTGTCTAACCTCTGTTTTTCTTAGATTTATACAATTTCGCCTCAACAACTCAATGATTCAGTCAAAAATTGTTATTTTGTCATCCTATTATTGCCATTTATCATAATTTCAGCCATATTTGGAGCTCACTATAATTGATGTCTATAATGTTGAATGAAAATTTACATTGTAAATTTTTGTTCAGGAATGTGGTCTCGAGATTGAGGTCTTGGTCTCGAGACCGGAAAACTGTGGTCTTGGTATTGGTCTCGAATGCATCGGTCTTGGTCTTGGTCTCAGACCATCGGTCTTAGTCTCAGACCATCGGTCTTAGTCTCGGTCTTGGTCTCGAATGCGTCGGTCTTGGTCTTGATCTTAGAGGAACTGTCTTGGGATTGATCTTCGTCTTAAATTAGCGTTGTTGGTCCTTTGCCGTATCATAGCAAATTTTCGATATGTGTCGGTTATTTTTTAGATTATTAGTGACACCGGGGGCCGTATTCACAAGACAATATTAACGCTAATACCCGTCTTAAATATGGCTTATATCCGACTCGTGGGTTATATCGCCATTCATGACACAGAATTAACCCTCTAGTCTGGGTGTAAGTCTGATCCCACTTCGAGGTAGGTTTAAGTCCGCTAACACCAGCTTAATGGCGAAAAACAAAGATGGCGGCCCTTAGAACTAAGTTCTAATACCGTATTACCTTAGCCCTGTCTAATACTTATTTGGTCGGTTACGTGTAGACAATGTTAACCTTCAAATCCGAGGTGCGTGGTACAAGTACACCATTCAAACGGAACGCTAATCTACTTGTTGAGATGATTTTAAAGTGTTTGCCTATGCTAAATTATAAATAATTTATGGTGTGATATTCTCAGGCCGAAGCACATGGCTGAATCCTCACAAGTTCAGAGTGGCCGGTCAAATTGTTTTCTGGTTCATTATTAAGATTAGTATTCTTCAGCAATAAAATTAATGTTTTAAGCGTGTTATTTGTAGCGTCTTAATAAATTGAATTGTTTATAGAAAAGAGTATCCGTCATTCGTTTTGGTCTTAGTCTCGGACCATCAGTCTCGGTCTTGGTTTCGGGTCATTCGGTCTCTTTCTTGGTCTTGGACCACTCGGTCTCGGTCTTGGTCTTGGACCTCTCGGTCTTGATCTTAGTCTTGAGTTTCTGGTCTCGTTCCCATAACTAAATATGTTAGTGATAAATAAGGTGGTGTAGAATGGCATGAAGCTTTAGATGAATTCACTCACTGTTTGCAGATTTTAAGTCTCGGTGTACAATGTTTTTATCATGTAGGTACAGCATTCCATTTGCGATCTGCCTTGTCCAATTTGTTACGACATCTATAGATAGTTTATCTTCAATCTTCAATGACCGTAGAGTTTATGTAACGAACCACCTGCAGCGCATTCCATCACAGTGAATATTACTTTCGGAAGTTGACCGAGATAAACTGAGTGAATTTTCACTAAGTTTTTATGTTCAAGCAAAGTCCAGATCTGTTGCTTTACTTCGATGTCCGTTTTGAATTGGTCAGTAACTTTGCCATCTGCGAACAAGGATTGTTTAATTGTCAGTTGCGCTTTCTTCCACTGAATAGGACCGTACACAATACCAGATGCTCCTCTGCTCAAATAATAACGAGAAGCTGTATATTTGACGAAAAAGTCCGAGTCAAAATCACCAGGTGACTCTCTGCTTAAAAATATGAGAAAACATCCAGCCACAGCCAGTGGCGTCACTGGGGTTGGTGTCACCCAGTGCGGTAAACTCTTGGTGTCACCCCTCTAGACTTTCACCATGGTCTTCTTCCGAGTGTTCCTGTACCATATATAATCGCATATAGTAATGTTTGTAAAATAAGTCAAAAAGTTAATAAGGATATAAGAAAGAAAACAAATTGAACAATATAACTTCAATACTTCAGGTAAAACATAAATAAAGAACTTCGACAAACTCGGACAAAGTTAAATTTTTGTTATTTAACATTAAAATTTCTGTTATTTAAAAGTTTCCCTTCCTGGTTTTCAAAGCTGCAAACCTGTCAGTCACATCATCAAAATCAATATCTGTCACCATATCACTTTCAATTGATAATATAGCCAGATCAGAAAGTCTTGACTGTCCCATGGTTGATCGCAAATAGTTCTTTATAAGTTTCTGTTTTGAAAAGCTCCTCTCACATGAAGCCACAGACACACAGATCGTAAGAAATAGTTGTAGGCTTAGTGAGAGTATTGGGAGAGATTCAAGGAAATCCCAGTCAACTATGATTATGTACACTAAAAAGAACCGTCTAAAAAAGAAAACTTGTCATACAAAATATTATTTTTTTTAAAATATTGTCCATGGAAGTTACAACTTTTTTATTTCATTGTAACAAGTTTGAGTGGATTGTAACTTTTTTACTGGCTAAGGGAGTATTGGACATACCAACCTGCATACGATGCGGATGGCAAATGCTGCAAGGCACAATTAATGGATTCATATACAAATGTAACCGGCGGTCAACAATATTCGTTGCAACACTTCTTCTTCATTTTTATCAGGAAGTGTTGTCGCCAATGCACGACTGTCATTTCATGACATATATTTTATTATTTTATATTGCGAAATGCTGGCGAATGTCAGTAACCGCATCAATTATTGGGGGGATCTGCGTGTGGCAGTCTCAACAGTGACTCGTTGGTTCGAAAAATTACACAACCGTTATTTATTTTTCTATTTCCATCTTTTTAATTAAAAAATTAAATTAAAAAATTAAAATATATATTTTTCAGACAGATAGAAAAACGTGTGTATGCCGTAATTATTAATTTATTGTAGTAGTAAACTACTAGTATACTATAGTATAGTAACACTAACTTTTTTAAGTGGAAGCCTGCCGCTGTTTTTCTCCTTTAAAATTTCTGTCCTGTCCTAATTAATTTACTTTAAAATATGTATATTTTAGTGATATTGATAAAATTAGAAAATTTCGAAAAAATAATTATTTACATAAAAAAACGAACCTGTAAACAACGTCTGTAATTTTCTGCAACCACGTGACTCCACACGTCATTAATTGGCGCGTTTGCAAATGACCCACGATTCTACTCCGACTCCGAGGCTCCGAGCAGCTCTGAGCTCTGAGTCTTATTCATTTAAGCACCAGACGCTCTGCATGGTGGCACCCTGTGCCTGCTCATGTATTTAACAATGAACGGTTATGAAACCCGACTAGACAGAGCTATGTATGCTTTGTCAAATTTGCAATTTTTTTATTTTGGTGTCACTCCTTGATGGTGTCACCCGCTCTGAATCGCCCCCAGATTTTTCACTCTAAAGTCTCAACATAAAAAATTCTTACCCTTACCCATTAACTCCTGGAATCCTGAAGCAGCGGTTCACCGCCGAAACTGAGTATGATACTTACACCCACCATAGAGCTTCAATATATAACTACTGAGTCCTCTCTTCATTTTCACAAGTTTACATTTATTGATACTCGGACAAATTGTTTTTCTGAGTCCGTGTACTGCCGCATTTACAGAGCCCTTGATCAAGTCTTTCACGTGCACAATAATGTTGGTGCTTGGTCATAGACATCATTGCTCTTAATAAATGCAAACCCAAAGTCGCTCAGCTTTGAAGTTTTGAGCACTCAATTTCGAATACACCGGATGTGGTACGCAATGGACCTAAACTCCTTTTTGTACAATCCATCTGACTCGGCGCAGCACTCGTGAATAAATCGTATAAATCGTATCTGCGTTCAGCTTTAGAAATGCATTGTTTACGATTGCAAAGATGGCGGTAACATCCATAATGCATTACATGTAGGTCTATGTAGAAATGGCAGCACACACAATTATAGCATCCTGGTATATTCTAAGCTAGAAGTAGACAACGAGTCTCATATTCATCGTATGCTGTAAAATCACTTAATAATTCGAATTTTATCGCGTTATCGTGATACCATACCTTTGTCGTAAGTAACTACACATATGCCTATAGATGACTGAATATTATGCTACTAGAATGTATGCCTAAGGATCGACCTATTGTTTACATTAACCATGGACATCACGCCGCAATATCGAAAGCCATGTACGGAGATATTTTACGGCCTACGGTTTAACCATGCAACCATTGAACAACTGGTTATTCCAAGCAGAGGCACTAGCGAAGTACAGAACTACATTGTAGTGTAATAAAGGACACTACGAGTTGCGCAATCGACGGAGGCTTTATGATTATTATGTATTATTATGTATTATTTAGTTTAAATGAAATTGTAGCTATTAGTTTTCATGTGAACATTCGAATCAAGCTGGACTACAGGATATTCAGATCGGCTATGCACTTAATGAACTTTACATGTACGTGACAGACCAGTAGCCGCTGCCAATCGCTTCTGTAATTGGCTTAATTAATACAACTCCCAGCGCATTACCAGATTCGCGCATCTGACAGCAGGAGCTAGAGGGATAAATAGAGAGACAGGAAGGAGGACGGTCCAGACGGACGATGGAAGCAAGCGAGGCAGAGGCGACAGGTGAAGAAATTAAGCAGACATCCGACAAGTTTTGTGATGGTTTCGTCTGATACTACTAAATTATTAACTCACAATCTCAAAAAGTGAGCGTATTAAATACTAGGCTAGAAAAAAAGCTACAACCAATGGTTATTATTATTATTATTACTACTGCTATTATTATTATTACTATTATTATTTGTTTCCATCCGAGGTATTATTATTATTATTGCTAATATTATTATTTTATATAATTATATGCGACCGAGTAAAGGCCTGGGAAAGAAAGTTAAGAATTTAGATATGAATTTGGATCCCAATTTCATACATGTGACAAGTGACAACCTACTTGTACATTATTTGTCCATTCAAACTTTGTTATTATTAGTACAAATTGCTTATTGAAGAGGACATTTTAATATATGTTGATCCTATACCATCTCAGATGAGGGATCGTACACTTCATTGACTATTTCAACCTGGTTCATGCAAAAACCTATTAGTTTGGTAATATTTTAAAGAATACAATTTCGAACTTTCATTGAACCAACTGATAAACGAAATATGATTATACGAAGTATATACTCTTCGCAATGGGAGCGCCTCTGTTTAGGCTGCACTGTGAGGGCGCTTCATAAATTCGTAAATAGAATAGAATAGAACCCATTTTAGATACCGCTCTTAGATAAGCTGGTGCTTAGCGTTTAGCCTATATAGGTTCTTAGGAATGTTTAATCGGTTGAATCGCATGATATACAAAATGCTGGTAAAAATTTACTAAATAGCGATATTGACATTGAAGACTCCCGCAACTTTAGTCAAGAAACAGATGAAAAATCACGAGAATGTTGCGCACAATAACAGCCCAACATATTTTGAAAAAGCCAACCATTGTCAACTATAAAGATGGATAAGAAAATTAATGCATTTTTGTCATGAAATGCTAAGAGAATTGGAAGACATCTTGTGTTGACTTGGATTCTATCACTTATTATGGAATCTGTGCATACCGTCTTCAAGGAGACTACACTTTGGCGCTCTCAATCCCAAGGTGGTTAAAGAGAACCTTCTTAGGTTGAGATGGTTTTCTGTTGAGGGAGCGCTGCAAATTGAGGGTCCTGCAACCGGGAATGTACGGCTCTGCCTGGTGGAGGTGAGAGCAAGAGGAACATAGGCGAGACCTTGTTCTGTCGATCAGAGGGAGAGTGTTTCCAGAGCGGTCACTTATTAGCATTTGTGGCGCTCCGTAACGAGTGATGATATGGGTATACAATGCCGTGGCGACGGTCGGTGCTGACTGATCTTTTGTAGGGACCATTTCTGTGAACTTAGTCAGTGAGTCCACGAACAAAAGAATGTACTTATGACCTTGTGCCGTTGCTGACAATGGTCCTGCGAAGTCTAGATGCCATTTTTGAAAGGGTCCACAAGTCTGTAATGGATGAAGGGGAGTCTTGGTCGCTCTGGGTCCTTGTTTAGCCCTCTGGCAAACGTCACAGCTGGCAATAAATTGACTTAGGTCTGAATACATGGCGGCCCAGTGAAATCGGCTACGTAAGACCAGAAAACAACGGTCAATCGCAGCATGGCCTGAATGTTCGTGGCAGTGTTGGAGGACCATCTTGCGCAATACAACTGGCACGGCTACTTGATGGATCAGTTCACCCTGAGTATGTGAACGCTTAGATCTAGGTTGGAATAGACGCATTAAAACGCCGCTGTCATTTATAATAAAATGTTCAGCTCTGAGAAGTGTTTTCCTCGCTACACTGGTATCGCATGGCCAAGTGCCCGAAGTTAAATATTCCACTAACGGCTTAAGTTCACGGCACTGAGATTGGTATTTGCGAATGTCTAGATCGTCATTAAATAATACGTAATCTCTACAATTGTTTGCCTTGTCGATTAACTCCGATTGCACCTGTTCAGCCATGAGACTAGAATCGGCGTTAAAAACGTCAGGTGATTCGTCGGATAGCGCTATGGGCCTGAGATATACACTGGCATAGTGAAATGTCGGATCTGCCGGGAATTCGTCAGGCATCATTTCTGGGTTAAGTACGCCGGGACAGAGCGTCTGCAGCGCCGTTTAAACGCCCTGCTCGATGGATGATCTGAAAACTGTAAGGCTGCAACAACAGGCTCCAACGACTGAGACGAGAACTGTTGATTTTCATCTGATTTAACCATTTTAACGAAAAATGATCGGTCACCACTCGAAATGTGTTATTTATTAAATAAGGATGAAATTTTTGAACCGCAACAATTAATTCCAACCCTTCTAATTCACTGATGGAAAAGTTAAACTCCCCTCCTTTAAGCGATCTGCCGGCATACTTTACTGGTCTCTCTACCCAATTTGGTGCTGTTTGACTAAGTATGAACCCAATCGCCTGTTCGCTTGCGTCGATGGTGATCGTAAACGGGTGTGAAAAGTCCGGAAATCTTAAAACTGGCGTAGAGGTCAAATCCTCTTTCAAGGTGAGAAAAGCATCATGCAAGGCTTGGTCCAGATGAACTTTGTATCCTTGTGAAGCAACTGGCTGAGGAGAGCTGCTATCTTGGCGTACCCCTTGAGGAAACGACGGTGGTAACCAGTGAGGCCAAGATATTGACGGACTTGTGTGACGTTCTGAGGTTGAGGAAATTCGATGACGGCTTTGATCTTGCCTTTATCGATCGCTATTCCCTCTGAAGACAACACGTGATCCAAGAACTTTATGCTCGTCCTGGACCACTGGCACTTACCTCGGTGAAGGCGAAGACGTGCCGATCGAAACCTGTCGAAGGCTTGATGCAAATGGATGAGCTGCTGAGGCAAGTCATGTGAGAAAATAATGACGTCATCAATGTAACACAGGACGTGAGAGTTCAATTGACCGCAAAAGACCGTATTCATGAGGCGCTGGAAGGTCTGGCACGCTCCAGCCAAGCCAAATGCCATTCTATTATAATAACACGACCCTTCTGACGTAACGTAGGCCGTTTTTCCTTAAGAAGAATCGTCGAGACATACTTGGAAGTATCCCGACTTTAAATCGATGGCCGTGAAAAACCCTGGCTTTTTCTCTCCAAGTAGATCGAGAATGTTATCGAGATTTGGTAATGGAAAAGCAGTTTGAGTTGTAACAGCGTTCAGTCTGCGATAGTCTACGACGAAACGCGGAGAAACTTCACATTTTTTGACACTAAGATGACTGGAGCCGCCCATGGAGACGAGCTGTGAGATACGACGCCGGACCTGAGCATGTCCTCCGTCTGTCTCGAGATCTCCGCGCGAGCTGCAGGGGAGTGACGATAGGCTCGTTGTCTGGTTGGCAAACCTGTGGTTTCAATGTGGTGAAAAACTTCAGTTGTTCCTGGTAACTGCGCTATATCAGTTGCAAAGAGGTCTTTGTTTTGAAAGATTAGGTCGTAAAGTTGGTTGAACGGTGCGCCGTTGAGATGATCCCTTTCTATCTTCAGACCCAAGTCCATGAGAATCCGGTCCCTTGACTGCGAATCAGGAGGAAGGTCTGGCAACGGCGGCTGAGGTACGATTGGAGTTGGAATTAAAGGTGAAGAAATAGAAGTCAATTTCAATGATAAGTAATTTATAATAAAGATGGGAATTCTAGTTCAAAACGATCAGACAAGTCATTCAAATGAATGTTTGTTATAATTTTAACTTAGAATATGTAGGAATAATCTACTGCTTGGTTGGGGTTCCGGACTTATTCGTCGGCAATTCCTAGGATTGTGCGTTTGAGAGGCATTTTATTCACAAGTGCCTATAGGCCATGTGACTACGCAGTTGACTCTCAACCGCGCGGCCGTTTAAGCCTCCTGTAGCTAAGTGTTTTCGAGGGATTGCGGCCATTGGGGTACCTCGACCGATAGTCACAGGTGGCTATTCAATCTTCCGACCAACCCACGATGAATGCCGCTTCTACGTCCTCCTTGTGCGTCGACGAATATGTGAGGACTACTTGTCAACATGTTCCCATGTTTGCGAATAGTTTTCAACAGTAACTGTTGTCACTCTATCGAATCGACGCAAATTGACTCGGAGTCTCTGAACATCAATGCCATCCGTTGGTTTGTTCCACGCTTAGCTAATTGTGCAGAATTTTGCTAATTGACATGGTGTTTTTTCTCGATAATGCGACTTAACATCAGTAAGGCCAGCGCAGGGCTTCAATGCTGAAGATGTGAGGATGCTAGAACACAAAACTAGACAACTGAACCACTCAAAATGTTAGCTCATCGCCCGAACAAAACTGCGACATGAACATCTAGACCTCCATCACTTCAATCGTGCTCCCACTCTCTCCATGCACTTAAGGTGCTTAGAGACTTCCTGACGAGGCTCTGCAGAACATTACTTAAGCGACCACCATGACTCGTCTGCTGAGTGTCGCCTCATCGTGGTGGGTTATGCTTCTGAGAAAGACAGAGCAAGACTCGATCGCTTCGTTTCTCGTCTGCAAAGAGCCAGTTGTCTCTCGAAGGATTCGTGAATGGATTGGTCGAGCAGAGGATCGCATATTGCAGACTGCTATCTGGAACGAGTTCCACGTCCTACCGCAACATTTTCCTCCCGTCAACAAGCGAGTGTGCAACTTTCGTCCAAGGCCTCATGACTTCACCCTACCCGTAAAAGGCAATAAAAACTTCATCACAGGAGTACTGCTCAAGCATATGCAATAGAATGGCCCTTTTTATCAAACCAAACATTATTCTTAATCAAATATCTTGTAACTAGGTTGCGGTTTACCAACCGTGTCTTGCTTATAAGCGTACTCCAATTATTGTGATGCAAATCATCATCATCATCTGACCTTCGCACGATGTCTGCAGAGGCGGGGCAGCAAAGATCACCAAACACAGTGAGCTCACCGCATACCACATAGTCGTGGCAGTGACTTTCGAAACCCTTGGCCCAATTAATGGCAGCGGCTTGGACTTCATTTAAGAGCTAGGTAGACGATTAACTCTCATCACCGGTGATCCCAAAGAGTCTTGCAACCTTCAACAGTGCCTCTCAATTACTATTCAACGCTTCAACGCCGTTGCATTCTGAGGAACATTTGCTCATACGGATCTTGACGAGGGAGAAGCTATTCAAGAATAATAATAATCCTCTTTATTGACTCTTTTTTATGATGATTTCACAGTGTAATGTTAATAATAATAATAATAATAATAATAATAATAATAATACGTATAATTATTATTATTATTCTAGTGTGGGTACTACGATGATCTTTAATCATGTTACTTTTGTTTCAGGACGGAGGTATGAATTGTATGAATTTGCCAGAGGTTGTATTATCACGCCTGACGATGAGCACAAAGAATTTAACTGCAAAGTCACCAAAAAAACTTACGATTGCAGGAAAATATGCAACTCTGATTATTGTAATGGGGAAAACAATACTATAACCTGATCATTTTAGCCTCTAATGCTTCATGCAATAAAATTTACCTGACAACCAGAGACAAATAATTAACGCTTAAGCAATCCTACTGACGAAATTGTATCTTAAAAATATAGCTACTTTCATGAAAAATGGATACATAAAGATATAGGCCCTAACCAAATTTAATTAGAAAAAGAATTTGGAGATTCACATCTTCGAGTTTGATGCAATTGTACAACCTGTGTCTGGTAGTAAGAAACTCATTTAGCCTACACTGAATCGAAATAAATGAACCGAATGATAACACGATTCATTCATTAAACCGAGATATGTTCTTCTTCTAAGCTATCAAACATGAAAAAGCGTGACGGAGTTGGTTCTAAATACGAGTAGGTTCATATCTGCAGAAGTTAAGTCAGACATCAAGATGTCAATTAAAAAAAGTATTGCATGTAGATGCCAGTTACAATAATAATTAAGTTGAAATTTGACGTGCCACGCGCGCAGTTACTCCAAAGACTCGGCAAGCAATATTCACATGAAACATTGTGACCATTATTTGGGTTTATCATGCTGCTTTAATCAACCTGTACAGAAATGAATCCATTTAACACTGGGAAACTAGCGATGACCTGGATGAATAGGAGAGCACAACATATTTTAGATATTTAATGTACTAAGACTTACTTAAGTAATGTAAACAAAAGAATCAGAGAAGCAGATACAGATAATAGATAGTAATGAAATGATCCCCCACACACGAACACGATATTCCTACCGCCAGTCACGAAACAGAAATTATAATTAACTAATTGTTTGTATTTGTGAATATTAGCTCTTTATACTCATCTGTCCTACCTAACTAAGCTAAGAAAGCCTATTTAACGAGATGGCTTAGTATGTCTGAGGCTTAGAGACAGCTCCTCATCCATCCAAATGTAACTAAGGTTGTGTGATAAATTATACCAACCTAAGGGAATGCAGCTAGTTATGGTTGCTCTAATTATGAATTAATATAATATAATTCCGCAACAGGATTCTCCCACTTTAGGATATGTTCTGGTTGTACAATAATAAGTGACAAGATTTATTTCACTATCGTAGATTGTTATGAAATTTATTATCGAACTACAAAATCAAGTGTTATCAAGGTGACATTATCTCACTGACAAGCGTAGCGTCATTGAACAACAATAATATTATGATGCAGGCCCACGAAGCAATCGAGAAATTTGAACAGTATCCGACATATTGTCCTATCACAGAAATCCGATCGACTTGCTTTCGATGGGGTTATGGAGTAGCGATTCCTCGGAGTAAAGATGTCCACAATCAACCGGTATTCCAAAATCATTCGACAAAGCCATCCTGCGCATAAGAAAATATGATAAAACATGAGCGTTTAATTGTTCACTTGTCTTTTGCATTGAAAACGGCGTACAAGCTTAACTAATCGCTATTAAACCTACACGTTGGATCTTGCAAGGCACAAAGGCACCAGCGAATAAAGCACGCAGTTACCAGTTGCATAAATCATATCTTATTTTGTCTCATTCAATTATACGGTACTGCAAAACTAACAGACACGTAACATCGTGCGAAACTTTTTACCTAGGTTATTTTAAATCATCAAATTAAAATTGACTACTTCTAATAGCCCCATACATTGAGGGTTAGCAAATCGGCATGAAAGGACGCCAAGCCTTTTAGAGTCTGAGATTAAAATCTTTTAAATAAGCCGCCATAGGGATGTGAAAGCGTCCAAATAAAACCCTGGCGTCAATCAGGCACTTTCAGCTAATTTGAACATGGCGAAGAAATTAGAGCGAAGAACACTTAAGGCAACACCGGATTTGTTCTTTAAGCCGTCATATGGAATAATTTTTTCAAATTGAACAAACACATGATATCCGTGTAAAATTTTCCGATCATAAGACTTGTGTCACTCTAAGCATACATGTAGTTACCAGTTGCATAAATCATATCTCATTTTGTCACATTCGATTCTACGGTACTGTAAAACTGACAGACACGTAACATCGTACTCAACTTTTTACCTAGGTTATTCTTAAATCATCGCGTTATATTAGATTACTTATAAAAGCCCCATACATTAAGAGTTAGCAAATCGACATGATATCCGTGTAAAATTTTCTGATCGTAAGATTTGTGTCACTCTAAACATAGTACACGAAGATTAACATTCATATTCATTCAACCAGAGAGACTTTTGTAGTGAGTCATCGAACGTTGCCCATATGCTTTCACGTACAACCGGAGCAACATGTACTGGAATAGGTCCTATAGTAGTCTCAAACATCTGTTAATATTAGCGAACCAATTGAGACGAACTATCTGCTATCTTTACATTTCTATTTTGACATCGATGCTTGAACATCGTGATCGAATTCTGTCATTTGGGCAATCACAAGCAAGAGAGCGTCAAACGACTGAACGAAGTGAGTGTAGGACATTTGCCGCCCCAGACATTTGCCCCCAGGACAATTGCCTTCCGGATAATTGTCCCTCCCGACTATGACAATTGCCCCCCTCCCCAGTTTGCTCGGCTCGCCTATGTTACATATGCATGCTTGTATATGTGTGTACATGTGGTGCATGATTGTATGCACACTATGTATGTGTGCATAGATGTGTCCATGTCGGCTAAGTGGTACTAAACCTGTTAAATATCTATTAGAGGATTGATATATCGCCATAGGGGACTTTACCCACTCTCAGAGAGATGATTATCGCATGTCACTGACGGTTTGCTAACCATCTGCAGCTGCTTACTAGCTGACCATCACCGCTTGCTAAGGCGTGTCACGAACTGCATGCAGTATTTATGCATCTAGCAAGATAAATATTAAGAACTGGACTCACTTTGTCTCCCGTACGACATGATAATTAGTTGCTTGTTTTCATATACTTTACATAATGGCAGTTAAATATATAACTTGTCATCATCCGTTCATACTTCACACTAGGGGGACAGTTGTCCGGGGCAAATGTCCTACCCAAAATCGGGGGATGGCAATTGTCCGGGGGCAATTGTCCAGGAGAAAATGTCCGAGGGGCAAATGTCCGTTCCCCGAGCTATGTGTCTTGCGCAAGAATCCAAATACACGCTTCGCGGCCACCACTTACTGCTTTCCAACTTCCATCAACTGGTACGTCAATCTCAGCTGCTGGCTTCACATCAGATATTATGAAGGGCGCGAAGCACACAAAGCCACCGCTTGGTCGTTTCTTATATGTAAATCCTGGGTACAATAAAGAAACCGCGACCACGATAATTTGCTCTTTACATAATCTGACTCACTCATTCACTCAGTCACCCACTCAACCAACTTATCCACTGACTCATTCGTCTACTCACACAATTCAACTCAGCAAAACCATACCAATCAAACTGAATTGACAATGGGTCCATTTTCATGACCCGACCCAACCCAACGCATCCAAAGTGGACCCGACCCGACTTCTGAAACCATATATCTGACTAAACCTGACCCGACCCATGAAGTGCATGAATCGATATTATTTTCCGTCAATATCCGTGTAGACTGCTAATATATATATATATACATATATATATATGTAATATTGTATTCATCTATATCTCTTCTCGTATCAATTTGCTGCCCGTCTACAGTTCTTTCAGAACTGCCTGCATGGTTCGCCTGCATGGTTTACTGGAATGAACCTTGTACAACTTGATGTTAATAAGTGGTTTAACCTTTCAAAGCCCGGTCTTGGAAGTCAATCGCCTTGGTCTGCTGTTCAACCTTCTTTGCAATAGCCTTGGGTTTTTTTCTTTGCCCTGGGGTCTGTTGCCTTTCCCTCAACCATAGGCTCTTGGAGTCTCTTGCCAATGAACGCTTGAACAGATTCGAAGATGGAAACCGCATCGAATCATTATGAAAGCACTTGAGTTGAAAATTAATCTCTGCGAAACAAATGGTGGATCGAAATTTGTCCAGACTTGAGATCCAACCCAATCCTCCCCACGAGGTTTTGGACTAGAGCCGATCAGATTCACCCAATGTACAGATATTCGTGACCCGACTCCGGCCCGACCCGACTTCGACAGACTGGTCGACCCGACCTGACCCGACCCATGGGAAGCTATGATCCAATACCCGGCAATCCAATCTGCGCCCATCCAGAACTCACGTTCTGTCTCGGCCAACCCAGAACACCCACGCACCCAAACTCGACCGTCCAGACCATCTCACTCACTCGCCTACTGACCTGACAAGTAAACCTTGTGTGAACATCGTTTACTTGATTTGCCGCTTGTCTTTGTGATAATAAGGAGATCAATTATTTGTATGACAGCTCTGATATTTCTTGTTGTTGCCTCTGAAGTGGTTTAAATAACTCGTACATGGTTTACGAGTTTCAATTTATTGCTGTAGGGTTTTTTGTAGGAGTGAGCTATAATGCTGGAATTTTTCAAGCAAAACACCTGGTATTGCGCAATTGAGAGTAACTAGTCTACATGTATGATTTGTTGCTTGTGTACAAGATGTGACGTGATCAATTGCTTGTTTAACAGCTCTGTAGTTTCTTGGATATGACTTTTGAAGTGGTATCAATATTCACTCTCGGATTCTGAACTTTAATTTGTTGCTTGTTGTTGGCAATGTCATGTAGTTCATTTCCCTGTTCAAGAAAACAAGCCCTACTGCTATCCTAAATTACTTTTTTTAAATTTCATGTCATTCGTCCAAATGGTAGTTTGTGCTTTGACATAAAAACACTTTATTTGGAAATTATCAGCAAAGGTTGTTTCAAATTTCGAAATACAATGCATCGATAATAAACGCTTTTCCGACTATTTGAGTCACGTCGTTAATCCACTATTACACTGCTCGCTTGGTTTCAGCTCTGCAGCAAGTAATTTGGACAAGGACTTCGAAAAGAATGGGACGCTTCCTCCTGATTTCGTTGGCTGGGTTCGCGCTTATCTTAGCAGCAGCAGGTATTGTATTGTATTTTGCACGGGCCTTTAACTGAGAACTGGCTGAATGAAATTCTATGACATCCAGAATATCTCGACGTAGGCCTACCATTTCTCCAGACGTCAAGAATGCATTGCGAGATATTGCGAGAAGGCTTGAATTCTGACATGTGTTGTGTTACATCTTTCTACAACTCATGAGCCCACAGTAGAACCTGACGCCAGGCAAAATTTATAACCGGAACACAGTGTTCATAGATGGCCTAAATATGTATTGTATATTGTCTTTGGTGCGTTACACTATATGATTTATACCTCTTGGCTTACCACACTTCTGAGTGATAGTGGGGTCCATGGTAAAGAGCCAACGAAGTCATACGCACGATGATGCACTACGATGTTCTAGACCGAGGCACTTGAACGCCGTGACGATACACAGAGCGAATTAGACGTACAGAGCTATAGATGAGATAGGTCGATTGATAAGATCACATTTATTTTTGGGTCAAGCTTTACGCTTTAGGGTGAAGCTTGACCCCAAAAGCAAATGCGTTGTGGGTAAGAAAGAGGACTGTGAAGTGAATCCTATGAGGTAGCGTAAGCCAACAAAGATGTTCAGTCATAAAAGTACAAATACGAGAGAAACCAAGTCGTTATCACTGAAGAGAGTGCTACTCATACGCTGAACCACGAGCGGTTTGACACCGTTAGAGTGGTCATTCGTACAAGCCAGCGATGACCACCGCGCTTGGACATCATCAACATAGTGTAGGCCTAGTCCCTGAACTTAGCCGAGGCGGAACAAGAAGGTCGTCACCGAGAGTGCATCAAATGTCTCCCTTGAGCGATGGATAAAGCAATGATTTCCACCCAACATGAAAGTAACGTTTATGGGGTAAGTTTGAAAGGATGGAGGTCAGCCCTACCAGTGAATGATCTGATGACGTTTGTGGGTGGATGAACATATATCCTGAGCAGAAACATCGTCGTGGGTGATGAGTCTGATGACCAAGTCCAGAATTCATCCAATAAGTGGGTTAAGTTTCGTGCAAGTTAACGAAGACCAATCGAATGAGCAGTATAATTCTCGAACATCTCTTGACCAAATGATGACATGTTTCTTTCCATACTTAACGTCTAACACAAAATATCTTTTCCAAACTTGTGATGTGAAAAAACAATCAACAGAAAATTCGTGAATAACGTAGACTCAAGAAATATACACTTTTGTTTGAACGAACATTATATCTTCTGCTAATTCATTCTCCTGCCTTGATTTGATTTTCGGCTAGATGGGAGTTCTGCCCAGGTGAGCTCGATCCTCCACTAGGCAGAACAAGGCGTAATCGATTGTGCTAGTACAGTGGTAAGACCTGAATATTTGGACAGGCAGTCAATGGACCACGAGCAGAGTACAATTGGTCCTCTAGCTCTTACTGTCTTTTTATCTTTGAACGTGCATATAACACAGGAGAGCATATGAGCACAATAAGCTCTATGGTTCGTTAGGTGGCGCCCTGGCTCGTTAGCACCGACTCAATTCGGCTTCGCAGTTTCAAGCAGCGTTAAGACTGTTCTTTTCAGCAGCCCATAATTGCTGGAAGCGTATTAGCCTTGAAGGGGAGCAATATTAATCTTTGTAATGAATGAAATGATGATTACGAGAGTTGTTTAAAACAAAAACGATGAATAAGGATGATCTGTTTGAATCTGCCCAAGCGAATGCTATTGATATATCTAGATATTAGATGTATATATACATGTGGTCAAGCTTCATCAACGTCGTCAGATGTAACTATGGGATCTCTATGGCATAAGCACTGTTCTTGCTGAGACACACTCCTGCAATCTGACTGCCTCACTAACACACAAACTCTCTCTCTTTCTCTCTGTCTCTCTGTCTCTGTCTGTCTCTGTCTGTCTCTGTCTGTCTCTGTCTGTCTCTGTCTGTCTGTCTGTCTGTCTGTCTGTCTGTCTCTCTCTCTCTCTCTCTGCATAGCTATGACTAACTCTCTACTACCGCCTACAATGAATATTTAATTCGTTAGTGCTCCATAGCTGGGTTGAACAGGGAATTTGAATTGACTTATGTCGGTGCCCACATTGAAATTAATTCTTCATATTTAAGTGTAAGCGCGAGGCCTTGGTTGTCGAAGGGGCCAATTTGTCTCCTTTTGTGAGCTCTGTTTACTGATTACAATGAAGCAGAAACTAAGTCACTTGAAAGTACAGCGGCATAGCAATAGAATTTTTTGACGTGGCCCATATCCATATCTCATGATAATGCGATGTATAACGTCTGTGCAGAAATTCATGCTTGTATCACAAAGTGCACAGTCACTGGATATTTCGGACCTATGAGGCTACGCCGCTGCACTAATGGTGACCTACCTGGCGTAACTGAATGAAGTGCACTCTGCAGCTTCACTACTTCCTTACATATACTCCTCACTGTCCTCAGCACTATCACGAAAATCCAATGGTTAAAGGACTTCGAAAGATTGTGCTACACGAATAAATGTAATGTGTTTACTCTGTAGGTCTCAGTTGCTATGTCTGCTCATCACGCTTCTCTGGAGACGTTTGTTTGTACCCGGACAGAAAAAGCTTAGAGCATTTTAGATACACGTGTGATTCCAATAAAACGCATTGCAGAACGAGGATACAAAAATATTTTAATGCGACAGGTTTGGAACGCCATTGTTATATTTTAATTAATTATATATCTAATGCGTATTCTTCACAGCTGTGTTTGAGACGTGTTTGTCAAAATTCAATCGACGCAAGTGTAATGAGCACACTTCCGAAATGTATGTGTCTCGTGTTAATCAAATACAACGCATTCATGCAACACGCAAGAACGTGGAACAAATGACGTATGGTACAACTGTTATGTTGCAAAACTGATATTTAGTGAAACAAGTATGTGGCACAACTGTCTCATAAATATTATTCTGTATGTTTAAAAAAGGCACATACGAGGAATGATTCTGTTTGAATCCACGTTGTGCATCATTATTCATTTAGTTACAGACTGTAATTTAAAAGTGAAAATTAAATTTAAATACTATGTGGTGTTATCACATAACAACAAACATAGCAATGATGTAAAACCCGTAAGGAACCGAGATCTAGCCACCAGAGTCACCCAATTATTGAGATGAAATTAAGTAGAGATCGATGACGAGTTGGGTAGGCTTATATTCAGTGAGGTGGCAAGGTTCCTAGACTTAAGTAATTAATTAGTATAGGCCTAAAGTATACAGACTGAACAGAGCGTTGTTGTCATTATCATCAGCATGATTGTTAAGCCCCTACTAATTGTTTCATTTTTCATTCTAAAGCGAACTTGTCGAGATTTTTTTTATAAACAGTCATTATTTATGTGAGTCGGACATGCTAAACGTGAGAGGCAGAATGGACACACTACATCATAGAATTGCAGTAGTCAAGTTTTGTCGAATGTGTTGTGCCAGAGCTTTCAACGTCACTACACTTATAGCGAGGCATATACCGAATGATCCATTTAAGTTAAAGCCATAAAACTCGAGAATTTGTAGTTATCTCTAGCTTGTACAGCTCAGTTGAGTCACGCAAAAATGAATGGTCCTGGTTAGAGTACGAGGAAGAAAAGGGTGAGGTGTAAAGAGTCTGAATGTTGGAAATGTGGATCGATGATCCACATTTCCAACAAATTTCCCCATTTTCATGGAATCGGGAAAGATGAAACAATTGTGGCCTTATTGAAGCGGGAATTATGAAACGTTTCTGCTTAATTTGTGGCTGGGATGATGATAGAAACACTTTTTGACTAGAAGCCGGATTGGATAATTCTTTTAACCAATCCAGCTTCTTGTTATGCATATATCTTTTCATCACTCCCGCTTCCATTAATACAGCATTCTTGTCGGCAATCCAGCTTCTGGCTAAAATCTGTCCATCCTTCCAGCCTCCACTTAAATGGCAATTTTTTTATCATTCCAGTTTCTAGTAAAACAGATTTATTTTCACCAATCCAGCTTGTAGTTAAACGGAATTCATTTCATCAAATCATTCCCGGGAAATAATGAAGATCAGGGTAAAATGATATTTAAAAATGTAATACTATCAATAATAATAATAATAATAATAATAATAATAATAATAGTAATAGGGATGCTACAATGATTTTTGATCGTGCTTTTTGCGTTTCAGGACGGTTGTTGATTGAATATACGAGAGGTTGTGTTAGGATGCCTTGGTATGATCAACAAGGATTTGACTGCAAATTCACAACTACAACCTTCGATTGCAGAAATATATGTAACTCTAGTTATTGCAACTGGTTAAATAATACTATATCCTGATAATTTGGTCGGAAATGCATCATGCAATATCATTCACCCGACTACCAGAGACAAAAACTAACTCTTAAACAATTCTCATAATGAAACTGTATCTTAAAAATAAAGCTACTCTCATGACAATGGATACATAAATAATAATTAAATTGAACTAGAACAGAATTTGGAGATTCACGTCTTCGAATGTGATTACGAATGTATCTGATAGTATGAAAATCATGCAGCATACATTGAAATTAATGAACAAAATGATCAGGCGATTCAGTGTTAGTTCATTCTACCGAGAGATGGGCTTCTGCTTCAAAGCTATCAAACATGAAAAACATGACAGAGTTGGTTCTAAACACGAGAAGATTCATTTCTGTAGAATGTAAGTTAGACATCGGGATGACATAAATTGGGATCAATAAAAATACTAGCAGATGCCATTGACAATGATAATTATACTGAAATTGATGTACCGCAGATGCAATCGCTTCGAAAACTCAGCACGCCATGGGCCTATTCAGGTGAAACACTGTGACTAACATTTAGAAATATCATACTTTTGTCTATTATATGGAGAACCGTTCCATAATCCGAAGGTTTGATAGTCCGAAGGTTCGATAGTCCGAAGAAAATTTCTTGTCTGAAGGTTCGATAGTCCAAGGTTCAATAAAAGGCCATCGATCGGGTTTCATACCGTCAGTTGCTACTACGAGAACTTTTATGGCGCCTCACCAAGTACTACAAGCTTGTTCAAATACAGGTTCAGGGTCCAATATGCCAAAAAAGAAGCAGTGGGATCGGAAATCTTTAGAAATACTAAAAATTTACCAAGCCGCAATGAATTAATTTTTTTTCGTGATTTGTTCCTCGCATTGCCAATCACTCGCAGTGGATACAATTTGTCATACTGTTTCTGGTTCTCTGTCCCATGACGCTACTGCTATCCTAGTTCATGATTCTTTACACTGTCATGAGCCTCTACAAAAGACAGCATGCGGACAGCGATTAATTTTCTAATGATGGCTTATTAAAGAGATTGTAATCTCAGGCCCTGCACCCTAATTGACGTAGCATTCACTGAAACGGGTGAGCGGTGGATGCCACATAAGAAGGCCGAGGTCATACATATTAGTGCAGTCTGTCTCTCTCGCTTCCTTCTCAGAGTCCTATTGATGCTACTTGGTGGTTAATTGTCCGTTTCAGCCCATGGTCTGCTGCTATTCAATCGATTGTCATACACTCCTCTGTGATGCCTGTTCTCTAGTCAAATTCAACTTCATTTTGACAATAATTCGGAATCTAGTCGGCTTGACATCCTCAAGTTCATTACCACGGTGTAGAGTGGGACTTCAGCAGGTCATTGCATTTGCTGTGCGCTCTGTTTTCATTGACGCATAAAAACAGAGCGAGCAGCAAATACAGTTGCCTGCTGCAATCCGACACTACACCGTGGTAGTGAACTTGAGGCGGTCAAGCCGACACCCCAGGGGTCGGCCTGAGGCTGGAAGCATAGGAGTCAAAAAAAGAAGCATGGAGGTTCAACTCCCTGACCCTCCCCCGACAAATCGGACACTGAGTGATGAATAAATACTTGCAAAAGTAGAAATTGGATTGATGAAAGGAATCCCGATAAAATGGAAGCTAGATCGATGAAAATATCGTGCCTAAGTAGAAGCTGGATTGAAACAGCTGTTGGAAATAAGTGATGATACACGTAGCGCAATAACCCGGCCATAACTACCGTATACTACGCAATAACCCGATCATAACTACCGTATACTACGCAATAACCCGGCCATAACTACCGTATACTACGCAATAACCCGATCATAACTACCGTATACTACGCAATAACCCGGCCATAACTACCGTATACTACGCAATAACCCGGCCATAACTACCGTATACTACGCAATAACCCGACCAAAACTACCGTACACTACGCACTAACCCGACCATAACTACCGTATACTACGCCAACGTTATATTAGACCTGTCTAGAAATGTGACCATATAATACGGATATATGCACAAACGATGAATACCACCGAGATTGTATACAATCGCGCTTTAAATTGCAGTTCGAGGTCAAAGTGGCTCGGATAACAAGAGTGTTGTTATCGTGTCTTGCAATGTACATGCAATATGAGATTTGAATGAGTTAGTGAGTAAATGATTAAATGTGATTGATTAATTGAGTGGTTGGTCGAGTGATTGATTGAATCGTGTTCCATAGCTTAGGTAACATGAAATTTCCAGGTCCTGCTTTCCAGTTTAGGTCTTGTTTGCGTCCAGCTAAAGTTGTTCCAAACTCTAAGTTTCGTTATCGTCCGATCTGCTATTGGCTGTATTATCGACACATCATCCACCAGCGATGTATGTGTGATACTCTTTTGACGTTGGTTGTGGTCTGATGTCGATTCTACGCTGGTGAAGGTTGTATCACTGCTGTTTTTGGAAAAGATATTGATATTTATTGTGTGATCAACTCATAGAGCCTTTTTCTTCAATCAGTTACGGTATCTAGCAATATTTGAGAAAAGAGCATATAACGGCAACGAGAAGCGCTTAAGGGTCAAAATAAATACAGAAGAACCATTGAGGCCAGAGTGAAGCCCTAATTGGTCACGATAAACGCCCCTTTGCCATTTACAAAAGTATTGTGGACAAAATGTTATTGAAAGATTCTTGGTACCGACAAATTGCTTGTTCGAACTCTACTTTAGAGAATCTGATAAAAGCTACTTATGAAAGACAGAATCGGTGTTGTATGCAATACTTGGAACTTCAAGACCAAGACGAGACCGAGACAGTCAAGTGCCGAGACCGAAGCCGAGACAGAGACTGTGAGGTACCAAGACCGAGACCGAGACCGCGACACTAGGTTCAAGACAGTACGAGACAGTAAAAGACAATTGATCCTATATAAAATGCTGTAAAATACTAATGTGTCAGTTTTCGGGAATAAGGTTCATTTATAATTTCAATTTGAAACTCATAATGTATATAGTACAAATTCCAGAGAACAGTTTTTATATTGCCGCATTTTATCTGTTTCGATATCACTTCGTCGGCCTATCTTCTGAATAGTATAAAGAAAGCCTTTGTAGACATGTCTGAAATCTTTTAGACGATTTTAAACACGCAAATTCGTTACCAAATACCAAACGATATTAAAACTCGATATTGCTCCGATCGTTTCAGTTATAGTGGTTTTAGCCTACATCAATGACAAACCGCACGCTATAGCTATTGTTTATCAATAACTTCAAATTGCGTAAAAGGAACCTCACAATTTCAGGTTTTCTCTCAGACATTTTGCCACTTTCAGATAATTGAATTGATTTCAGTATCATGTGACACGCATTAACCAGAGTTACTGTTTCTCGTTGAATCCAGTTTCAGTGTCTAGCGCAAAATTTTAAGACGGCCATTGCACCATAGAGACCGCTTGTTGGAGACAGAACAAGACTTTCACTTTAAGACCGTCTCTAAAAATTCGAGACACTACCTCGCTTCCGAGACCGAGACACTAAAAAACTGTCTCGAGACCGAGACACTGTCTCGAGACCATACAACTCTGGACAGAATAGAAACTAAAATAATATCATATGTCTAAATTATCCAAAATAATCGTCATCTGAGCCAACAATGACGGAAACACAGAGATACCGCGGGTAACTTTAATAGGCCTATCGTGATTATCATCGCCTCAAACAACGTACTTGACACGAATAAAATTATGAGAAGAAAAGAATGTAATTATATAAACATAATGTCGTTAATCGTATAGCTAACTAGTCAAGAGTTGTTCCTCTTCACGTTTCACCTTCATAGCAGCAGCCATGATTACTAATCATATTAGGGTGACACGACTACGGGACTTGTGTCCCTTATGGGGTTTTCTTCCTTATTGGCTCCTTTTCTTAATAATTAGATTTAAATTATACTTGCATTACTTGTTGGATCAATCATTACAGTTGTTACGCTAAAAAAGAAGAAAGAAATTAGGAAACTCTTAAAAATAGGACTGAAATTACCGTGGAATAATGGAAAACACACTGGGGTGCTTAGCTAAGGAACCGAGTTCGATACCCGTACCGGCGGCCTTTTTACATTAGAAGTAGGCCTATAACGTAATGGGTGCCTTGAATGGCTGCCGACATCATTCATTCATACTGTGTCTGTAATCGTGCTGCGTTGATATCAGTTTGGAAATAAACGAACATTTTAATATTATTGTTATTATCATTATTATTATTACCATTATTATTATTATTATTATTATTATTATTGTTGTTGTTATTATTATTATTATTATTATTATTATTATTATTATTATTATTATTATTATTATTATTATTCATCATTGGCATTGCCAACGGATCTGTCATCATGCTATCTGGGTCGCCGCTTGTCAGTGGACTGTAATCTTGACATGGTGCCCTGAAAAGCCACCGCATTGAAACGTTGGATCAATGCCGACAAGTTCTGGAAAAGGAAGTTTGTCTCTCGGGTGTCACCGGTAGTTGTCGAAAGTCGGCGTCCAGTCTCAGACAGAAAAGCGAGGCCCTCACTATTGAGGGGACCGAAGGTTTCTATAGCGATTGGAACAAAAGTGTATTTCTTCTCTAGCTCAGAATATTTTGTGTGTTTCCTTGTGGCTGCTATCTCCGCCGCTCCTCCAGCTGTGGAAGCTGTTTCGGGGATATAGGAAGCGGCTACTGTGTCCACCACAGTTGCGTCCCAAAGTAAGGTCCGCCCCCCACTCCACGGTATCAGGGTCTGCCCGTCCGGTCTTTTTCCATCTAATCTGGAAAGACCTGACGGTTCCTTGATCGCTGGAATACCGGCTCTGTTGAGGCTGCGATGGATTAGGTCGTTGATATTACAGTGTCTTGCTTGACGGCCAAAACCCAATGAACAGGACAGGCCATGTGCGCCTCTGGCTGAGACGAAGGCGCCGCATGCGCAGGAGTGCGGCTCACAGATGGCCACCCCTAAACGTAGGCCGACCGCCACCCTCACGGTATCGTCCTCCAGTCTGAGATCGCGAGAAACGAGCGGGAGAGCGTATAGCCAGTCCGAGGCGTGTGGTGACTGCAAGGCCCTTAGTCTCGCCTGGTCGTAGGGATCCTGTAGCTTTTCTTCTAGTGCAGACAGAACCGCGTTTAACAGCGGTCTGTCAAAGTGGGCTTGTTTATGGCCTGGCGTCGTCGGGGCAGAAGCTTCGGTAAGTTGAAGCCAGGTAGACATCGCCGAGTCGCATGCTGAGTCCGATTTCACCGTTGCTGATTCTAAGATGAGGGACTGGATCTGGAGAGTGCCCGCGGCTGAAGCCAAAAAGGCGGGAAGTGCCAGCGAGGACGCCCTCCTAATTCCCAGTCCTCCCATCCTGATCGGGAGAGTGGCCTGACTCCATTGGTCATCGGTCATCGAAATGTTGAAGATTCGCTCGATCCCTCCTCGCAGTAGATCGTCGTAAGCCCATAGACGCGGGTGGTCGTGGCAAGGGGTGCATCTCAATAAATGCATGAGTTTAGGCGAGCCGATCGAATGTCTAAGGATCAGTAGAGCGTCTTGTCTAGCGATTAGTTGCAACCTGTCGAGGGCAATTCCGAGGTCGGCCACACAGGTATCGATGGCTGAAAGCAGGGCATCCGTCGTGGAAAGCGGAGCCCCTAGGAGCACGGCCGATGATGCATTGACTCGGGCGAACTGTCCTAGGAAGCCTTGACTAACGTCGTTGATATGGGCGTCGGAAGTTATGAGTTCGCATTTTTTGCGGTTGAGTGTGAGGCCTAGTTGCAGACATCCCTCTTCGATCGAGTTAACATCCGCCTCCACCACCTTAGGATCTCCGCCCAAGGTGAGGTCGTCGAGGTATCCAAAGGCCAATGGTGAAAGCAGGTGGTTAAGGATCGGCTGTAGCGGTAGGCAGAAAAGGAGAGGTCTTATAATAATAATAATATTATTATTACTATTATTATTATAACATAACATAACATATTCTTTTATTGCATCCTTCATATAGAACATTATTAGCTAACAAGTAGCTGGTATTAGAATACAAAGGGAGACACCTAAAGGGGGTCAGGAAGACCCCGCAAACAAGGGACACTCAAATAATCAAATATAAAACTTTCACGTTAAACGGGAGGCAGAGTAAGAGAAGGAGGCAGAAAATAAACAATAAAATAAAAATTAATTAATGACGAAACATACACTAACAGTTACCTAAATTGCATATTGTACGGTGGTCATTCAGATAAATGAATTGATGGTTCTGCTGACTTTGAATGATTATTATTTTTTTATATTATTGTTATTATTATTCTCTTGAAAAACGTCAACGGCCGTTGCAATCATAAGATGTCGTTAAACTTTACATTAATAATAACGATAATATGTCAACCTTTGCCATGCAGTCAACCGACTGGTTTGACTGCACGCCCAAAGATCACCACGAGGAGGTGTTAACAAAGATCTCCTCAGTCCATTCACATCAGCTACCAAGCAGTAGATGTCGCCAGTTTGGTATTGCCCAAAAAAGTTCCAATTTTAAAATAAAATAAAATTTTCAATTTGAAGGATTTGTTTTTATTTCGATGGGAATGCAAGACAAACATTCGCGGTGGTGCAAAGCGTGATGAGACGCAACTGGAAGACAGGAGATAAATGTATGAAGAAATGGCAAAAAAGTTCAGAATTACATACATCAAAGACTGAGAGAATGAAATAAGACTGTGGGTATGAGTGAAATTGAACGAGCGAGTGAACAGAGAGAGCGAGGGAGAGGACAAGGAGGCAGCCATATTGACAGAACGAAGCAGAACAACTACAGAGTTTGATGATTGTAAACAAAAGATATAGCGTTAGTGATAGAGTAACAAGCAACAAGAGAGACAGTAGGTCTGAGAAAACGAGAATGGCTGAGATACATAGATACTTTGATATACAGATAGACAGACAAAACAGAAAGACAGACTGACGTACAGACATAGAGACGGGCTTACGTGCATGCATACACACATGCATGCGTTCATATATATACATACATACGTACATACATACAAACATACATGCATGCATGCATACATTATACAAACATACATGCATGCATGCATACATTATACAAACATACATGCATGCATGCATACATTATACAAACATACATGCATGCATGCATACATTATACAAACATACATGCATGCATGCATACATTATACAAACATACATGCATGCATGCATACATTATACAAACATACATGCATGCATGCATACATTATACAAACATACATGCATGCATGCATACATTATACAAACATACATGCATGCATGCATACATTATACAAACATACATGCAAGCACGCACGCTCGATGCATGCGTATACAATTACAATGTCGTACATACATGCGTGCATACATACAAGTCATGCATACAGACACACACACATGTACTGGCATGCATACATGTGCACATATACAGATATACATATACGGACAGACAGATTGACTTATGCAGACAGATGGAAAGAACGTCAGTGTAATGATGAGAAATGGCTATTAACAAAGATTCAACGAGCAGGAGACTGATAGTAGGAACGTCTGAAAATGAGACTATTTGGGGGGATAGCGAGCTTGAAGTACAGTTGAAACGAGTCGGTGGTTCGGAGTATAGAAGTTAAGATTCTCCGCTTAGTCAATATTTGATATTAAAGCTCAAACGCGTTTAATCGAAGACGATCAGGTCAACTTAAACTACGTCAAAATGGAAAGTGAAACTGCTTGAGAAACTTGCAGTGAATAGACTACCCAAATGTATTATTTTCTATGTCATAAGAGTCTACAAATGTATTATCTTCTATGTTATAAGGCACTACAAATATATTATTTTTTATGTTATTAAAATCCTACAGATATTGTGATGCATTTGGCGAGTCGCAATTCTCAAGCGAGCAGTAAGATAGTAGTATACCTACGTTTTTCTCAACTGTATTATGTTCCATGTTATAAGACCCTATAAATGCAATATTTTCTATGTTATAAGGCCCTATAAATGTATTATTTTCTGTTATAAGGAACTACAAATATAATAATAACATAAAAGTATACCTACGCTTCCTCAAATGTATAATTTTCTATTTTATAAGACCCTACAAATAATGTGATGCATTTGGCACATCATAATAATATTTTCAATCAAGGCAAATAGATGATAGTATACCAACATTAACTCAAATGTATTACTTTCTATGTTACACGATCATTCAGATAAATATGATGCATATGGAAAATCACAATTCTCAAACATGCCATAAGATGATTGCATACCTGGAACGTCTTACACCGCTGCTCTCCGAATTTGTGTACCTTCTTGTAAACCGATTCATTCTGGCAAGGTTTCTGAAATGCAAAGTGAACTTGAGCTCTAGAATTTATCAACACGAGGATGGATTTGGCGTTGTTGTATAAAGTCACATGGCTACATAATTTAATAACTACAGGTCGACTAAACAATGTAAGAATTACAAAATCCAATTTAAAAAATCGCAGACTTATTTTTACAAACATCAAAAAGCTCAAACTTACCATTTCCATGAGGCACGGTCACCCGGAACGTCATGGTAGCTGCTCTCCGGAATTACTTACCTTCTGGCAAACAGCTTCATTCTTCCATTCTTCGAAAATCCTATTTAAGAAATCGAAGACTTATTTTTGAATACTAGCAAGGTTTCTGAAATGCAAAGTGAATGTCTGGTTATGGCTGCTTCGAAGGAACTGCTTAGGAAAAGAAAATTTACGGTAACAAACACCGAAGTATTACGGATCGTCCTGCTTGTCACACATAATTATACATGTATAGTTTGATCGACAGTCCGCTGTGAGCTAAATAATCTATATACTTCACCTATAATTAGTCTATCGTATGTATTGCAAACATCAAAAATCTCAAACTTACAATTTCCATGAGGCTCGGTCAATCGGAACGTCTTGGCAGCTGCTCTCCAGAATTACTTACCATCTTGCAAACAACTTCATTCTTCCAGTGGTTGACGGCATCAGAGGTGTTGATGGATATACTGCTGTCGGAAGCAACTTGATGGAAAGAGCTAGCGAGCCATGTCAGATGACAGAGTAGCGGTGTCAGATGCCAGGACTGAAAGTTCCAAAAACATCCGGAATTCTGTGACCTATGAAATTTAAACTGACCGCCAATACTGAGCTGACAGAGCTGACAGGCTGCTGTGTCGGATGGTGCCTAAACTGTCGAAGTTTCCTTGCGCTGTGTAATTCATCAACACGATGATGTTGTTGCATAAATTTGCAATGCTCCTTAATTCAATAGCTGTGTGTCAACTATACATTGTATAAAAGTTGCCAAATCCTATTTAAAAATCGTTCCTGAAATCCGTGCAGTTGCATGCTTCTAGGATAATACGGGTATTCATTCACTAGTTTCTGTCCTTGAACAGATAATTATCTTAGCAATTTTTGTTGGTTGTCTTCCCTTAATATGAAATCGAGTGTCACCAAGTGTAACCCAATGAAAATGAAATGAAACTTTAAAACATAATAAGCTCAGCCCAAATCAACGAAATTAAATAAGGTATAAATAAGGTAAAGAAGGTATTCGTCTTCCGTTAGGAGTGACAAACAGGTCTTTCGTCTGCATTCTGTAGCAAAAATAAGTCACTAAGTCCCAAATACTTTGCCAATGCAAAATAAAAGATAGAATTTATCTGACAAAGACAATAATTATAGGAAATTAATGAAGTATAAAACTTAAATGGTAAAATTTAAAATATATTTTGTGGGCTATAGAAGTCACTGCGCTTCGCTTACTAGTTACACTTTGATAGACTTGTTAGACTAAATTAAAATATCAAATTTAATTGAAATATTGAAACATCAACAATTACAAAACCTATATTTATAAATGTATTTTTGCTTAAAGAAATCACATAGTCTCACAAGCTTACCGAAATAAAATCTAAATATACAATTCCTAAGCTATAAAAACCACGAACTGTAAAATATAAAACACCAGTTAAGACCACGCAGGTACATGTAAAACAACAAAGTTCGAGAGCTCTTCATTGAATTCCGTATTTTTTCGGCCGTAGTCAGGCCGGTAGCGCCTTTGAGTAGTAATTTTCAAGGGGCGCTGTATTAAGTTCACACTGCTTGATTGATTGACTTCTAGACCCAGGAAGTGTGTAGCGGTGTTGGTTTCTAGAAACATTGGACACCAACGGGTCGTCGACCCATGGACCAAAAGAGAAGAAAACGGACATCATTGTGTACCAGCAAAAATATTGACATAATGCAGCTTTCGTGTTCGTTACCTCAGCCACACTCACTTTTGTGTTCACCAAACACCAGTTAAGACCACGCAGGTACATGTAAAACAACAAAGTTCGAGAGCTCTTCATTGAATTCCGTATTTTTTCGGCCGTAGTCAGGCCGGTAGCGCCTTTGAGTAGTAATTTTCAAGGGGCGCTGTATTAAGTTCACACTGCTTGATTGATTGATTAAAATATGCGCCCGAGTAAAATGAGGAATTTGAATATAGCCCATACATTTTAGCGTTACAATGAGGTTTTGCAGTGATCGGTCGGTCCTTCTGACCAATCTACCTACATGTAGACCTATATCACGAGCTTTTCAGTCGTCCCTTGCCTCTTTCCGGAAACATCTTTGTGCGACCGTGGTTTCATTGCGTTACTCCGTTGTGTGTACATGTTGCGCCGTTTTTGTCATGTGGTCTTAATGTAGGCCTAGGCCTATATATATCACCCAGAGTTCCTAAACCAATTGTAAGAGATTACCTTACAGACTTAGGAACCTAGTTACTAAAAAATATTTACTAGTAACTGAACGTCAGACATCGTGCAGAGAAATCTAATGTTGGCTATGAAGAGAAATGAATTTCTTGCCATCATTCGCGGGAGAGTTCTATTAGCTTTTTGGAACTTACATGTACAGTACACAGTGATTTTCAAAACAAGGCTAGCAATTACAGTCCAAGACGTCTCTTGACCAATTTTAGTGATGAGTAAATGGAAAGGTTGTGCAAATTCTGTTTAAAACGAAGCTGATCTGGTTTGGTAAAAAAAAATTTGCACAGTTAGAAAGTACTTCAATGGATCCTAAGCACGCAGGTCTGTTAGGAAGCCAGTGCCCAGGTATCATTTTGAAGACTAACTATTCAGGTCATTAATTTTGTGGAGCTTAAACATATATAGGTAGGCCTACAAATAATGTAAAATAGCAATACATTTCTAATGATTTATTATACATAAGTCTTGCCTATTGTTTAGTGAGCGTAATCATCGAAGTATAGGGATAGGAGTAAACAGAAGATATGTGCCTGAAATAGCTACTTCAAATAAGATATATCTTACAGTACCATTCAGTGAGTGTTAAATCAAGTCTCTCGAAGAAAATGCTTTTGATTGTCAAATAGTTCAGAGCGCTTAAAGACAAGTTGTGAGCTATTCCACGTAGGTAGTCAATAGCATTGCGCTCCTTATAGTTTCAAATGACGGTCAGAGTACGTGCATTTGAGTTTCAGTAAGCAGAATTGCTTTCTTGGAGGTTGTGATGGAAGTCCAGCCAGAAATTGGTTGCAGTGAATTTGTTGTAACGCTTGTTCTGTTTGAATAATTACTTTTGATGTTTGGTTGAGTTTTTAAAGTCTTCTATTTGTATAATATAGACTATCAAATAATTACATATTATATAACCTTTTGTAGCTATTTTGACGGTTACACGCTGAAAATTATTACAATGAACACAGCTGGGTGTGACCTCATCATGCCGAATAAGCTGAGGAGGAGAGTTGTTCGTCTCATACGAGGTCCGCCATCTCGAATAGAGTAGAGTCTGCAGCCAGTGGTAATTGTTCACATTGTGTTAAGGATGCATTTGAGCCCTTCCCGCATCCAGTGGTTCAATCGTGTCAGCATAGAATGACAGTGGCCGTAGGCAGTGTTCCCCCTAAGCTGTGTGCATGTGCGCGCGCACACGGGTCGTGGAGCCAGCGCACACAAGAGTTTAGTGTGCGCACAAAATTTTCCCCTCGGAAAAATAGATATTAAGGAGAACTCTAAGCCAGTAGTTAGCTGGACAGAATAGGAAATAGCAAAGACATTGAAAGCCAATTACAATGACGTACAACGGTACAATCATCTGCTCTAAAGCATGTTTTAGCCTACTCTTTTGCGCATATAGGCTAAGCCTACCCGCTATGCTATTTGCCAGGCTTTGGGGGCTGAGGTTCATGATCTCATTTTCTATTTGTAACTCTTGCATGGCCAAGATGCATGCCAGTACGTTGAATATTAGCTCAGCTAATGCAACCAGGCGCCATCAATAAACTTTCTTCTAAAATTCAATCATTTAAAAAAATCAAATATCTTGTAAATGGGTTGCGGTTTGACAACCATTTCTTAATAATAAACGACAATCACCGTCACATTCCTACCGTCAGTCTCGAAGCAGAGAGGATAATAAACTAATCCTATGTATTTCTTAATGTCAGCTCTTTATACTCAAATCTCCGGTATATCCATCAATAAGGTCGTGCACATAAGATCGCGCCTCAAAAGATGGCGCACGAAAGGTCGCGACACAAATTAAAGATCGCAGACTAATAAGATCGCCAATGTAAAGTTGGTCCTTGGTTGATCGCTAAACACCAGCGACCCAATTTTGAAGCTGAACTTGTGAAAAGAATAATGCATAAATGGAAAATGGTTTGATGAAAAAATTCATGCTTAGGCCTGAGCTGAAGCCGGATTGATGGAAAAATATTGCTCAAGCTAAGCTGGATTGATGAAATAATGCCACATAAACGGAAGCGGGATGAAAAGAAGGTTGCGTAAGCAGAAGCTGGATTGATGAACTTAATTTTTCTTAAATGGAAGCTGGATCGATAAAAAATAAGGCTTCGAAATTGTTTGACATCGGTGATGTGTTGGGCGATCTTTTGTGCCGCGATCTTATTAGTCTGCGATCTTTTGTGCACGATCTTTTGAGCCGCAATTTTTGCCGACCTTAAGATTTGCATCCCTCTAAACATCGAACGCCAAGGTTAATTACTCTTATTCACTCAACCAGTGAATACGTCATTTTGTAGTGAATCATCGTTTCTTTTGCATTCATATACAACCGTAACAACATAGTAGGACTAGTCTCGCACACCTGTTCATGATAGTGAAGCAATTTACGTGAAATATAGACTACTTTTACATTTAGATTTACATTTTGACACCGTTGCTTAAGCAACATTTAAATGACGAGTTTGGAAAATACTCACGGCAATAAGCTCTACGCCTAATTTAACTTCCTCATTTACTCAATCACTGACTCAGCCAACTTATCTATCGACCCACTCGTCTACTCACACAATTCAACCCAGCAAAACCCCACCAATCCAACCCACGCTCACCCAGAACTCACAGTACAGGCCATCCCACCAACCCACTCGTTGGCTCACTCACTCACCTGACAATGATCATATCATATCATTTTATAATGTTTAGGCCTACTTGATTAGCTGTTTGTGTTTCTGTTAAGAAGGAGATCAATTGTTTCTTTAACAGCTCTGTCTCTGTTTCTTGTTTTTTTGCTACTGAAGTAGTTTCAATAACTCATACATGGTTTCTCAGTTTTGGCTGTTGCTGGTTTTGTTAGCAATGTTACGCTAATCTATTGGAACAGGCTACATCTGGTAATGCGCAGTTGAGCGAACGTTGCATGATTTGTTGCTTGTGTACAAGATGTGACGTGACAAATTTGTGTAACAGCTCTGATATATCTCGTTTTTGCCTATGATGTAGTTTCATTAACTCACACATGGTTTCTGAGTTTTAATTCGTTGCTTGTTTGGTTCGATTTTATCAATCAATCAATCAATCAGTTATGCCACTCTATAGGAATTGTTCAAGAAACACACCTGGCATTAGGCCTACGCAGGTGAGCGAACATTGTCTACTTGATATCTTGCTTGTGTATAAGATGTGATGCGATCATGTATAATTGTTCGTTGAACAGCTCTGTTGTTTCTTGCCTACGCCTCTCAGTTGGTTTAAATAGCTAAAACTTTTATTCTAAACTTTAGTAATTGGTTGCTTGCTTTCTGCAATTCCGTGTATTTCATTAGGAACCCTTAAAAGCCATAGATTACTTTTATCTTAGTTTCTTGTTTCTAAAGTTATGTAATTCATCAATATAGTACAGCTTGTTCTTTGACATTTTTTGAACGATTAATATTTCGAAATTATCAGTTAGGTTTATTCGATATTTTGAAATACAACGCATCGATAATACACACTTCGCCGACTATTTAACTGACACTGTTCGTTTGGTTTCAACCCGGTTGCAAGTAATTTGAACGAAACCTTTGAGGAGAATGGTACGCTTCTTCCTGATTTCGTTGGTTGTGGTCGGACTTTTTTCAGCTGCAACAGGTATTTTATATCTTATTTTGCACGGACTTAATAAACTGAAATGTGGCTGGCTGAAATACTATGACTGCCGAAACATCTTGGCAACTGGCATTCCATTTCGCCATACGTAAGAATACCTTATGCAGGATTTGGAAAAGACTGAATGTCTGGTCTATATTGCGTTACAGTTTTCCACAACCCTTGATCCTGCAATGGAATATGAAGGGTCGGATTGGGCGCATGGAGCGGGTTCAGCCTGAGGTTGCTCGATTGATTGGTGGCACTCCCAGAGAGGGTCGTGTATCCGACTACATACGGAATTTCCTCACTGTGTACCTCTACCCCTGCGCATCTTGTTATTATTTTTAGCTAATCCGCCTTTGTTTGACGCTGCCTCGACGTGCCGCGCCTGCTTATTTGCTTCAGTTTTGTCGCCCTCTAATCAGGCCAGTAGCAGTCGACGACCGTTTCGCTCTTCTGTTCACAGTGGAATGTTCGGCCATTTTAAAAGCGCTTCTATAATGCAGTAGACCACTGGGCTTTCTAGGTCGTGATACGGACCATCTGGAATGGTCTCCCCTAGAGCTCCGTCTTCCACCTAGGATCCCCTCATCTTCATTTTATACCTCTCTGAAATGTGTCCTTTTCAGCCGCGGTTGTCTGTTCACTGACTCCAGTGAATCGCGAGCTGTCAATTCCAGGTCTTCCGATGATGTCTTAACTGCTTGGGTGGCATTTTAACAGAGTCTACTGTGGGCTCTTAGCTGCGTTTCTACGTGTACTTGTGTGCTTGCGCACCTCAGCAATATGCTAGGGTATTGTCCTATCGTTCAAGAACTGAAAAAGGTTGTCTGACGCTAATTAATCTAATGTGTTTACTCTGTAGGTCTCACTTGCTATTCATGTTCATCCTACATCCATGGACGCAGTTGTACCCACTTTCCCGAAGACAACAAGGTCCGTTTTAGACGCAGGTGTACGACCGATCAAGAATATTGCAGAACGAGGATACGAGAATTATGGAATGAGACAGGTTAGTAGCTTGATCATCATAATTATTTTGATTAATTATCGCGCATACCTATAATTATGCTCAAGTGTCTGTAAAAATACAATCGTCGCAAATGGACAGAAATAAAAACAGAACTTGAGCAATAAGCATACTTTTAAAACGTATGTGATGCGTGTGAATCAAATACAACATTTCATGCAACGCGGCTGAACGTGGAACAATATTGAACCGTTGTATGTTTGTGACACAATTGTTATGATGCAAAAGTGGTATGCGGCGAAACTACCATAATTATGGTACAAATGTTTATTGCGCAGCTATAATCTGGCGTAACTGCCATGTGGCTCAGCTGTGATGAGGTAAAACTGTGTCGTGTTGAGAAACTGGTACTTGGCGAAACTCTGATGTGGCGAAGCTGCTACAGCGTAGGCTATGTGTCAAAACTGTGATGGGTTAATTAAGTGACTCGTGAGGAAAGTCAGGACGGAGATGTGACGAATCTAGGGTTAGAATCTAAACGCACAGTTTGACGCACCACTTTCTACTTACTAACTTCCATCAACGTGTATGTTAACCTCAGCTGCTGGCGAAGTCGACTACAGCAGATATTATAAAGTGCACGAAATACACAAAGCTATATATAATATATAATAATATAATATATTATAATATATATTATATTAAATATATCTATCATGTGCTCATTGGCATTTGATAATCTTTGGAAGCATCGACGTCAGACTTTCATCGCAGAAATGATGGATTCTGTTTCCCTCGAACACGTAGGCTCGTTTTCGGTGAAAAAGATTGCATTATTATTACTGCCATTATATTCCATTAAATTCATTACTATTACAATTACTTCCACTACAACTACTACTACTTCGGACTTCCACGAAAATACTTCCACTTCTAATACTACCTCTTCTACTACCACTTCCGCGTGCTTCCCTTATTAATACTGCTACTACTACTTCCCTTACTTCCACTACTACTATTAATTCTAAAAGTAATAATGTAGTAATAATAATAAGTATAAGCATAATATGATTTGCAACCGTGTTACTTTACTTACAGAGCAGGCGTATCAGCTTGTCGAATTAACCAGAAGTTGTGCCTACATGCAAGCCAATGATCCACGCGTATTTGAGTGCAATCTCGCCGACGCCATAAACGTGGATTGCAGATTAATATGCCACACCAATAGTTATTGTAACAGCGATCCTTATTCACCAAGACACAGTGAATCATATCTTCACTTACAATACACCTTGTAATATCAGTTACTCGAAAACCAGAGACAAACACTCAACGTTGAAATTATTCTATTAACGAAACTGTATCTTAAACATAAAGCTACATTCATTAAAATTGAATAAATAAATGTAATTGCATCTAATTAGGTCCACTTGACTTGACGCATCGTTCGTTGGTAAGTAGGTGCTTAACGTGTAGCTTGGTGGAATGGAGGAGCAAGTGGATATCATTGCAAGTGGATATCATTGCAAGTGGATATCATTGCAAGTGGATATCATTGCAAGTGGATATCATTGCAAGTGGATATCATTGCAAGTGGATATCATTGCAAGTGGATATCATTGCAAGTGGATATCATTGCAAGTGGATATCATTGCAAGTGGATATCATTGCAAGTGGATATCATTGCAAGTGGATATCATTGCAAGTGGATATCATTGCAAGTGGATATAATTGCAAGTGGATATCATTGCAAGTGGATATCATTGCAAGTGGATATAATTGCACTCCCGGTCATCGACACTAGACTGGAACATGCGAAAATGCGTATAATTGTAACCATCAGAATAATTAGTCTACTTCGGCAATTGGTCATGGTCCCCATAAATAATTATCAGTTGCTTTTATAGCAGAAATAGCCCAAATTCTCATTTTTTAGAAACAAAACCTTAAGGATGAAGCTGCTTTCATGAAACAATATGCAATCAATCTAATTAGAGAATAATTTTGTTTTGTAAATTGCAACTGTTATAATAATTATTAAATCAAGCAAAGTTAACATATGTGGCTTTCTTGTAAATCAAAACGGAATATATTCATCATTTTTTGACGCGGGATACTTAATCATAAGCTATTAAACACATATGTCACAATGTCGATTTCTAGCCAAATGCAGTTAGAGATGACATGAGAATATTTAAACGAGAAATAATTTCATGTTAATTAAACTGGATTAGAGACATTCGAGAAGCCGTCGCTTGAGTTAAAAACATCAATGAACTCTGGCGATGAGAATGTTGGAACAGGATCTGGCTAACACGATTTCGCAGCAGAAGACAAGATGAGGCGGCCAAGACCTCGATGCTACCGGCTTTTCACGGAAGGCGATCGTTCTGATGCGAGGGTATATTCTCGGTGGTAAATGAGTTTGCCCCCACCCCAACGGTCAGGATCAGTCGATTAGTCACGACTTACTGAAGTCGTAACTGAAATAGCTATGTTCGTAATATTCTGGTGTAATTAGGAGCAATGACCTTCATCATGATTCACGTATCCATTTCACTATTTCCTCTTCCTATACTTTTCTTAACTTAATATGACTGAATATCCATTCAGCAGCCGCAAGTAATTAAACAAATCATTAATAATTAAGACAGGTAAAGAGGAGAAGGTTTATCCATATTTATTTTGATGTAATAACAGCCATGAAGGATGCTTGTAATTATGAAACAAACATAGACGCAAATTAATAATGCAAAGAAATGTGTGTATGTTTCAATTATTAAGAAATGTTTTTCTGCCAACATCGTGAACGATTCATTTCGCCATCTTCAAGATTTAACAATCATTTTTTCCTTTCCAATAAGTGGAATTTGGTGAATCAGGAGTTGGACCGTCGTTGCAATTATCACTGTTGCAAAATCGATAACACTCACATAGTTGATTAGATTTCTTAAAAATTCCCTCGCATCTGTCTTTCTTATACGGACTATTGCATCCTCTTGTCACACTGCTTTTCATCCATGCACCACCGACGGAACCTAAAAGGATGACACAGAATCAAACGACTTCGTAGACGTAAAGTAAAGGCAAAGGCGCAATATTATTATCGTGTCCAAGGCCACAGCATTTCTATAGCGCTACTCTATGCCTATTCCCTATCGCTGCTTCCTATCAGAGAATTGTCCACATATCAATGAGCAGTGGAATACAGATTGCCGTTGCCAAAGACAGCAGCTGCTAAGGCGACATCGTTGGAGACGAGATCGCGCTGAAGGCGTGGGATAAGAGAAATTAGGGTACGATTACTTGAATTAGTGATCCCCGTTTGAAGTGGGAGCCTTGAGGGTAATAAGCTAAGGAACCGGATGCTGATGAAGATGAACGACTGGAAGCACATGTGGAGGGACTGCTCTTGTACGGAACTCAAAGGGAATTTGTACATATGGAGTATTTTTTTCATATTCGTCGTAGTGATTGATACATTTCATTTTAATTCGAGTTATATCAAATGATGTTGGCTATTATCAGCATGAACACAATTGAGTTGTGTAGTAGCAACAGTGACGATTCTCATGTTAATTACATTCCAACTAATTTTAGTTAAATAGCAAATTATAATATCGCCGGGAAAACACATTTGACAATTATTTTGCAGTATAACACAAGAGATTATCCTCATTAGCACTGTTGTAAAACAACACGCTGTGGCATACAATAGAGTGGGTTTCAACGCCAGATTCCCATATACCTAACACTATTCTATTCTATTTACGGATTTATAGAGCGCCTCTCACAGTACAACCTAATCAGAAGCGCTCCCAGTGCGAAAAATCTCTAGAGAAAAGAAAGTCTTAATGACTCCCTCTATAGGCCCTACACTAGCCAAACATAAGATGCCAAAAAATCTTTATAGTAGCGGTGACTATGTGGCATTAGCCCTCACTATGTGTAGTGTAACCAGCCAGTGTATTTAGGAGCAGATCTGTAATAGAAAACTGTTTATTTTACCTTTAGGCTTGGTGTAGATTACATATATCACGCATTCAAAATTGAGACCTTCGATGCATTTGACGCCAGTCTTTCCGTGGTCATAGCAATCTAGTCCATTGACCATTTTGGAGCACTTCGAACACTGGAGACCTATTATAAGAATGTATCAAATAATCAGAGCAACACTAATGGTATATATCTTTACTTGTTGCATTATAGTAAACTAAACGATGTAAAGTAGATGAACATAATACACATTAAGGTGAACAGCAGTTTTTGTTCCGTGAAAACTGTTTGGTTTACCTTATGGTATGATCACAGCAAAGATCCTTAAATGATCCTATAAAGTGGATTGTGTGGAATGGCTTCTTTTGGAAATTCTCTTTCACATATTCAGCTTATTTATAGTGTCACTCATAAATTTAGCTGTTCTGTGTATTCTCTAAATGTCTGGACATGCACTCAGCGCAGGCTGCACAACATGCAATGCAAATGGTGAAACGTAGGCCACTCATATTTGTTGTGTATCTCATGCAATTAATCTCAGGGCATGGATGACTTATGGTGTGTGGTATTGTATTTAGACACTTGTAACGCGCACCTGTGGAAGGGTGGTCTGTTGCAAAGGGATCCCAGCGCCATTACTGCCTCGCGAGATGAGGCAGGCTTTGGGAATGCGTGTCAGTAAAACTTTATCTTTGGAGGCGTTTATTATAAAGGCGCGACATGAATGAATCACGAATGGAAAGGGCCACGTAGCGTGTGAGATTTGTCAATTAGTAGCAAATTAGGTGATCCGACGGCAACTTAATTAATTTTTTGAGAAAAACAGTCAGGACAATATTATTTGAAAGAGATTCTCCAGTGAACCAGTAGACATTGGTGAAATATTTGAATGACTCTAATGTCCCACTGCTTCGGCGGAATGTTTGTAAGGATGGGATGCAACAGTTACCAATGTTTCTAATTATTTTCTAGATGGCACGACTCCTGAACCACGTAAGATGACTGTGTTATGTCACGCAACTGTGTCATACATGTACCTATTGTTTTTCAGAAGACTACAAAAAATCGCTGCTCATAATGATATATTTGTTATATTAATTCTATTTATTCTATCACTTGATTTTACTTACTTGATTTGACTAAATGATGTTGAGTAAACACTAATTTAGCTACTTATTTCGTATTGTGTGGTACCCATAGTAAGGTGAGATACTGTTCTTTAATCTAGCATATTCCACTGTAGTCTATGTTATTCTCGGCTTTGTATGGTTAAGTGTTTGAAGGCGTGACAGCTGACATTAAGATGAACCAAAGATGTGACTAAAGATAAGTGATTATATCAATATTAATGAATTGAGCTTTCATTAATCGTCGAATGAGAACGAGAAAGAGACAAATATTTAGCAACCCTTTATAATAGTTTATTGTCTTACCTTTCTGGCCATGGCCAATCACCAGAAGGCAGGACAAGAGCACAAGTAATGTCTTCATCTGAAATATCAAAACGTTGCAAAATCATAAGCAATTACGATAAGTCTTACTCGATTTTTAAAATCGTATGTTTACTGAACATCATTTTTCTTAGGTTATTTGTTCTGTAGGAAGCAAATTACGAATTCATTATACTATGCAGATAACTTAGCTTTCATGGGTGTAGTACAGCGATATCATCATATGCTGCAGACAATTCAATTCAATATTTGCTTGAGAAGATCAGACATAGTACATGTATGATCACCCACTAGACTTGACATTGTTGCCTGGGTTAAACTCGCCTGCATGTATCATGATTTTTATGGCTCTCAAATTACACCTTTCTTAGCTTCTTGCTGGGCTGAAGTTCCTCTGGGCAGGTCTCTGAAGAGGCGCTATATAAATTCACAAAATTTTTTAAGGCCTAATTACAGTGACAACGGAAACTAATTAAAAATTCCCTTAAGATCATAGCAATGCTTGCTTACACCATCGACAAGCGATGACGTATAATGACGCAATCATTTTTATATTGCCATGTTGATTTCCTTCATTCTCTGTAGCGAATTTCTTCGTGAAGTCAGTGAACAGTTTTGACCATTGTATGCATATTTCGAAGAGTTTAGTGACTTCGTTGTTGCTTATTTGTTTGATATTCGTTTAGTAATAACTTAGTTTTATAGTTACATGGTTTTCACAGTTTATACTTTTCTTGTGCGTTATTATTTTCAGTTTTTTTCTTCGCAACGACTGATCTGGCACAAGAATTTCATATTGAAGCCGGAGTCAGGGAGGCAGTAGATAGCCTACTGAAGATGTGGGCGAAGTGAATCGAGTGCCACAGCCGTAAAATGATGACACGACAGTGAGGAAACCATCAACAGGAACGAGAATACCTTGGGATACGATCGACCACTTATGATATATCAAATCCAGAGCCCTGCCAAATGGACAGACCATTACACCTGATCAACCGATTTCAATAGACCGACGCCAGCCAGACGTCTTACACTACCACTGCTGCTGCTGCTGCTGTTGGTGTTTATCCAAAGTTCAATCCAGAATTAAGAACGAATGCAACACGAGTGAACATAACACAGCATTTGCAGATCAAAACCATACGAACTGAAGAAGTTGAGAATGTCTAGACTATTCGAAACCCTTCTCCAAAGCTCATGTGGTGCATTAGTCTATTGCTAACGGACAGAAATATCCCATGCCCATTACAGCAGCAATCATTACAGAAACAAACAGTCGTTGCATACTACCATATTTATCCTTAAAGAGACATTGAATAATGTCAGAAAGAATCGATGCATTTACCCTTTATCCGAAAAAGAGTTGATGCAAAATCCTCCTTCGCACTATTTAAATGAATGTCAACCAAAGATGGATGCGCGATTTTCAAGAAAACTTACGAAATTCTGCTTACCTTTAAACAACCCGTACGCTAGGCTATGCACAAACAAAACAGATTGAAGTGCAAGAAAGCAGGGTGATAACAACAAGAAGCCGTCCACCAACTGAAATTCTTGACAGAAAGAACAGCGAATAACTTGAACAGAATTTATTGATGCATAAGATGTTGCCTGTGAAGCTGACATTTTGTTAAAGAATGATGATTGATAATCGTAATTGTACAAACGACATTTCTACAGCGCCACACAATGGCTATGCGAGAGACACCTCATTATTCACAATCGTTGCGTAGCGTCATTTGAGTCGACTCCAGATACTAGCATTATGTCTTGCTTACAAAAACCAGTTACAGACACTGGCAGGCCAACTGCTAAGATAATATGAGATGCTAAATGTTGATGTATTGAAGAGTTTGAGTAAAAGACGGACGGTGATGGACAGAGGAGAGTGAGGAAGATACTGGTGCACCGCAGACTAGGCCTACAATATAGCAGCCTACGCTCTAAGAATTTTGGAGTTCAGGGCTCGAGGTTCCAAGTTGAGGTAGGCCTACAGTATGGTTGGTGGAAGTAATTAATTCTAATGGTTTTCGGTGTTTAATTACGTCATCATGTCGAACTCAACTTGTTCTTGGATGATTGGTATTCCTAATTGTGCCTACAGTAGCTTTCCATTTTTTGCAGCAGGTCAAGTAAGGTTCAAAGGCAAGTTAGAACGGTGACAGAGAAATTCTGTCGTTGGATCTTAATGGTCTTGTTTGCGTCTTAGATGAAAATACATTCAAACTAAATAAAGATCCCTCTAATGAAGATCTTCAAACTGCACGCATTGTCAGGCGTCGCTCGTATCGTCGCTGTGTTGCCTTCGTAATTATAATCGATTTCAGTTCAATAAACATTTCAATAATAATTACCTATCATAATTAACAGTAAAAACATTGACCTTTCTGACTAGATGTTCGTTTCATGCTACATGTATATTCAGTTTTATTGATAGTCCATTACAAGTACATTCAATTCGTAGGCATGTGTATGCGTTTGCTGTTTCTGTTCGTCTATCCCTGTTTATTTCTTATTGGTCCGTCTGGGTGTCCTTCTGGTTGTTTATACACATGCGCTTTGACTATATTATGGGTGTTAATTCTTTTGTGCAAATGCTTGGCGGTCAGTTTTCTTAATGAAACGTAGATGTTTATCTCGATCTCATCCATTCCTGGCGCCGTCAATTTGTTCGCTTAACTGCGCAGAGTGACTAGTTGTGCTCCAGTACTTTTGAACCACAGATGCTGGAATAGCTTACCGACCATCCTACAATGATGGTGATGATGATGCCTATTTAACCCATTAAGATATAAACTGATTCTATGATAGTAAGCAATGATTGAGACTTCTCTCAACCGGCCATGTCTTATTATATGCATGGGCAAATAAGTTTGTAAAGGTCACTCTATCGAAGCTCAAAATGTAATTAATTGTTGCACCGCGTCTGTTGCTGTTGGTTTTTATGGCTTGTATCAGTAATCGTAATCGTTTCGTTTCATTTTATAATTTATCAATTTTACCCCGTTTTGTTTGATGTAGACTATAACATGTTATCAGTCACAACAGGATTGTGACAACGATGCGAAGTATGATTTGTTGATTACCAACACAGTATGAAAGAATAACGACAAATTATTCCGGAATCTTAGGTAACCGTCGGAAGGTCGCCCATTACGCTATGTACATGCATAATTTTGCCAATGCCGCCGCATAGCGAAAGAAGAAGTGGTCAACCATACTGGGATACGGATCTCGAACTCGTTTCCTTATGCACTGCGCCCCAGTGTGTTATCATTTGCTCCACTTTCTTGTATGTAAATGTTCTCAACCACAAGAGGATTTTGAGAAAAAACCAGTAGCCAATAAGTCTCAATTAAAGCTACCTATCATAGTAGTTGCTTGTTTCTATGCACTTCAGTGTTGTGACCTAGCCAATAAGTCTCAATTAAAGCCATCTATCCGCTCCACCTTAGTTGTAAGCGTTATCTCTTGAATATGAGGAAGGATGGAACATTTGTTGACCACTTAACATTGGTTGCTACATCAGCTATGTGTGACATACAGATGTTTGTTCTGTCAAAATAACAGAGCGGAACTGTCCGATTTCACGCACTGGAGAGTATGATCCACAAAATGTAATATCCATTGGATTACTAGGTTACTATGTTGATTGCATTCACCGCAATGGGTATCTCCAAGTCTGAAAAACTGACCGACATACTGGTATCAGTTAGAGACATGACCAACTGCGTATCTCTATCTATCTATCTATCTATCTATCTATCTATCTATCTATCTATCTAGCTATCTATCTATCTATCTATCTATCTATCTATCTATCTATCTATCTATCTATCTATCTATCTATCTATCTATCTATCTATCTATCTAGCTATCTATCTATCTAGCTATCTATCTATATATATATATATATATCTCTGTAACGCAGACTTATTTGTCGGCAGACAGCGTCGATGCTAAAAATGAACTAGCTAACGATCCAGTTTCGACTTACACTAAGATTGAGACGTACAGTTCGTACGTAACGCTCAAGGGGTAGGTGGGTGGGTTCCTGTTTTGTTAGCGTTATATTGTGTAGGGTGGGGGGTAGGTTGAAGGTTTCGTTATATAACAAACTTTTTTCAGCTTGTGCTATTTTGCTTGTTTGCCTGTCAATTGGAAATTCCATGTACTACGGACCTTCATTGTTTAATCGAAGTTCACAATACGTTGAGAACCATAACTAGCACCATCAGCTGTCACCTGGCAATTCACCATTTGACGTTCTAACTTATTATTTATAAATCCACTTTTAACAATTTTCTGCATGATCTGTTTTCATTCTGGTTTAAATCTAAATTAATTCACTTGAAATAATTATTTTGGTAGGTGTTATCAAGATGTTTGATTTCATTTTCTATAGAATGTGTATAATTTGGGATTTGACTTCCATTTAAAAGAGTAACTTGAACATGTTGTAGTTGGCCCTGGAATACTCTCCCGTTGGCAGTGCACTTGTCGCCCAGGGTCGACTCTGGCTCTTATTACCCTCGCCTTCAAGCTGTTCTTTTCAGCCGTGTCGGGGTCAGGAGCGCTCCTGGGTTGGTATCTGAAGTGGCGCTGTATAAATCTTCGCAATGAATGGACGCCCTGTGTATTATATCGATCGGATTTATAAATAGACAAATTTTGGCCCGCATCTTCCATGCATCGTCTGCATGATCGGGCCTTGATAATTCTGGATAGTGCTCGTAACTGCGCCAATATGGAAAATTATATTACTTATGACTCTCCTTGCTGACCAGAAGACTCTCGCTGACCTATGTGACCTCGCTGATTTTTCACCTTTCTCTCTCCATACGACACATCCCTAGCCATGTCCTAAAATCGCAAGCGTAATCGAGAGACCATGACGGCTGACAAATATGAACCAGGTGTTGTTTAAACACACGAATGTTATTTAAATGAGTCAATTGTTGATTTTTCTGCTTTACTCGTTTCTAGCTCTGAAGAAGCCTGTTGTTGTTTACTTATTATTATTATTATTATTATTATTATTATTATTATTATTATTATTATGCTTATTTTGTGGATAATATTCTTAGAGTACCAATACTGCGTTTGCAGGAGGTTCGATTAATCCCAGTCGTAGGCCCACATAGTAACTTTTTATGGACAGCCGCTACTTCCATACGAGTAACCGAAATTAAATTCAATAGCGATTACTGTAAATAAAAATTATGCAATCGTAGGTGCAGCCATAATGCAGTGAAACACATTAGCCATGACTGTAACTATAACTTAAACCATAGTCTGTAGGCCCTAAGGAGAACCTCCTTGGAATAAAGCAAATTGCTGCACGGTAATGCCACATCACACCTGGCCCCAATCTGATTCCACAACGCTCGTCGGGATGAACCGCAGTAGAACCGCAGTAGAACCGCAGTAGAACGCAGTAGAACCGCAGTAGAACCGCAGTAGAACCGCAGTAGTACAGCAGTAGAACCACAGTTGAACCGCAGTTCCATCTTCTATCAACGTATTGCTATCGCGATCGAGCACGGTGATGTCACCGTGAGCGTGAAGCGCGTGGCCAAATTTTTAACATGTTTAAAAAATCGTAGCGCGAGTATGACGGAAAGATGGAACACGCAAGTACGAGAGAATTCATAGTCGTCATCCTGTGTCGTAACTAGGTTTTAACAACAGAGGGAGTGATCAAATTTAAAAAGGTTCCTCGGCCCCAACTTGGCAGTTTGCACTTACAAATATCAGTAAGTTTAGTTAATTATACTTATTATGATTGTGCGTATTTATTTGCGTCTTATGTAAATAATAAAAATCCTAAGGCATTTAGAGCCGTCATGATGGCTCCATCAATCATCATGTCGAGTAGGATGAGTAGGAGACGTAGATGGCAGTAAGATCTTGCTGATTGCGTCCGAGGCTTTCGGTTTGGATTGAGGTTCTACCCTGGCAAGACTACAAGTTCAGGGTCGGTCTATGGTAAAAAAAAGGCAGCCGAGCTGGGTGGGGGGGCTTCTGGAAAATCTGGAAGAATAATGCTTAATCTTCCATACGCATAGCATATGAGACATAGGCCTAAGGCAATTGTAGTGACCATAGAGAATTGGTCTTTCTTCATAAAGCCACGGATGCAATCATCCGTGACTTATTGTTCTCTACTTTTCATCTTCATTCTAAGCAACAAGATGAGGGCCTGGTAATCCATGAAGTCGAGATGTCCTTGTACAAGAAAAATTACGTGGACTTGATTTGCTTCATCCATAGCTGACTCTGAACTTGTTGGGTTGCCAAGGGAGCACCCCAATTTATACCGCAAAATCACAAAGACTGATATGAACGTGGTATTGACACAAGTCAAACGTAATGCGAACGTCAAAGCTGCGTTGTCTGATCGTGTTGAACGTAGGTCTAATACAATCGTGGTACGAACGGGTCGAGCTTGCTAGCGGCTCACCATGGCGTGGCGAGGGCTTAATGGGCGCAATTAGGACGGGATAAGACGGGCTTAACGGTGCGTTTGTCGTAGTAACGGCGCTGCGTTCCATTGAAAACAGTAAATGACGATATGCTCTCTCCACGTTTCGCAACATTTCTTAATCGTATGGCGATCGTTATGAGCGTACATATGCAGTGTGATGGGAACCTAAAGATTCGTGTCTCTTTGGTGGATGAATTCGCAAAAATTCAGGAGGTTTTTGAATAATTATTGAAATTGACGCAAGCCAGCTTAGGCCCTTACGCTTTCAAGGTTTAAAACAAGTCAAGGTAGCTTTGTTGAATTACATGAGAGAAGACTGTTGAAGTTTCTTGTCTTTACAAGGTGTAAGCGCAGAGAACAAGAATGGTTCATCACTTATTCGCATCTGTTGCGAGTTTTCTTATTTTTGCAGTGGTTACGGAAGGTTAGCAAATTTCTTGAAATGCATTGTGGCTGATCAAGGAAATAATGACAATGACAATGGCGATGAGATGATAATGTATGAGAGTATGTATGTATCTAGTTTTGTATCTGTATATAGATATATGTTTATGAATTTCATTGTATGTATGCATGCATGTGTGTATGTATGTATGTATGTATGTATGTATGTTTGTTTTTATGCATGAATGAATGTGTCATGTATGTGTCTAAGTATGTTTGTTTGTTTGTATGTATGTAAGCCCAAGCGCATTAAGTTTGGTGTCCCGCTAGGCTCTATTCTTGGTCCTTTACTTTTTATCCTCTTCATTAACGATTTACCTAATGTCTCTAATCTAATACACTTCTTGTTATTTGCTGACGAAACCAACTTATTTGCATCATGCAAGTGCTATGATAAACTATTTTGTTGGTGAACCAGGAACTTGAATAGGTCAATGAACGATTTAAAATGAATAGACTATATCGAAATGCTAAGAAGACGAATTACATTCTATTCACTTCACATCGTAAGCGATCACCTCTTAATAGAGGTACACTTAATTCAAACGGTGCTCCAATTCCTAGAGTTATCTCAACCAAATTTCTTGATGTCCATGTTGACAAGAACCTTACATTGGCCTCATCGTATCCACGTAACTACCACTCCAGATCAAAGGGGTTGATTGTCCTACAGAACCGGGCCCTTGGCATGGTTTCTGGTAGCAACCACTATCCATCAACTGACTTAATCTATAAAAGCTTAAACATACTAAATGTCAAAGAAATAACGTTATTCCAGACAAAAGAGTTCATGTGTAAATATACACAAAACTAATTACCACTTGTATTTAACAACTTTGGTACACCTGTATCTCAAGTGATTTCTTATAGTCTACGATTTAACTAGGCCTGTAGATCTGCTTACGTGTAGGCCTACTCGAGAACAAAAACACAACTTTTCGATTAAATGTATTGGCCCTGAAACTTGTTTCTGATTCATAATAAGATGTACATGTATGGACTATGGAGACAATAACGTAGTATACAATCAACAATGATCATCCTGCGATTCAACGATGACATGTTTCAGTTCTGCTTCACGCAAATGGTCTTGAGTGTTTGACTTACGATTTTGATTATCGTGGGGTCAACTGCTGCAATGAAACCATAAAGGCAGTGAGTTGCCAGAATTCAACTGATATCTGCGCCACAGCGACAATCCATTCTCAAAGTAAGAAGACTTTAGAATGAAGAACGAATGAGAAGAATTATCTCTAAGCTCTATGTGCAAATACTCAGCGCCTGAGTATTTACATAAATACTGTACTGAGACACATTCCTCTGCATCTGGGCTGCGGCTCAGAACGCTTCAGAAGTCCGACCTACGCGTAAAGAAGGTGAAGACGCGCTTCGATGACCGCGCTTTCTCAGCCGCCGGTCCTGGATGATGGAACGATCTTCCACCCGCCATCAGATTGGCCGATTCAGCGGTATCTCTAGATAAAACTCTCCTAGGAACGAATGCTGGTGAATAAGCTGGTTCCGCGCTATTAGCTTTAGAGCGGCGCTTTAGAAATTTGAACTTCACGACTTGGCTACGAAACTCAATACTATTACTTTCTTCTTGGTTGAAATGTGCAAATCACCAGACTCGTATTAAGACATATTGCTTGCTTTACAATGACGTTGGAACTAGGTAAATTATTAGCAGATCTATCAAATAGCCCAACAAAGATGTGTATGTATTATATATATAGAGTATATATAGAGTAAATTTTGTCCTAAACAATTAACCTATTGATAACGTAATTTCATTACTAATGACGGCGCAGAGTTGTCCATGGTGCAGCCAACCCTTCGGATCGAGATAAACCAAGACAAGTTTGTTTATAACGCATTCTTATTGTAAATAATGTTTCCGATAAGTATTGTGATGCAATAAACCATCACCGACATTTTGATAAGACACTTAACCTAAAGTAAACGTGCGTTAAGTAAATTAATGTTCATTAAGCAGCTGCAGCTAGAACCATCAATAATAATTATTAAGCAAGTAATTGAACATGGTATTACCACTAGACCGCTGAACTTCGTATTTAAATACATGCAACGTGTTAAGAATTAAGACAGGTGAAGAAGAGAAGATTTATGCGTGTGACAGTATAATAGTCATGAATGAAAATAATTAAAAATCAAGTTTAGGCGCACGTCAATATACAAAGAAATGTGTGTACATTTAAATTGGTAAATATTGCTATCTTCTGCCAACATCAAGAGCGATTCATTCGATGTTTCCAAGATTTAACAATCATTTTTTCCCTTCCAATCAGTGGAAATTGGTGAATCAGAAGTTGGTCCGTCGTTGCAGTTGTCTTCGTTGCAAAATAGATAACAATCACATCGCGCATAATCTTTAACAGGAGGTTTTTCGCATCGGTTTTTTTTATATGAACTAGTGCATCCTCTTGAGATGTTGGTTTTTACCCATTCACCTACAACGATGACATAAAATACACCGGCTGCGTAGAAGTAAAGTAAATGTAAACCTCTTTATATAGCAACCGTATAATGGTCTCGACCCTGGTCATTGTTCAACGAGAGTCTGGTCGCGTGATACCCTTCTAATTTAAATCTCTGAAATAAGCCAGCAACTGGAAGCTAACCGCGGTCCGAATGCTCTCTTTCGCCGAGGCGCATGAGACGCGGCCTACGCTCTTTCCAATGGAGCTAACTGAGCCAGGTTATCAAAACTACAAAATTTCTGTAGCGCTACTATGAACCCAAGCGTTGGGCAACAGATTATTCTCTAGCGCTGCTTCATATCGGAGGGTCGTCCAGATAGCGATGTTCAATGGAGAGAGCAGCTGCTAAGGAGGGTATCGTGGAAGAAGCGATCTTTGCGTGAACGTTGGATCATCAGATAAATAAGATGCGATACCTATTTGAAGTGGGAAGCCTTGACGGTGATTAGTGGAAGAACCTGGTGCTGATGAAGAAGGGTCCTGAAGGGAGATTGAAGGTACAGGTGGAGGAACTGTTACTACACGGAATTTAAAGGGAATTTGGACACATGTAGTAGCCTAGGCCTATTTCTCGCATTCGTTTTTTTTAATCTACGATACATTCCATTTAAAACTCGAGTTATATTATGAGAATTCTGTGTGAAAACACTAGAGCTTAACTGTGACGAATCCCATATCAAATACATTGTAACTATCTGGTTAAATAGCAAAGAACTGTTTGTAAAAATTCAGCAATATGACAAAAGAGATTGTACTAATTATATAGCTGCAAAGCACGTGAGGGCTTTAGACCTTTATATATATGAAGTGTTTCAATTCCACGTGCCCTAATACCTAACATTCCCTCTAAACACTAGCTGAACATAGAATGCTATGTAGTAGTTAAGTGCGATGGTCATGTGGTAGTAGCCTTTAATGTAAATATGTGTAGTATGCTTTACCAGCAGATCTATAATAGGAGACTGTTAATTCTACCTTTTATCTGCGTGTACCCTACGTTTGTCACGCATTCAAATCCCATGCCATCCATACAGGTGACGCTTTTTCCGTGGTCATAGCATTCTGGTCCATTGATTCTCCTTGTGCACTTCACACACTGGAGACCTATACAAATGTATCAAACAGTCAGGGCAACACTTATGGCATAAATCTTTAATGCGGGCACACAATAGATGGGCCTTTTTATTCGATATAGCGTAGATGAACATAATACGCATAACACTGCCCTTCAGAGGTTGATCATCTTGAAAGCTGTTTGGTGTAGCTTGCGAGTTTGTGGCTGATGATCATGAAATCACGTGGTTTTTGTAGAATAGCCTTTTGGAAAGTAAAGCGGATTGTGTATTCCAGGTATGTCTGGATATGCACTCAGTGCAACGTGCAATACAAACGGTGAAATTTTTTATACGAACACCGTATAATTCAGCGAAGCAGAAAGCATATGAAGTTTATTCGGAAACAAGAAAGTTAACCTTTGCTGTCCAGTGCAATAATAATTTAAGCTGTTGACTTGACTAATGCAATTCCACTAAGAAGGAAACTAAAGGCAACGTCGATGTGAATGCCATGTTCTTTCACGAGTCCCGTCAAGAGAGAATTGAGTAAGAAAATGTAAAATAAGATGATGAAAGTTGAAAGAATTAAGTTCATAATCATTTTGTGAAATTAACTTCTGATTCTCATTGCCATCGTCGTTGTGGTCCATAATCACAATCATCACAATCATCATCATAATCATCATCATCATCATCATTATCATCATTATCATCATCATCGTCATCGTCATCATCATCATCATCAGCAACATCAGCAGCAGCAGCATCGTCGTCGTCATCGTCATCGTCGTCAACAGCAATAGCGTCGTCGCAATAGCCGTCGTAGTCGACGTTGTCGTTATCATGATGAGTGGCAACAACAACATTACGAGCAGCTGAAACAAAATTCGCTGTCGTACTATAAAAGTTCATGTTAGCTGATGAGTAAAGCCATTGTGAAGATAATTTATGAAGTTTAGTTTACCTTCTGACAACCAGAAAGCAATGCACGTACAAAGCAGAAGCCCAAGAAAGCAGCGCATCGTTTCTAATAGGTCTATGCGTTTACAAAGAGGAACTTAATATGCACCAACTGATATTCTGTGCAGAAAGAACAACGAGTGACTCATACGTGGAGCTTTATGGTGATCCATTTAGAGGCAGCTCAAGGATGACCCAGAAGTTAGCCAAGACATTACATTTGATTTAGGCCTATATTAGACGTCCCCATATGTTGCGTCTTGGACGTATAAGCGTTTTTGTAGGCCTACTCAAACCGTAGGCTCACCTATATGAACCGTATAATATGCATGAAAATATTATTTGTAATTGTAATAGGCTAATAAATTATTTCGTACTCAATGAAGAAGCACGAAGCAATGGGGGACTCTGTGGGATGTTTCTTTAAGTAGCAATAAGTGGCAATAAGTGTGCAATTTCTTTTGTTATTTATCATGGGTTCATTATTTATGTTTAGGCGATCGATGGTTGTAAGAATTAAAATTCAATTCCTTTATGGATATGTCTATAGGCCTACAGGGGGCCTACATAAATTTTACGCCACATTTTTCACGTCACCACCGAAGATATCGGCAATTTCTGACATCGATAAATTTCTTGCAGCCTGTTGTTTTAATTATTTTAGGCTATAAATGTTATAAGGCGATACAAATTTGGATCATTTGGTATTATCGCCAGCCTACTCTGCGCAATGTGGGTGATGCATATGATTTGATATTTTCAGTCGACGGTGAACGAGTGCAATATGCCTAGGTAAATTCTCCTACTTTAGTTCTCAAAGTTAAATTTCATCAGTGTGGGACAACAATAAACTGTTATTTGTTGGAGAGATGAAATTTTAATCGCAATCGTAATCTCCAAGCTTCTAAAGCGACACTTGAAACCCAAGCGCAGGGCGCCAGCTTATTCACGAGCGCTGTTCAGATCAGTTCAGATCATCTTGTGTAAGCAGGCATCACTTTAGCGAACCGCGGTTCACATCAGACCGTAGGGTTAATCAGTTACAATCAAATAAAGTGACAATGGCGAGGAAATTAGCATGAAAACTTAGGACAAATCCGAATTTGTTCCTCTTAACACCGAACTCGGCTGAAGCTGCCGTATTAAATAATTTCTCATGAATTTAAGAAAAATACTAGTTGTCCCCGTGTCGGGTCACCCGGTGATTCGGGCCGGGTCGGGTCACGAATATCTGAAGATCAACAGATTGATTACAAGCTTGTGAATTAGCTGAGGCTCAACGCTGGGACACGTGGGCCGGTCTCTTACGTACCTAATAATCCCCGGAATTCGTTTGCCTATATATTCGTGGAAAAAGTAAGTTTAGGCACAAGTAAATGAATGGTATAATACGTTTTCACAAATCAATATCATCATCATAATATGGCGTCTGACTGTGTTACGTTTTTGCGACATTAGAATTTGACGATAGGCCCCTAAATAATATTGGTAACATTAACACTAAAGGCTGGTCGGGTCGGATTGGGTCGGGTCATACACGTAATGGGTCGGGTCGGATAGGGTCAGGCATTTGACAATAGAAGCCGGGTCGGGTCAACTTTCGATGAGTCGGGTTGTGTCGGGTCGTGAAAAATGGGTCCATGGACAACTCTAACTGTGTGAGACAGGCTAGTACTTGGATGGGTGGAATTTATAGCGCCTACTGAAACTTCCAGTTATTCGCGGTGGGTAATGGTTAAAAGGTCAATTTGAAGGTCGAGAGATAATAAGTTTATCCTCCCGTAAGTGATCTTAGTGGTCGTTTAAGCGGTTTAGGTGAAATAGTCTTAACCCCCATTAGGACCGATATCCTTCTTATAATCGTGCTTCGATTCAAGCGTGAAATTCACAGTGATGTAGGCCTACTTGCATTGTTCCTCCTACCCACTATTCACAGCAGAATCAATATAAGTTCGATGAAAATATCCGCAGCGGTAATAATTTACAGCAAGGCTATTCTGATACTTCTTAGCACGTGTTCCTTTATGGTCAATATTTGAGCAGCCATAATAGGCATCTATATCTTATTCTGACGTAAAATCGGTTTCTCGGATCACATGTCGCTCATGTAAGTTGTGTTAGTGTCTGACTGTCTGTCTCGCTAGCCTTGCTATTCCTATTCATAATCGTCTGCCTGTGCTTATTACAGTTCGGCCTCTGGATGCCGATGCACAAATACGCAATTGCCACGAGGGGTGTGCCTCATCTAACTTAGGGAGTTGGGTCTTAGGGAGTTGGGGACGGGGTGGCGGCGGGCGTAAAGTAATGGGGAACACACTCGGGCGCGGAGCTGAGGATCCGAGTTCGATACCCGTATTCCCCGTAAAGTTGATTAGTCCTTCTTTCGCTAGGCGGAGGCGTTGGTTAAATGAGATGTATAGCGTAATGGACGCTCTGTGTGACTGCCGACAGTCAAATTCGACTCCCATGATAACTTGTTATAGCCTTATGCTACATAGTAGCCTATGTCTGTAATCGTACTGCGGTTTGTCATTTTGAAAATAACCGAAAATCATTATCTTTCTCTATGTGTTTCATTCATTCCATTCCTGGCCGTAGATTGATTCGCTGCACTTCACAGAAGCCTCACGTACTATGGTCGATCTAACTGTCTAGCATAGATTACATAGCATCTTACGACATGAGCAACTTGGCATTTATTTCGCTGTGCTGTAGGTACTTGAAAATCATTTCGTTCGATCCTGCCATCCTGGTTATCGTTAGTTCCATAGCGTAGGCTACCAGATGAGTCCTTTCTAAGCAGTAGTTAGCTACATTAATATTTTTTGATGATCAATTGTATTTTACAACACGTGGAACGGAAGTAGGACATTAGACCTTCACGTGCTAAGGGAGTGTGGACACTGGACAGTGGGCCTATATGCATGTGAGTCTTACATGGAAATTTGAGAGAACCGCAAGGACTTGTAGTTCCAACTCGCCATTGTCCGAGCAGAATCTGCTGAGAAGACCGTCTGCTTTGAATTAACGCACGAGGATGCTACCATAATATGCACATTCGTATCAACTGACATCATCTAAGTAAAAATGAGTAAGTGCACATGTGTGATTTAATAGGCCCACACTATTCGCCAACGTACAATGGGACAATCAGAAACTGTTAAGAATACTATCGTTATCATAATTATGCACATCAGCATCAACTATAGATCTCTCTTAAATACAAGCATCATAGGCGCTCAGCATCTGCACTTGGAACGTAGGTCCATTGTCGACTGACTCTTTTTAATCACATTTAAGAGTTTGAACGAATAGGCCTAGTCTGAAAATTCTGATTTGGATTAACTTTATTTATTCTAGGCCTCCCTGTCTACACGAGATTTCATCTGGGAAAACAATGATACTAAAATTCATGGTTATTGAATGTTATTTTAAGGTCAGAAATGCAAAAAATAAGACAAAAATGGTCTGAAATTATCAAATAATTAATTAAATCGCCATATTGTTTATTTTGTTTGAGATTTAGACAATAGCTAATGAAATCTGCATATTCTTTCTTGTGTATCAATAGATCAAAAATGTTCATCCAAATCGGGCCATTTCTTCAGGTTTTGGGGTAACGTGCAAACTGACACTGAACCAATGTCCCAAGCATCATGAGCATCAATGGCCTTCATCTAAATCATAAGCTGGGATGAAACAGAAGCCTACCTATAAGGAATGCACCATCCATATTACTAGAATAGGCAATCTGGGAATGAAAAACAGTTGACAACATATGAATGTCTTCTATATCGACTGTTTATGGCAGTGCTATCAAACATCCTTAGGCCTATAGTAAGCTCGAAATTTCCACAGCGCCCAAAATAGCAGAGCTGCAGGAACCAGCTTATTCACAGATGTTTAATAAAGAAAAATCGAGAAGCATGGACCTACATTGTATCACCAGGTGCCTTTGTGGTATCACCAGGCACCTACATTGTATCGTGATACAGGCACCTGCATTGTATCACCAGGTGGACACAGGCCTGAATTTAAGTGAGTGGCCCATTAAAACTAGCTAACTTTGTGCAATACGTTTTTAAAGTCTACTAAATTAAAACGTACTGGGTGCCAGCTAACACTGGCAACTAGCAAACACATGTGTCTAGTTTAAGACAAGGTTAAGCAATTAAGCACCTGTGCATTTCAACACACATAACTGCATAATGGCAGGTCTATAATTAACAACCATACATCTATATATATGCAATAGAAAATTTACATACAGAATATAGTTTGAATTGGAAGACAGCCTGGGGCGGAGATTTGGGGGGAACAGAAAAATTTCCCGTAAAATGTTTCTGGTGGAGGAACGGATCTGCTTATATCCCCACAAATTTCATATTTCATAAATATTCTAAATTTATAGTGTTTTCCACTATTCAATGTTATTGCTGTGTACATGCTTGAGAATTTAATTTTTTCTAACTGACCCCTAGACCCCAATGTTTTCCATCTGTATCCCCAAATCCAGGAACAAGTCTCTTTGCCTATGGAGATAGTGAAAGGAAATGCCTCGTAGCCGTAGTCCAGAATTGCTGAGAAAGTGCACCCCAGTGAGGCATGATCTGAACCACGGAAGTGAACTTATGAATTCTGACAAAATTGCACTTTCGTAATGTGCACAAAAGACTCATTAAGGCCTGCTGTTTTGACACAGTGACAACTCTTTAAATCAATGAGCATACTACAAGCCCTTGGTGAGCTTCTGAAGGTGGCTGAGGAAACCCAATCAGGTAAGACCTACTAAATTAAAACCTATTCAGTATTACCTAGCAGGCTAATTTCTACTGCATTCTTAATTGTAGACCTATTATAATCATACACATTATATCACGTTGTGTACTGGTTTGCGGTGTGATATTCCGTATATACAATAAACGAATATTTTTTATTATTCTCGGTTACATAACAATATTGAATGCAATAGGTTGGAAAATTATAACATAGTTGTGAAATACAGAGAAATGCCTTCAAGGAAGCTAAAGAATGGAGTTATATCTTTGGCCTCTTGTTTATTTTCATAATATCTTATATATATAGACAACACGTAAATTTAACAGCACAAGAAAACAAATTAAGCCTACTCCAATTGCACTTTTAACTTTAGGATGAAAATAGACAAAAGCTTAAAAATTTATTTATTAACAATTTCTTAACTTACAAGTTCACATAATTGTAACCCATGTTTTCTCGTCTCATTGATACGGTATGTTCAATTTCCATAAATAGAAAAGAGATGTTATTTATAGACAGATCAAAACCTACACAGGCAAACCATATATTAACTGTCTTCAAAACATGAATACGCAAAGTAACTTGAAACAAATTACACAGAGACTTCTGTCATGTAACTCTATTACGCTGTGTCATGTAACATAATATGTAACATATACACTATGCACATTGCACAACACTGTTGTGTCTAAACACACAAAAACTTTTGGGTCAATCAGAAAATAAATCACTGAAATTCAAGTATAGTTAAATCCTCACACAGTTACTAATCTACCAGTACACAACATTCTGCACATAAAAACACCAACTTAAAAACTCATTTATATGCAATTTGTTTGTGTTTATTCCTTAGATTCTAAAAGGGTCAACAAATTGTGGTTTATAATTGCAGGCAGACCAGTCTCCAGTATCAACAGTTAGAGTTCCCACCATTTTTAATTGCTTCTTCTGCAGAGCATTCGTTATTTCCACAGAGTAAGCCAGGTTCTGCCCAAATTGGTTATACAATTTTACTGTGATTTTTCTTGGAACCAATATAAATCACTGACAATAATGTCATCTCATGTCTTATCTTCTCCATGCATCCATCGGCACTGGTGAAGTCGCCGAACATGCAGCTGTGTCCAAGAGGATGAAGTATTCCACCATCACAAAACCACCCCTTTGTAGCAGAAAACTTACAGTTCTTGGTGTAGAGTTGAGAAGCAATATCAGCGATGCAGCCTATGATGCAATGGAGACATCAGTTACCTATTCCAACCAATCTCAGTGGCACCTCTCTTGCCACTACTCTGTGAGCTGAGATGATACTTCTAATAATAATGATGATGATGATAATAATAATAATAATAATATTTCTGCTCCAGAATAATACAACATTCCTCATTATTGACCCATTTTATTGACAAGTTCACATTTGAAATAATAATAATAATAATAATAATAATAATAATAATAATAATAGTCACCCCATCGCGTAGAAGGGCAGGATACATCTAGCCTGGGACGTTTAGCAATATCATTGACACATTCGCAGTTCTACTCCTATGATCCCAGATTTGACAACAGCTGCTGAAATAGCAGCAGAGAGGAAATCATCTAAGTACATTAGCTTTCTGCCTGCTTACTGCTTTGTGTCTTTAGCCTTCGAAACTGTTGGGGCAATTAATCACGAAGGCCTGCCTAGCTTTGATCAACAACCTTGGCCATGGCTTTGCCATGGCCAAGGCAAATATACAACCCATATACAACTCCCATATACAACTCAAGACAACAGAGAAACTACAATCTGTCGCCATCAATCGCTATTCACAGCACTTTCTACACTCAGCACGACATCAACAAAGGCTAATCATTCCAGAATAATGCTCCCTCTTTTTTTGATACTGAGGGATTACATGTACTGCAGGTAAATAATAATAATAAAATACACAATCGTTTTTGTTATTGCGCACAAGTTTAGACCGATTCAGCTATTTCCTAGGCAATAGATATCAGCAAACTTAACATGTGGAAACCAAAACAAATAAATTATAAGTAACAGTTCAAATTTGTAAAGTGACAACTGTTTGAAATGCTAGTAGGTAAGATCAGCACAGTCATCTAGGATCAGTTTTATCAGCTTTAAATAGCACACATGACCTCTGCAGGAAGTGTCACCTGTTTGTAATAAAACCAAGATTGACATGCTTAGAGATCCCACCAAGCAACATCACGAAATTTTGTGCCTTCTCAATACTGCATAATAAACAAGTTATTCCAATAATCAAGGAACTAATCTGAAATGAAAACAAATTGATTGTGCATAGAGCACAGATTATATGCAAATTTTTTTTTTCTAGTACAGTGAGAATGGAAATCATGAAATTGTGATATTAAAAGATTAAATCCATTGAAGCATTTACTTAAATGTATCTTTAAGTTATCACAATGCACAAAATCTGGTGGGTCAACTATCTTCATTTGTCAATAGCTTATGTACAGAAGCGTTCTTCAAGTGTTCATCTGATTCACAAACGTACATAAGTGTGGTATTGTGTTTAAACAAAGCCCTTAAAACAACATCTTGCTCCATTTTCAGATTTAATTTAATGAACCGAATTAGTACTTTCGCCTTACATATTAGTTTCACATTAGATTCTTATACTTCAAAACGTTCAACTAGCTTTCCAATCTCTATGCTTCTTTCCTGAATAGAATGCAGTGTCTCTGATAGTCGGATACTAAGGCGACTCTGTTCTTGCAAAATGCTCATTTCTGCTGTTAGAGCACTGCGTGGCTACTTCTCAAGTAAAACCTATTAATTGATCTTCGGTATGTAACAAATCTGAAAAAGTACTTTGGTGCACAAATTGGAATAATCACCGAAATTCAAGTATAAGTCATTGGTGCTTGTATTTGCATAAATAAATAGAGAATGATGCACCAATAGCAGTTAAGAAATAATTGAATATTAAGCAAAGCACATTGAGAGGTAACATACTCAGTCAAGCATTCCTTCAACAGCCACAAGGACTAAGTGTTTCAAGTTGCAAGAGGACAAAATAACACACCATTGTCTTTGGTTTGTGAGTTAAAAAAATCAAGAATGTTTGACTGAAATTTCATAACCATCTATGACATTTTGATTTAATGTGCCAAATGCAACCAGAACGCACATTGGCAAAATGCTAATTCAACAATGTTCAAATGTGCATGATTTCCAGACTGCATATATATATATATATATATATACACTCAGGTAGCACAGGCTGGAAACATACAGCATATAGACTACACAGGCCACAACAGTTTAGCCTAAAAATGGGTACATGGAAAAGCTTCCGGTTGGATCATAATCACTTGATTAGTATTTAAGCTAGGTAGTTATGCTCTATACAGCCTAACATGAGAAGCTTGCAAGTTTATAATTATCAGCAAATATAAATTACTTAATTATGACAAAGAAATTGGGTAACAAAAAGTTGCATGTTTAAGTCACACTTCAACACTGTTGAAACGCGGAAACTTTTTTTTACAACACAACAATGAAGAGATGTACAAATAAGAAAACCACTGTAGATTAGTACTGTTTGAAATCCTACAATACGCACAATTTCAGCTACTACCAAAGTCAATTTTGGTTAATTCACAACTAACAATATGGCTGCCGCTTATTGATTCCTCAAAAACTCAACTCTCGACATTCCTATCATCCATTCTGCCATATGTTACAGCATTCTACCATGGAGAAAAAGAAAAAGCTTAACAATAAAAATTAGTGTGACATCTTTAAATTCGGGCTCTATCATCACCATCAGGCCTGTTCCATTCTGACGTATTCAAATAAGCAAAGTAACCTAATAGAGAGGAAAATGCAAAATTTGATAATTCTCTAAATTCTATAAGTGCTAAAGTTAACTGGATCAAGAACTACTTATATGAATGCAGACTGAAAACCCTGCATAAGTCACAACAAGAGTAGAAATGCCCAAATTCAGATATGCACCAACTCGACTACTTGACCTGCTTTTGCTACAAACAATTTTATAATGTTGGCAACATTATTTTGTAGATAGATATAACCATAACTTCAGAAATGTTACTAGATGCAAATCGATTTATTAACAAACTTACAGCAACTGACAACAATATAGGGATAAAAAGAACACAAGACAGCCAATGAGATTATTGAGTGTAAGAACCTAAAGTAGTCAAGATCGCTGACTACTAAGACAACAACAATTTTATTGAGTTAGAAGGTTAGCATTTAGTTAGCATTGTATTTAGTATTTTGGGGCTCTAAGCAACATTATTTTATGGGGCTCTATAATTGCAGTATCTGTTCAAATGACAATAATAATGTTGTAATATTACAATGACAAGGCTATTTTGGGGCCCCTAAATTTGTGGGGCCTCATGCAAAAGCATACGATGTGTCTGTCTAAAAAGGCCATGATCACAATGTCTAAAGTTCTTATCACAGTTCAACTGATATTCCCATTCCATAAAACAGTAGTAACTGACATAATTGTCTAAGATCAAACTCATAAATAACTAGTTGCTGATAAATAACTAACAGTGCCCATCTAAAAATGCAGTGCTCAAAGGTGAGTTCTCGTCTAGCTTACATTCAATTCATGTTCTACACTTCTTAAACTGTACAGCTGCAAACACATAAATTTAAAACATCTTTACTATTAAACTATTTACCTAGCCACAAGTTTAAATACATTAGTCAACACATTCAACCACCTTTTACTCTTGTCGTAGCTGCAATAGGTTGAATGACATGACGACTGTCAAATAGCATTTTGCAATCCATTGACAAGCCTCACAAAGAACACATCACACATTACTGCTGTAGTGGCCAACCCTGAGTTCCTGAAATTCAGGAGAATATATCGCTAACAGAAGTCTCTAAGAGTAGGTAGAAGTCTCTAAGAGTAGTCTCTAAGGTATGCGTGCACTTCTGAAAGTAAACAGTGCAGTTTCTAAAGTTCTTCATAAAGTTCCGCTCTCATGGTTGGGCAACTGCTAGAAACCATAAAAATATTGCAACTCTGCTTCGATACAACAGACTTCAATCTTTATTTTAATTGTAATTTAGCATTATACAAGCAACAGTCAGCAATTCAGAGAAAATCCCAACCCAAGTGCATTCGCTCACAAATAAAATTTACTTCAGGCATCTCCTGCAATTCCTCCTGTGGAAGGTGGTTCCAACTATTGAGGCCAACATGAGCAAAGCACCTGGATTGATCTGTGGCCCCCTGCATGTAGAATAACTAGGAAGTGAAGAGATGGAAGTATAAGAGGTCAAAAGGTATGAAGGAGCTACTTCAACATGACAGCGGCACAGCTGAGTCATGGCCCTGACCAACGAATGTGATATTACTTCCAAAATAGCCATTTTAAGACATATGAACATTGATAATAAATAGCATCCAAAGGAGCCATGTGTTTTTCAACGTACAGTTGGTATGTCATCCAACCTGATAAAAGCAACAGTCGATATTTTAACATAAATCAGACAAAACAGCCCACTCAACAACTGTTTATAAAAATCAATAGTATTACAGCTACAGCTGTTCTATCTATCTTAGCTAGAACCATTGGCGTCCTCAGGAGTAATTTAATGAGGGGTAAAGTTTTAAATTGTTGACATGACCAACAAGACTGCCAAAAAGCAACCAATTACATCACTCCTGCTCCCGTCCTGATGCCCACAGTTAAAACAGTGCGCATCCTTCTCACCCTGAACCGTCCACTCCACCTTCCAACCTCTCTCACCCTAAACAAAATCCATATAAGCAGTTCTTTGGCCTCATTTTCTCTCTCTGGTTTTCTGACAAACCGACATAGTTTTTTTTCAACATGAAATCTCTGGACAACCTCCATGGCATGCTGCAGCCCTCGTCAGTATGCCGTTGCCCAGCACTTGGCCTCTAACAATTCTCATCTCTAGTTTTCATGCTAAACATAATTATGCAGTTACTTCTCTGAGTTAGGTTTCATTTTGCCAAACGAATACATACTGAAGTTACCACAGAATCCTCCATGTTAGAGCAGATATAATCTGAGGTTGGCATTAAAAGAAGTGCCGAGGCAAGATATCATAATGGCGAGATTGGGTGAAAAGCTACTGGGAACCAATGCAGCTCATCGTTAAAGTGTTAACTGAAATGTACTTCAAATGTCTCAGAACCTAGACTTCATTCCGCTTTCCATTAATTGAGACTGACAGAGTGAGTCATCATAACTCTTGCACAGCTAAAGCAGTCTCTCTAAAGAGAATCTTTACAAGACTAGAAACACTCAGGCTCTCATTAACCAAATCTCACAAAATTCATTAGTTGCTTCAGAAGAACAGCAGATTCAGTCCGAAAACAATTCACCATAGAAGCTATTTACAGCTCGAAAACTCAACGCGTCCTAATCGGTTCCGTTTAGCATCAATCACAAGAAATCTATAAATCGGAGATCACAATGAAAACTTTTCATCTATAGGTTACACAGAAGCCGTGTCCAACCTGTCGGGGGGTGGGTGAATCCCCAGCTTCAGCTACATCGGTGTTGGTATAGTGCGATATCCTGATTCAGATTCCCAGAAATTCACATCAGTCGACCCACACCCACCCACCCTACTTCTTTTTTGACAAATCGGAGCCTACACAGAAGCCACTTCAAGCTTTACAAGACAAGTCAAACGCAGCTTTGAACAGTTTGCTTTGCTAAAAGGTAACATATAGATGTGATAGAGCATGCTTACCATAAGCGTACACATGAACGTATGTACATGTGCATCTGTTTGTTTCACCCGCTCTCATTACTACATATAGAGTGCTGTGAGTGGTCCACACACCTTTACACAATGCATGTCCAATGTATGTACATTTGTATTCATGCAAATATGTATATATGTATGAATGTACATGTATGCACATAATTTTATGCTTGTATGTATGTATGCATGCACATATGAATATATGTATTTGCATGTCTAAGCAACCTTAAAGTGGCTTTTATGCATCTCTCAAAGGTGATTTCTCTTTTGATCCATGTGAAAGGCTTTGCAGCCAATCAAAGTGCCTCTGTGCTCCCTGGCCAAAGCTTTCAGATCCAGACATGTCAATTAGAAGCTTTCCAGAAGATACAATGCACAATTGCTCGAATAAATAAGCACATAACCCACAACTGATGAGTTAGTAACTAATAACAAGGTACAACATTGAAAGGTCACCCAATTCTTTGGAAAAGCAAATTACCCGAAAACTCTGCACAGATTTACAATGAAAAGCCTCGTACAGGACTATTTCTTAGAAAGATGTCTTCTTATCACTTACATTCAATCTGCATCACTTGTCGTCCAGAATTTAAACAAATATGAGAAAAATAGCATTACCGGGGCTTCAGGCAGCGAAATCTGAAAGCGTGCTATGCGCAGCATTCAGAAAATTGCGACAACCCTAGACGCTACAGTCCATACTAAGCAAGCTTCAAGCCTTTTCCTCCGTGAGTGATCCCACGGCACACAGATGGACCTCTTCGTGGGTCTGACCAGCCCAGCGTGTCCTCATACCAGCAGCCTTTGGACTGTAGTCTTTTTGACGTCTATTTCTTAAAAATAAAACAACACATAAATATTTTATACTATGGAAATCATCGTATCATGACAACATTGTAATATATCATAATATTTAAGAAATATTACATTATGTATTTCTGTATTAGTCTGCCTCTATGTGCTTTAACTACAGCCATCGGTGGTAGGTGCCAGTACTAAGCCAAGATGAAAGAGAAGGGTGAAGCCAAATGCAGCATGCAGCATTGTTAAAGAGAAACTAGCTCATAGTCATTTAAAATTACACAATTCATTTTATGCATAAATATCTATTATCATTTTGACTAAAGCGACTAACCTCTTCCATGTTATAACGAACACAAAGATGAATACGACAATGGCAAACACAACAACTCCTCCAACGATTGCAAAAGCAGCATGCAGGTCTCTTGAAAGAGGTTCTAGAACATCAAGGAAAAAAGTTTGTTAGGCAAATTATAAAGTACAATTGTTTGCATACTAAGGTAGAATGCTGGAGACGCGCTGGTCTCCTCTTCTGGGTTTCAATACAAAATAAGATGACAGTGTATTAAATAGTATGTCACAAACTGGTTTATCCATGTATGTAAGTAAGTGTGCATCTAGATAAATTGCATAGTGCCTTCTAAGCCAGTGTTTCCCAAACCATGGGTCGCGACATAAAGTGGGTCGCAGTGTCTTGTCAAGTGGGTCGCCATGCTTCGGGTCTGTTTAAAAAATAGTTCCATTAAATTCAGGAAAACAGAATGAAACTGTTCTCTTGACCTTCTTTGTTGTATTGTCACTATAGTATACTCCAATGAGTAGAGTCTAGTATAGACTCTTCATTATATCGAGTATATTCAAGGCATGCAATGCAAATTTACATTGAAATGTTCATTGAATTTTAACACAATATTGTTCGCCTTAGTGAGGTGGGTCGCGGGCTTTCAAAGATTTTCCGAAGTTGGTCCCACTACCAAAAAAGTTAGGGAAACACTGTTTTAAGCAACCTTAACAAAGGTGCTGCACACATGATCTAAAAAAGATTGTTACTTAAATACAGTAACATGTTAATTTTACTTTGTTACTCTACAATACTGTCTAAATAAAATTGAGGAACTTTATAAGAGGTACTGTACTTTGAGTAGATTTCTTGAAGAGGCTCTATATCGAGTTTCATTAATTGACTGTTAATCAATCTAACTTAATTTAATGTATTTTAATACCACTACCATCAGAAAACCCATGACACAAGTCAATGGTCATTTCAAGCTAAATCCCAGTCACAAATCATAAGTCATTTGAAAACCACATTTAGATCCAACAGATTAGAGTAATCAGAAGCCAGGCCATGGTAACTATATATGTTTAAGGCAATGTGTGAAACCAGGGATTTTGTAAAATGCCTAAGCAATTTGTAAAACCCTAACTCTACACTAACCCTAAACTTGCACTAACCTTACTCTAACCCTAACCCTAACCGTAAATGGGTGATTTTACAAACTGCCTAAAATCTTAGAAATCAGTCATTATAAAAAATCCCTGTTTCACACATTGTAACATAAACAGGTTGAAAGAGATGAGTACTCTAAAGAAAGAAAGATATAATGTAAAGAAGAGCATTCACTTAACCTTTCTGGTAATAATCTTCAGGAATGTCTGGTGGCATCGTTCCATTCAAATCTGAGATAGCAAAAAACTTCTGTATATAAACTGTTTCACAACAAATGCAAATAAAAAAAACTTAAAAATTTGAAAAGATCAACACTGAGAATATTGTACTCAACATTTAGTTAAAAGTTAACATTTTTTTCATAGAGATATCACAGGCCCTCATTAAAATCACTGTGACTGTGGATCATAAAGTATTGCTAACTGGAGCACAATTGTATGGCACAAGGCTGACATCATAGAAAGCTCCATAAAATCAGAAAAAGAGAAATATTTTTTAATTGGGATCAGTAGCATTATAAGTGATTCACTAGCCTTGAAATTGAGGTAGAGAGACAAATGCTAAAAAAGTGTTGTTGCCAGGCATAATGAAAATGAAATAATGTAGAAAGCAAAGCTCTACAAATGCTGAGTCATTACAAAGACGATTTACACCCCTCTTCTTCTGTTTCCAGGCTTGGGACGACAGCAGTGGTTAAACTGCTCAGCCTGAGGAATTGGATCTTCAAATATTTACAAATCTATAAGTTCAACTAATCTGGTGCCTCTAAAACCAATAATACATTCGCCATTCGCTGTATGCTATACACATGTAATTTGTGAAACAATTGCATGTGGTCAATCATTGGAACAGCAACAAATTTATTTATTTTTATTTTATTTGTTTATTACCGGAATTTGATACTGCCTTTCTTCCAATATCTTTTGCTCAGAAGTGCACACACACGCCACGATGGCACAATTGCAGTTGTAGGCTGCTGCAGAGTAATTGAGTGCAAAGGACTTGCTCAAGGTCCCTACACAGTTGAACCCGCTCACACAGCGCACACTGAACGTTACCGGCTGACCACTCTAACCGTTCAGCCACTGTGATAGGTCTATCGTCTTAGGTGGTAGAACTCAGATTCGGCTGAATTTAACCACTGCCTGGCAGACTGGTGGTGACAGATTGATACCTTGTAGGGACCTAGAGCAAGGCTCAATGTCACTCACAATTGCTCCGTACCAATGATTGATGATAATATTTTGTTCTTAGACCTTAGTCATTGCCGGCAGAGCAGTACTTAATAAATGCCAATTTATGGTGATGATGATGATACTATTAATGATTATAATAATTATAATAATAATAATTATAATAATAATAACACTTACCTAAGTGGTGATTGACGCAAACATCCTTTCTTTTTCAGTACATTTCTGTTTGCCTCCGAACCTGGTTGCTTTCAAGGGCACGGTCCTCTTTAACCTCTGAAGATGAGGCCTGACCCTCCAGATGACTAACACTCTATATTAATAATCTCTAAGTGCTTGGGGAATGCAGTACCGCAGGGCACAATAATTATAATAATAATTTTCCTAAGAAGTAAGACAGAGTATGAAGTGTGCGACCTACAGCACTCGATCGGATTGACGGCTCCTCTGCCATAAGTGACCATTCTGTCGAGACATGGAATGCATTGCAGCTGACCAGCGTTTGGCTGGAAGAAGCCAATCTCACAAAGAACGCACAACTGATGGTCATTCAAGTAGTAACTACCAGGAGCACAAGCAACTACAAAAATAACCAAAAACCAGTCAGTATTTATTTAACCGGTCAACATATTTAACAAATTTAACAAGTCAATGTTTAGCCAGTAGCCAGTAAATCTACATTAGTCAGTACATTAGTAAATTTACATCAACCAGTAAATCTACATTAGTCAGTACATTAGTAAATCTACATCAGCCAGTAAATCTACATAAGCCAGTATCTAATCGATTCAAATAAAGCCACGCTGTACTTAATCATCTTAAATTGAACCTGGAGGAATTAAGGGACACGACTTCAGAAAGACAGCATTGTAGAAGGTTGATCATGACGGTATCCTAGAGTTCACCCAACTGACTGCACAAGGTAACAAGGTACTTAATCTATAAATTTTTATTAGACAGCATTTAACCAAATGTATCTAATCAATCAATATTTAATCAGCTAAACATTGCCCTGTGAATATTTATCCAGAAAGCATTAATCAAAATGTTTACCAATCAAAATGTAACCAGTCAATATTGGACAAGTCAAACCAAAACAAAAACTTGGTAATCTATCTGCAGGCATATATTCCTTAATCCCTGTTAAATCAAAAACCTTTCGAAAGATAATAGGCAGAGTTTAGTCACAAGCAATGCTCCTTGCAATGCTGTGCAAGAAATCATATGCCTTGGATACATTCTGTAATTATACCCTTGTCAAGACACACACTCTTTAGTCTACTTTCTCATAATTAACTAGTTAACATTGATAGTTATCACTACACTTGTCATCATTCCCAATGTAGCTATAGATGAAAACATTTGGTGGCAGTAACAGTGGGATTATATCCCTTATTGTCCTTCCTTGTTTTGAAACGTCCTCTAATATAGCAAAGTTTATTTGACGTATGCAAAATTTGTGGCAATAAAAAAATTTCTTTTTTGCATGTTTGAATCACAAGTGATTACACTCCTAAATTATATTATTTACGCCTATAATTTATTTGGTTAACTAATAAGGTATGGTAATCAGTAGAATTTGGACCATACCACAGTGCATTCCATCTTCTGATGGAGTTGTTCCTGGTGGACAGATGACAGAATTGAACGTTGAAATCTGTTTCGAGTCAAGCACGACCTTTGACCCGTTGAACTCAACAAAGAGTGACCCGATTTCGGATTTCTTCAGAAGCTGAGCTCCTAAGTTCATCACCTGCCTCTTCGTCTGATCCAAGTCGCCCTCTGCAAAGTGTATTGTCACAATTCAATGAGACTGATAATAATAATAATAATAATAATAACAATAATAATATAATAATAACGACCTCATCCATCGCAGCCTCAACAGAGCCGGTATTCCAGCGGTCAAGGAACCGTCAGGTCTTTCTAGATTAGATGGAAAGAGACCGGACGGGCAGACCCTGATACCATGGAGTGGGGGGCGGGCCTTACTTTGGGACGCGACGGTGGTGGACACAGTGGCCGCTTCTTATATCCCCGAGACAGCTGCCACAGCCGGAGGAGCGGCGGAGATAGCAGCCACAAGGAAACACACAAAACATTCTAAGCTGGAGAAGAAATACACTTTTGTTCCAATCACTATAGAAACCTTTGGTCCCCTCAATAGTGAGGGCCTCGCCTTTTTGTCTGAGACTGGACGCCGACTTTCGACAACTACCGGTAACACCCGTGAGACCAGCTTCCTCTTCCAGAACTTGTCAGCATTGATCCAACGTTTCAATGCGGTGGCTTTTCAGGGCACTATGTCAAGATTACAATCCGCTGACAAGCGGAGACCCAGATGGCCTGATGACACATCCGTTGGCAATGCCAATGATGAATAACATTATATGTGACATAATAATAATAATAATAATAATAATAATAATAATACTAATACTAATAATATTATTATTATTATTATTATCATTATTACTATTATTATTATTATTATTATTGTGAGTTGATTTCATCTATTTAATGGTGATGTCGTCCGGAGTAGCCCTGCTCGTTGGACTCCTGAGCAACGAAAGTTCCCTTGAAAGCAACTGCGTTGTAGCGTTGAATAATCATCGAGATGCGCTGGTAGAGAAAAGTCGTCTCCCTCTGCTCCCCAGTGACGGTGCTCAGTCTGTGTCCCAGTTCTGAAAGGAAGCTTTGGCCTTCGGAATTGATGGGGCCAAAGGTTTCGAATGCCACCGGTGTGAAGACGTACGTGCAGGCTAGCTCGGCATATTTCTGAGTTTTGAGGTTCGCCACCCTCTCGGCCGCAGCACCCGCTCTTTGTGATGTTTCTGGCAGATACGACGTTGCCATTGTATCTGAGACTGTCGCGTCCCATATCAAACACCGCCCCGTCCGCCATGGTATATGAGTGAGACCGTCTGGTCTTTTACCATCAGATCGGGTCAATCCCACCGGCTCTTTGACAGTGGGGATCCCTGCATGGATTAAACTTCTACAAATAAGGTCGTTCAGGGCCGCGTGTCTGGGCCAGCGTCCCAGGCCCAGGCCACATGAGAAATCGTGATATCCGTTTCTCTCGACCAGGGCACCGCATGGGCAGTAATGAGGTAAACAGACAGGTAACCCGTCTGTAACCCACCGCCACCCTCAGGGACTCATCGTCAAGTCTCAGCCCGCAGTTTGTAATCGGTAGGGCTAAGAGCCAGTCGCCTGCGTGTGGGGCTGCCACTGCTCTAAGACGTGCCTGATTCTGGGAATCAGGCATTCTGGAGGCGAGGTCTGCCACTCCGAGCTCGATCAAAGGGTCGTCCCATCTCGATTGTTTGTGAGCCCAAGCTTCTTCCGGCTCTGGTACTCCGCTGGTTTCCCTCCATTTGGCCTGAAGGATCTCCAGGGCAGGGTCCTTTTTAGGCTTTCCTCGCAGAATCCTTGTCTGGAGTATATCAGTGGCTGCGGCCGATGCCAAGAAGGCTGGAAGTGCCAGCGAAACCACTGATCGGATGCCCAGTCCTCCTCTTTTGATGGGCAGGGTGGCTTGGAGCCATCCCTCGTCGGTGAGAACAAGATTGAGCACCTCAGCGAGGCCCACTCTCAAGGCCTTGTCATACTCCTCCAGTCCTTTGTGGCCTTCGCATGGGCAGCTTCTGAGGGTATATAATAGTCGGGTGGCACTCAGCGAGTATCCGAGCAAGATGAGGGCGTCGTGTGTGGCGATGGATGTTAGTTTTTCCATCATGCGCATTAGCTCCACTGTGCGCGCATTCAAAGTGTTCGTCAAGGCCGTATCCGTTGACAGAGATGCGCCTAGGAGTGTGGCCTCTGAAGGGTTAGTCCATCTGAACTGTCTTAATGGTTCGAAGTCTCTCTGAATATCAGCAGATGTCGAAATGATCTCGCATTTTGTTCGATTTAGGAAAAGGCCGAGTTTTTCGCATTCGGTTTCGAGTCTGTTTATATCTTCCGCAACCTCTTCCGCTCTGCCACCTAGTGTTAGGTCGTCCAGAAAACCTACTGTGAGCGGCGATTTCATTTGGATGAGGATGGGCTGTAGAGGTAGACAGAAGAGTAAGGGACCCAAAGTTTCCTTTCAGAACTGGGACACAGACTGAGCGCCGTCACTGAGGAGCATAGGGAGACGACTTTCCTCTACCAGCGCATCTCGATGACTATTCAACGCTACAACGCAGTTGCTTTCAAGGGAACTTTCGCTGCTCAGGAGTCCAACGAGCAGGGCTACTCCGGACGACGATGAATACTCCGGACGACATCACCATTAATTAACATTGAAGACCATAATAATAATAATAATAATCTCAGAATAATAATAATAATAATAATGATTTACTTACTTCATATGTTGTTTTTAAACACACGTACGTATACTATAGTATGTACAACAACGTTGCCAAAACTCCTTCCTGAGTCATATAATACTAATAACAATAATAATAATAATAATAATAATACTGTCACTCATGTTAGCATTTCTGCATTTATGTCAGATTGTTTTCTTTCTCAATACATAATAATAATAATTTGAAAAAAATAATAATAATAATAAGTGTTAGCCACAACAGAGATTTTAAATTTATTCAAATAATAATAATAATAAGATTCATAAAGCACCATGGCAAGGCAGAAACTCAAGAAAAAGACGTAACTTACAATTTAAATATTTGCAACTGACTGCAGTCAAAGTCAACACAAGACTAAACTACCTGAACCAGATATCTCGGAAAAGCAATCTATTCAAATAAACAAAAAATCTGATAAATAGCAGAAATACTAAACTAACCTTTAGTATTATAACGTGATGATGGCACATCACTGACATGGTAGGTGAGAGATACGGTGACATTTATGCTCTTTTCCTGCGGAACGAGTCTCTTGTGGCGCGAGCTGCTGGCGCCGACATGACATCCACTGATGTGAGGAGGGTTGAGGGAGCAGGTGCCTAGTCTTAGGCATTCCAAATTCTCTGTCATTTCCGTGGCTCTGTCTTGGATGATCTGCTGGAGAGCGGCACGTGTCTCCTCCGACGTACACTCGAGAGACAGTGATGACTGGAATTCATAGGTTATCTCATCTGGATTCAGCTTCTCTGAATTCAAATGCGAAATCATCTTACTCACTTACGGAATAAGTATCAGCGAATAATTCAGCATTAATTAATTAATCGATTTGTGACCTAAGAGTTCATTTTACATAAATATACTACAATTAATGTTAACATTTAAAGTAAGAACTAAAGAATATTCTTTATTAGAATAATTAGCAAAAACACAAAAGCTTACCAGAGGTATAAATGATAGCCTCAGCTTTAAACAAAGTCATATAACATTCACATAATAAAATATATTTTTCAAAGGCATCAATTCTAGGTAGGATGGGGTCACATGGCCTGGATTGTCTGTTGTAATGGGGGATCTACTGGATACTTGTACTTAAAACTAATAATGGACTAACAATGTACATGATTACAACCTGGAAAACAGGGCCTATCCTTGTACAAGCCTTTGTGAGGCTTCCTTTGTAACTTAGCGAGTGTCTATGTTTGAAAGTTATTCTTGCTCAAGTATAATAAAGTGTCAACCAATGAACAAAGCTAAGCAAATGTTAATTAATGTTACACACTTGCAAATCCACAATGTATTGTTTAGGCTCAATAACTGTGTGCTATTTTAATTAACATAATACAGTTACCAGATCTTTTCAGATCTGCAGTAGAGCTATCAACATTTTTGTTATGGAGCCATGATATTTTTAGCAAATAATATTCTATTATGAATCTTCCGAATCTATTTTTACAGACAACAGTGACATAAACAAAGAGCTAATATGACTCTATTGTGATCAACATAGTGTAGTTATGAGTCTACTTTTTTCAACATACCCTTTAATATCATTCTGCAATTTCTACAGTCTACACACACTAAAACAACTGGCAGCTCACTTTTGGCCTTATAAAATTACATTTAAAATAATTTAGGCCAGTGCAGTGAGCACTTCTGAGTAGTTATCTAGAAGGGTCGATATATAAATGTTCATTACATTACACTACAAAGGCCACAGTTTGCTCGAGAACCATTGGTCTAGATTGTGGTCCCATGTATCAAAACACACCTGTGCAAGCAGGCAGCAGAGCCCTTGGGTTGTCTGGGGATTCGTGCGGCCAGAGATGAGATGTGGAGGTGCCACAGGTGTACACTGGAAGCACTGTGCCATGGAATGTGTAGCCATCTTGACACCTGATGGTGCAGTATGTCACGTCTTCTGTTACATTCACCTCACACTGAATGATGCCTTGATAGGGGCGACGCAACTTACGACATTCTACAGCACAGGAAATACAACGCACAATTACTCCACGGTAATACCACTAACTCCTAAGATAGAGTAAGATAAGGTTGGCAGAGTGTATCATCATCATTATCACCATCACCAATACAAATACTTTTGTTGAACCCAAATGTGTAATAGCACATCGGGATTTTATAGGGTCGTCTATTAACACAGAGAAATATAAACACTATTCCATGCAGTTGAGAACACAAGTAAGCACAAGTATTGTATATAGGTATTTACCAAGGCACCTTTTAAGTACCCGAGTGATGCACTTGAGTGGTAACTACCAAATTCAGAGGCACGCAGTTGCAAACAGCGGCATCATTCAAGACCAAGTATTTGTCTGACCGACCACCCTTTAGGACTAGACCACCACTTTACATATGTCATGCTAGAAAGGCACCACATAATTTGTAGTGCTATTCCAATGCCACCACACTATTGAACATGATTAAGACTAACCAGGACACAACTGGAGGTTGCAGACCATCTCCTCCACAGCCGCATCTGGACATGGACTTCCTCCATGACTCGGAATCGGACTGTCACATGACCGACTGCGCTTCTTATATCCACCGTCACAGGATTTGCTGCACGCGCTCCACTCCGACCAGTCGCTCCATCCACCGTCCACTGGAAAAATTGCAGAAACTCATATAGCTCCACAATAGTCCACATCAAACTTAAACACTCATGCGAAGGCAACATCGATATCATACACTAAAAGGATATCGCACCTTAAACAGTGAGTGTAATTCTCAGCAAATATTTTCAAATTTAACAAAAACATAGAATTTTTTAATTAAATTAAACAATCTGTATTGTTATTACTAAGAAATTTTTTTACACACATGGTTGAATTTAAATTTGAATCCAAGGCAAGGATGACCATTCATAATGTGTATTGCTGCTATTGTCCTAAGTTATCATTATTGATATGGTCTTTATTAATGTCTGGCTGGATGAAAGATCTGTTCAAAACAACTGTATTGTGATGACACTGGATGACATAGAAAGACAGAGTCAGGAACGAAATTATTATTATAAGTATTGATATTTTTTACTCAAGGTATAAATGATCCCTCAGGATCCTAGATACTATCCAAAGATTATGTATTGATATTGCTACTTTTACATATGTAAGCTCATTCACATGGACTCATGTCTTTATGTTTGTCTGTATTAAGACGCTTACTTTTTGATGCTTATTATCAAGAAACAGTTGTTTCCCTCCCTTTTAAAAGTCAAAATTCAAACACAAAATTAATTATGTCCCACAACAGCACAGCACGCTATAGAGTGCATTAAATCAACGGCATAAGTATGTTTATATGTATCATATGTCATCGTTAAAGTAAAAATTGTTGCCCATGTCGCTTGCAATCAAAGCTCAGCAGATGACAGGGCTTGCATGCTTGGATCATTGCCTTAGAGGCATTGCTGCCCTCATTGAACCTGCATTTTCATCAGCCGATCAATAAATAGCCTTCATTTATTAATTAAAGAATCAAAGAAGAATCTGCTGCATCAATGAACTGACTGTACCTCAGATTGAGCTAATTTCAAATCTTCGGCTTAAATTAAATGAAGAGACAATTCGCTGTTGATGTCATGAGTATATTTATGAGGACATAAATATCATATGCATGTGTAAACGTAATACATTTGCTGTCTTAAAACGTATTTGTTTCAACCTGGTACACATTCAGCACCTTTCTTACATACACACAATACATTGTATTAAGTGTTTGCATACATGTATAATTGTATATCATATATCCGTTTATTGAGAAAAATGGTTGACAGAACGCAGCATATATATATATATATATATATATACATATATTAGATATCAGATCAGACAGATTCTTAATAACGTTAGGTTGGCATAGGCAACAATTCTGTGAGTTACTTCACATATCTAGTTATATAAGGCACACCAACAAGTCGAACATTCACATTTATTTAATTAGTTTAGAGTATTTGATTAGATAAGAGTATAATGATACTGACCAGAAATAGATTACAGCAGGGCAGATCAAGAGAATATAAGACAAGGATGATATCTGAGAAAAATCTCATTGCTGGTCCATTAGCCATGAAAACAGGTCAAATAAAATAATATAACATACATGGTGGGAGTTAGGTTCCTTTGTGGTCGTTTCTTTCTCTATTGTGAAATGTCAAATGTCAAGTCCCCAGTTGGACTTTTATGTTTTGCTATTATTATGATTGTCAGTTACCAATAAAAACGTTTGGTCATGGTAAAAAAAACTAGGACAGGTATCTATTATTCAAGGACAAACAACAGCTTGAACCTAAGACATGGCTAGCATAGAAATCGTTGGAGACGAATGTAGCTGAAAAGAACCTGTGAAGAACTGGCAGTAGTCGCCTGAATAGCTCGATCGACAGTTGCACGTGTAGTTCTCTGGTCCATCTGGAAGGCAAGTGCCTCCGTTAAGACATGAGTGAACCTTACAGTCATATACTTGCTCCTCGCACTGGACACCTTCAAGAAATAATACAGTATTTTGATCAACAATATGAAAACATGGAATAAGCCACTGATGACAAATTCTATAACCTTTATAAGAGTCGTTGCTTCCATCATCATCATCATCATCACGACCACCACCACCACTCAATCACTCACTCAATCACTAACCACCACTCACTCACATAACTCACCGACTCACACACCCACCCACCCACCCACCCATTCACTCACTCACATAACTCAGCCAGCCAGCCACTCACTCACTCGCTCGCCACTCGCTCGCTCGCTCGTTCGCTCGCTCGCTCGCTCGCTCGCTCGCTCACTCACTCACTCACTCACTCATCCACTCACTCATCCACTCACTCATCCACTCACTCATCCACTCACTCATCCACTCACTCACTCACTCACTCACTCACTCACTCACTCACTCACTCACTCACTCACTCACTCACTCACTCATCCACTCACTCATCCACTCACCCACTCACTCACTCACTCACTCACTCACTCACTCACTCACTCACTCACTCACTCACCCTAACCCACCCACCCACCCACCCACGCTCGCTAGCTAGCTAGCTAGCTAGCTAGCTAGCTCGCTCGCTCGCTCGCTCGCTCGCTCACTCACTCACTCACTCACTCACTAGTTATCATCATTATCATCATCATCCACTCACTCATCAATGATAATTATCACTTGGGTAAAGTAAAGTAGTTCATGTTGTGATGAAAGTGTCATCATCCCCCCTCCTTCTTATCATCATAACACCATTGAATTACCATTATGAATTACCATTATGAATTACCATTATGAATTACCATTATGAATTACCATTATGAATTACCATTATGAATTACCATTATGAATTACCATTATGAATTACCATTATGAATTACCATTATGAATTACCATTATGAATTACCATTATGAATTACCATTATGAATTACCATTTCATACCACAGCCCTGTTTGTTTATCTTCCTATTCACTATTCTCATAATTATTTATACAGCCATTTTCACAACTAAAACCATGAAACTGAAATTGCCACCAATACCACCACCACCAGCATTGACACCACCAAGTGGCAAGACCACCACCACCACAACCATTACAATCCATGAAGTCATTCAGGTGCATAGTCATCAGCCTTGCTGAATGAGATTGAGCATCATGTGGAAGTTTATTTTTTATGGAGGAAAGGATCTTACCGGAATATCCAGGCAGACAGTCACACGTGTAGCGATCGTGTTCATTGTGGCATTGACCTTGGTTCAGACAAGGACTCGACAGACATTCATCAATGTCTAGAAGAAAAGCCACAACATCACAGAAAATGAGCTACATCAATCAAAAACAAGGTGTTTCTATGGAAAATAAGCTACATCAATCAACGACGTGTTTCTATGGAAAATGAGCTACATCAATCAGCATCACCAACATGTTTCTATCTCCTTTGGCTAATAGACACCAACACATCTGTTTATAAGCCTCTAAAGAAACATCCTCAGAAGTATGGTTATGTGGTTAAAAGATCATTCACATCACCTTATCAAAAAAGAGTGAAAAGGAGTTATAAAACTAATCTAAATGCTCATCAACTATATTTTTATACCATCATATTATTTATTACACACTATAATTGCTAACTATATTAATACCATATCGTGTATCGCGGAAGCCATTTAATCAATCAGATTTAAAAAATGAGCTGCAAAACTAACTGACATAATAATCCATGCTCTTGACTGAAAGAGTTATATGATCCACTGCTTTCAACCATGCCTTCCTCCTAGGGTCGCTACTTTGGAGGAGAACACAAATTTACGTCTTGTGCATTTTGATGACTGTTCCATAGATATCATTATGTTTGATCAGATCAAATACAATCAAATACAATTGATTCGATACAGAATCTGTGTAATATCAACTTAGACACCGACCCAATCCCTTGGCTATAGCAGTTGTCTGAAGATGAAGCCTGACTCATTCAAAAAACAGCTAGAAAACTGACCTACACACTGACTGGCGCTTGTGGCACCCTTATCGATCGTCGTGGTGCCAGAAAGACATGCTTTGCACTCAAAAGTCGCTTGTTCATCTTGGTAAGTACCCGGAAAACAGATTATACAGCGATCCAAGGAGACGTTGTAGTAAGATCCAGGGCCACAGGACACTGTAAAACACACAGCGTAACAACCCATGACATGATCCTATGCTACAAATTCAACAGATGCTCTTGACATCTTATTGAACACCATAATCGATATTGCAGCCATTGAAAGAAAACCATTAATATGGCATCCAAACGTGAGACAAAAAGGAACATGTGCTGCTTATAACAAGTTTCATCACAGTATTTCCAACAAGTCGGTCCACACGTTTTTTCAGGTGTATTAATATTGTAACAGCGGGGTCATGGGAAATATTGATCACAAGAGGTCCAATACGTGACTGTAATTGCGTAGAGAAGGAAAAATAGAAATGAAACGGAGTAAGAACCGTATAGATACACAAGAACATCATACATTCACAAAGAAACTACATATCAATTAGATAAGAAAATGAATAATATAAGTAACACGTATTAATTACAAAACACTAAATCAGAGGGCACTGCATCGACTGTGTTGGACTTAGTGCCCACAACACATTAAAGGCAACCAAGCATATAGCATATAGTTCAAAGCATATAGTTTCATCACTACCCACACTCTGGTATTGTCAGTCCCATGATTTTGAAGCGCCTCTGCTAAAGCGGCGCTATATAAATACATGATTACGATTAACTATACCCTCCTTAGTCATGAGACTACCTCCAACCTCCAAAATTCTAAAGCGCTACACAAATGTCAGATGCAGAGCACCACCTACAGGGTAATTCACGAGCGCTGTCAAAGAATGTTCTGTCAGTCAGTAAGATAGTCAAGTACAAACATCACCACTTCTACCATTGCCACTGCCATCCTGACCATTACCGTCACTGACGCCATCCATCATGATCACAGAAGACGAGAAAAGAAGAATCTTTATAAAGCAGAGCTTACAGGACAACAGGTCAAAGGTCAGCCAATACCAAGTTCTGCCGTCCTTAGCTAAAGAGATGGCAAATAAATGATCTCAGCAGCTCACTAAAACGTTTGCACAAAGAGTCCCTCTGTGGCAGGTCAAGATGGTGGTTGAATGCATAAGACAACAGCATGGTCATCGAAGGTAACAAGAAGAATTGCCAATCCATAGTCAATGCATTCAATGTGCAAATAAAGTAAGATTTCATATGGCTATGAATAATCTGGGCTTAACAGGATATGGCAGCTGATGTCAAAATGGCAATCGAGGGCAAGCAATTGCTGAGACAGCAGACATAGCCCTTGGGAAGACAACCGTCAGGCAGAGATGTGCAAGGTCTTAGATGGCTAGAAAAGACCACAAGGTCATGGGTATCACACAGCAGCTTCAAGACACTTTTCAATGCAGTTGACAGAATAACAGGTCCAAAATGATGTCAATCGTATTAAGGTTCTGATCAAATAGGTATACTCATTCATTCACTCATTCATTCATTCATTCATTCGTTCATTCATTTGTTTGTTCGTTCATTTATTCATTCATTCGTTCATTCATTCATTCGTTCGTTCATTCATTCATTCGTTCATTCATTTATTCACTCATTCATTCATTCACTCATTCATTCGTTCATTCATTCGTTCATTCATTTATTCACTCATTCATTCATTCATTTATTTATTCACTCATTCATTCATTCATTCACTCATTCATTCATTCATTCGTTCACTCACTCACTCACTCACTCACTCACTCACTCATTCATTCATTCATTCATTCATTCTGAGCACTCATATAAGTATCTGAGTCACGCTCATCAGCAAGTCAAATTCTGCTTAGTCAGATTGACAAGTTTGATTAAATTATTGAAATCAGCTATGCCACATTTCAGTGTTTTAGTTATTTCATTTCCCACAGAAGGTTCATCCTCTGTACCCTTTACCGCTGCATCTGTTCTTGTCATGTAATTGCACTGTAAATTTTCCAACAAGTCGTTGACTAATTAATATTCATAGATGCATGAAGTATATCTGTAACTCAGTATAAACACAATATATATATATGTGTATGTATATATATATACATATATATATATATATATATATATATATATATATGCAGAGACATAATTATATGCTAGTTGCACTGGAAAAACAATGTAAATATGTATGTTTGTACAGCAACCATGTGGCCAGGATACTACTAATGTTTTGATTGGGTGAGATCCTTCTGGTCCACCTCTGTCCCTTGTTAACTCAGTCATATAGAGCAAGCTGTAGCTGAGATCAGCTGGCAAGAGACAGGAGACTGACCACACGCACTCATATGCCAAAGCCAAGAAAACGAAGGCACTAACTACTTCATAATTATGTCTGCCCATCATGGTTAACTTCAGACACTGCTCTTCTTTTCCATAATATATATAATTTATATCCTGTAATCTGTATATAGATATATATATATAAACATAAATTTATACCCTCATATATATATATATATATATATATTTATATTTGGAGAGAGCAAGAGAGAGAGGTTCTGTAATCTGTATATATTCGTATATACAGAACCTCTCTTACTTTCTCTCTATAATTATATACACAAATATATAGGCCTATATATATATAATATATACATGCATAAATAATATATATATATATATATATATACAGATTACATAACCTCCAATAAGTTATTTTGAGACCAGAATTGTAGTTTATTTTCCACACACTGCCTCAAATCCAAGACGCATATATGCTTTGCTGTGTGTAGGTCAACATTTAATAAAGCACGTCTTAGGTCGTCTAAGGGATTATGCCAACACAGTAACAATAGAGCAATATTTGAATGCATTGTTGCAAAAGGAGGATCCATCTACGAACCACACATGAGAATGGTCTTGTTGAAGCTGTATCCGATGTCGCAAATGGCCTTGCCAGGGGCAAAGGTCAGGCTGTCGTTCACTGGTTTTATTCGGACCCCATCCAGTGGAGCGTGAATGTTGAAGAGACCCTCCTGAAGTCGCTTTTCCAGGTGATCGAACATTCCAAAGAGTCGCTTGGTTGCTTGGTGGTATTCGTTGGGCCAGTCACCGCCAAATTCTGAGATCTTGGTTCCAAAATGGAATTGAATGGTCAGCCGAAAGTAGTGGACACGATGACCCAAATGCTTGTCTCTATCTTCTGCCACCTTAACATAACAACACATAAAATCATATATTGTAACCAGTCACATGACATGGTATATAACATAATGTATAACATCATAAGCATTAGCCAATTATTTTTATTGAAAAACTGGCAATCAACAGAAAGTTTAATGGGAATGGTAGTTAGCAACAGGGACGAATCAACCCTAAAGAAACCAAAGTAATGCCAACAGGGACACCCCTACACCAAATCAATTAAAAATAGGTGGCATATGAAGAGTAAGAGCAAGTACATTGGATAATACGTTGACTTAACCAGTTAGCAAACAATTATTAAGTTATGTAATAGTCAGACAGGTTTCACAGAATGCAGCAAACATTCACACAGCTTGTTTTTTAATAAAATAATATGTGCAACACTGTCAAGACACGTATGTCATTCAGGACATTGTTCCAGGCTACACTTCAACTATTCGCGAATTTGAGGGCGTTCGTGTGTACATAGATATAAGTCTGTAATCATTATACCATAACAAACCCCAAAACATCCTTTGCCATACCATGGCATATAGTATGCCATCCTATATGGTGTGGCACAGTGGCCAATTGGTTAGAGCGGTCGACCCGTAACGCTTAGTGTGCACTGAGTGAGTGAGTTCGACCCTTGCCTGAGGCCTTACAGTGTAAGGACCTTGAGCAAGTCCTTCGCACACAATTGCTCTGCAGTACAACTGCAATTGCGCTGTCGAGGCGTGTGCACGTTGAGCAAAAAATGTTGGAAGGGCGATATCAAATAAAAAAATAAATAAAAAATAAATATATATCATAACCTACCACAAAACATCATATACCATAATATATCATACGAAATTATAATATTATATGACTGACACAAGATAACTTGAGTCCATATGGATACCACAAGACAGGATTGAAAAGGAAGCAATATTGTCGTTTTTCCTGGGTTGGAAATCCGAACAGAATGTCCAGACTAGATTGCACTTGAACGAAAAACTCTGGCTCTATATAATTCATCTCCATTTCCAGATTCTGTATATACCACCTGCTCAGATCAGAGTCACATGGCACAATTTATCCTTTGATGCAACTGCTGCAACTCATCCCAACTGCAGACCACATTTACCTTTCAACTCGTATCAGGTAGTCATTAAAGTTCTCAGACGAATGGCAAGCTGAGTTGGCCCAGATGGACTGGTATTTTATATGGGGTCAGCCACCCAACTATTAAGCATACTTGATATGGATAAACTTCACTGTGGCCCTATCCATAGCAACAGGTATTGCCACTCAGAGAACATTGGTTCTACAGTTTAATAGTAGTTAGTCAAGCTGTGGCCTAATGTGGGAATAAATTGAGGCCAGCTAATGGGCATTATGCAAACATAGGAATGAAGTGATCAGACTAAGAACTGTTAGCGGTCGCCCCTCTCTTCGATAAGCATCTGCCAGAGAGTATGTTGTTCCATGTACATGTCTTGTCTTAGGCCGCCTGTCATTCACCGCTGAAGGTCCCTCAATCTGGAACTCTCCACCTCCTGATGTTCACAACACTTTCTGTGCGACTGTCTCTTGCTCTAAGCTGAAAACCTTCTATTCTGCCTATGGCTTTTAATTGTTGCCCGTTGCCAGCTTCAAAGTGAACCTCTGAACTTTTGCAAGGAGGGCATTGCATAAGAACTTCTTGTAAATGATAAATTTTAAGCAATATTTGTCTGTGTTCCATTACAATTTCACTTAAAGGGCTGTTCAATTGTGGCTTGTTCATCATGAAAACAGCACAATAAATGTAGAAATGGCTCGATTAGAACAGAATTTTCCTCTCACCTTAGCTATATGGCCCGTGCCAAGCGATCGGCCGCCATCGAGAAGGTAGCGCCGTAGTCTACTCGGGGTGACAGGAAATGGTGTAAGGTGGCAGATCACTGATGTGGTTTCCACGATGCATTCCTTGGAATTGGCTGAACAGGGGTGTGTCCTGGGGATCATGGACTGCAGGGTCATCTGGAACTGAGCCCGGATGCTGTGGTTGTGGGCCGGGTCGTAGGGGCAAGAGGGCAACGTGAAGTAGATCTCCGATGGCAACTGGATCTCCAGCGGGCGCTTTGGCACTTCGAAAATAAAACAAACTTGGTTACAGAATTTCAGCATTTGGGAGGGGTTCGTCCTAAGGTACACTGCAAGGGAGAAGAAAAATAGTACCTCACCCTTACCCTGAGAGGCAGCCATTAGTGTGAAGTGCTAGCAACTTCATTTTACTTAGCCTCGGCATATACAGGTAAGAGCCTCCGACCGACAGTGTATGGCCAATGTCTGGCCATTTTAATAATAACATTAACAATAACAATAAAATTATAACAATAATCATAGTTATACCAATAATTAAATATCAGTTTATTAGGTTAAAAAATTGGAACCCACACTTTCTAGACCAAAGTCATGCCCAGTTCAAATGCCACCAGAGATGCTAAAAACAGATTATAAACGGATTGCCGATACCTACACTCAATACTTCTAGTTTTTGATGAGCTATGTTTATTACCCTACAGTATCAAGTAATGTAATGTAATGTAAATCCTCAAAAATTTCTCAGCGCCCACAAAAGCCATGTCAGGTAGACCAGCTTATTCACCGGCTGATAAGTAGTAATGCGCTGTAACCTAGGACCTATTCTAGAATAGAATAGAATAGAACTGTAACCTACAGGCCATAATATTCTCATTGGACCTATACCACAATCTAAAATTTTGCATGACCTAAAAATACCATCCTTTCAAAATACAGGCTTGCTTATCAATGTACCCAGAGAGTAATCTACTCCACCTCCTAAAGAAGAGTTTCTACACTATATACAGATGAGAACTGACTTACAGACGCAGCCTGCTATGATGTCTGATGGAAGCCAGGTGCCCGTGTGATCGCACTGGTATTCCCCCGTGTGGATTCCATCAGACCTTGCTAGAGCAAATCCTGTGTGACAATAGAGTTGGCAGATCGTGTCGTACGTTGCGCTGCCCCCTCCGTGCGCTCGAGAACAGAGCAGGGAACCATTCGACGGCTGCGGAAGAATCCGACAGGGATTTGCTAAGCGGAACAACAACAGAAGGTAATCGTTATCCATTGGTTGGCTCCATGTCATCACGTGACTTCCATAGTTTACTGTGCATTGATCTGCTAATTGATTTAATTATCTAGTTTTAATTGTAGTTAACATCATAATTATAGAGGCTAGTGCATGCAGAGAGTACCTCTGGGTATTTTGTACCTGGCTGTGTTATAAAAATGTCTAATTACAATTACAATTGGTTAGAACGTACATCTTGGCACCTCTTTGCTTAAGGATGCAAGTTCACATATTGTACTATATTTAGGAACTCATATAGCGCCATCCAGAGAAGGATGTAAGAAAAGGCCCATAATGAATGATAACAGATAGAGAGGAGGGAAGATCATTCACGAGAGAAGGTTAATGGTATCAAAAAAGACTGCCATACATTTGAACCTTGATCTAGCACAGTTGCTATACAGGATTGAGGGTTTAAGGACATGACACCCTTATTTAAATGGCCAGCACAGGTGAAGCAACGCACCAGATCAATTCATTGAAAAATGAGCCAAGTACATGTTTATAGAAGTATGCCTAGATTTACTCTTAGTTAATCATTGCCATTGGTTATAGTCAATCACAGCAGTATGTCAGTCCATTCATCCTCTGAATGACTTCTAGGACTAAACCGGTCTCATCTGAGAGATCATTAGGAGCTCAGTTACAAATGGCGGGAGGGAAGAGTGGGAGGGAAGAAGGAAGGAAGAAATGAAGGGATCGATGAGGGAAGGATGAAACGGAAGGATGGAATTGGAGAAGAAGAATGATTGATGGAATGTGATGGATGGAAAATAACAGGAAGTCGAGAAAGTAGGAGGAAGGAAAGATGCAGGAAAGGAAGGAAGATCAATACGCCTACTGCACAGGCAGCGCCCTATCATTATCATCTTTGAGTGGTGCCAGTCCCAAGCCTGAATAAAGGCAGACGACTTTAATCATCCTTGTGGAGACACAGCATTGTCACACACAGACAGGAAAACATCGTCCGTTTACCTTTGATTCGGACGTAGAACTCGCACTTCGCAATTGCTCTGTCTCCGAAGCTCGGATCAAAAGCCATGCACGAGACGAGATGCGTTCCAAGCGAGAAATTCTGTCTCAGTCCATCATGGAAGTGAGAGCAGGTGTGGACCGCCTCGTGTCCAGCGTCCGTTCTAAAGACGACGGTAGGCTTCTCCACTTCCACAAAGTGACCGGTTGTTGTGAGATGAATGCTCGTTGGAGGACACTTCTCCACGCGCGGCGGAATGATCTCTAATCAAATATCAGTTCATGTTTTGGTGTTGTGTATTTGAACTGAAATATATTGCTTCATTAATGTTTTTCTATCACCTATATATGTTTGATAGTATTCGAAGTATTCATTTTAATCTAATCTGATTCACTGTTTCTATCAAACATCATAATTCATTCATGCATTTCTGAAATTTGATACCGCCCTTCTTCCAACATCTTTTGCTCAGAAGTGCACACGCCTCAACGGCGCAATTGCAGTTGTACTGCCGAGCAATTGTGCGCAAAGGACTTGCTCAAGGTCTCTACTCAGTGACTGACGCCTCGGACGAGGCTCGAACCCGCGCTCAGCACACACTGAACGTTACGGGCTGACCGCCCTAACCGATCGGCCACTGTGCCATAATCATTGTCATCATTAATTAATTAATTCCGTAATTATTAATTAATTCTTAGTTACTACCACACCAAACATCAACTGTTTATGCAATATTTTGTAGTGGCGCATATGACTGCCTTAGTTAAACTCTGTTTATTTTTTCACTTGGTTTCTTGTTGCATTTATAATTCAAGTTGAAATAAAGAGAAATTGCCATTTATAACTTGATATGGTTGCTAGATGGGGGCCCCTATCAAGCGGGATTCGTGTCATTCATCATAATCATCAGCAGCATAATCATCATCATCATAATCATCAAACCATAAAGGCAATCATAATTATCATAATCATCATTATAATCATAATCATCGTCATAAATTATATAAGAACCACCATCCATCATCATCCTTGTTAAATGAAGCCAACCTTTGCCATATATCAACACCATCAACACGGCCTTTACATTAACTAGATTCCAACGCCAAGCAAGACACGCAAGACCAGCAAGACGAATTAACTGACTGAATGACTGACTAGCTGACTGATTGACTGAAGAGCTCGACTGGTTAAATGCTTGATTGGATGCAGTTGGTGATTATGAGGCTCATTTTTTCCAAGGCAAAGAAATTCCTAGAAACCTCGACATGTCGGTGGGTCTGCCAGCCAACTGCCCGAAGACCCGCAGATCAGTCGATTGTTGCCAAGCAGCTGGTACCCTGTTGGGCAGTCGAAGCTGCATATGCTGCCGTAGGTGTGGGCATTCGTCGTGCATGAACGCGTTCCAGACAGCGGGGTTCCAGGATCTGAGCACGTCGTCACTGAAGCAAGCAAATGCACTCACACTCTTGTGACCAATGAAAATCTCTGAACAATCAATATAATTTTTACAAGTCCATCCATCCAGCCAGCCAGTCAGCCATAGAAGCAATCAACCAACCAACTTATTCAATCAATCAGTCAGTCGGCCAGTCACTTACTCACTCACCTATTCAACCCACTCACTCAACCAACATTAACTAACCCACCCATCATTCACCCATCGACCCACCCACCAAGTACCATACCAATCATTACAAACCCTGGTCATACATGTGATGTAACCCAGCATTTGTATAGCGTAGGGTTCTTCAAAATCAGCCAGTTCTCAACAGACTGGTTGGTGTCTGAGCCTGGGCCAGAGAACAGGAAAATTTCAAACTAATAAGATGAGAGTGCTAGTAATTCCAGGCGCAGGGATTGTGGAAGATAGTTCCAAGCCGAGGGACCAACATATGTAAAGCTCCTAGATTGAGCCGTGGCATCACGCATAAAATTATGCAAAGCAACCAGAAGGTATTGTATTACCAATCCATATAATCCCTGGTCAGTGGTCACACCTTAGAATGCAACTTACTTCTACAGAAGGGGAGTTCATTGGACCAGGACCCGTCCTCCAGACACTCGAGGCTCTTGGCTCCAGCCACGGAATAGCCTGGAATGCAGGACAGGGAACATTCAGAGCCAAACAGGTTGTTTGCACTACACGTCAGAACTCCATACTGAGGATTATAGACAGAGGGACATCGTATCACTACAACAAAAACACACGTCAACAATTACTCCATTGCTCAACTTATGTCTCTCCTGTTCTTGCAGATTAGTAAATGTAATGTAATGTAAATCCTCAAAAATTTCTCAGCGCCCACAAAAGCCACGTCAGGGAGACCAGCTTATTCACCAGCGCTATACAAAATCAAGTCTGCAATAGCCAATAGCCGTTTGCTTTAGGTGCCTGGTCGAAATCCAGGAAGTCAAGTAAAGTGCTGGATCAATCAAGCATTCTTATTTCTGTATAATTATTATTATTTTTGGCTCGAATTACATGTGATCCATCATGGTTGAAGAAATTAGGGAGCTCATTGTTATAGAATGGCCAGTCTTCGCAGATGAGTGGAAGAGAGAGAGAGGTGGTGAAAAGTAATGCATTAAAACCCGTAGATGGCCATAGATAAGCACTGAAAGAGTAAAGTATTATTATTATTATTATAAGTTTTATTTTTTTTACCTGAGGTATTTATGATCCTTCAGGTGTCAGATATTAATAAGCAATGTTAACTCTGGAGTGACCATCCTTGTCAAGGTCTGGAACAACAAACTCTGTGGAAGGCAATTTCATTGGAAGGCATATATTATAATTATTATCATTATTATCATTAGAATCATCATAACTATTAATAATAATAAAATTATTATTATTATTTATTATTATTATTATTAGACATATAATATAGTGTATTTAAACAACCTCATAGAAGCACAGATCCGGTGAATAAGCTAGTCTCCCTGATGTGGCTTTTGTTGGGTACTGAGGAATTTTCAAAGATTTACATTACATTACATTACTTTGTTCAACGGAACAGTCGTAAAACATTGTCCACTTCTGGTATATCAACATAAATCTGAAAGCACCAGAGATGCAGAGCTGCTGTATCCATGAATCTTTCATCACAAAAACCTTCATACACTAATCAGTCCATAGAAGAATCCTCAAACTGAGCGGGTCCATTTCAATCTACTACAACAACACATCTGTAAGTTTATGAGCACGCACGGATTTAATAATTAATCTGCCACCCCAAAACCAAGTTTTTTGTTTTTTGGCACCCATAATATTTTATGTCTCAATGTTGAAAAAATCATAACCGTAATATTAGATTAATTTATAGTCGTCTAACTTGCAGTTTTAAACAAAATTTTAATTTAATTTTTTATTTATTTAGTTTAAAATTTTAATATATTGCTGCTATTTAGGCCAAAAGCTTGTTGGTTTCTACAGTGAATCTACTAGGGCTACTGTTTCAAGCAAACTTCCGTCTGGTTAGTTAATGTCAAACAACATTGCGCCATGGCAGAGCTGATTATAATCAACCACCTCCTCTATCTCCGCTTGGGACTGGCACTGCCAGAGTGCACAAGGACAGTGGCGAGAATTAAATGGAATTGTAAAACACTAGAATGCCAAAGGTAGCCATCCCCTATGCCTCTCGCCTGTTAAGAGAGCACTCCACCCCGTTGACTAGCTTCCTGCAACCAAGTGTCGAATACCAGGAACAAAGGTTGACAAGGGTCTGTCTACGACCAGTGAACAAGTTCATCACATGGACCAGATACAGCAGCAGCAGCAGCAGTGCCAGGCATCGTCGCAGATGACGCACGCATCGCCGCATCACTTGGCAGCCCATCATCTGCATCGTCCTGATAAGCGGCGATGGAGTGGAGCAGGTCCCGTCGACTGACTGACAGATGGGCGGCGCCTAATCTTCTATAAACGAGACTAGGCGACTGGTTCCGTGCTGCCCTGCGATATCACCCCATCAACCGAACTAATTTATGGGCGTTCACGGTCGAGTGGACGGAGTCTGAGAATATCTGAAGCAGAGTGGCAGGCCAGCCATACCTCACATAGCTAAAAAAAACTGTTTTATTAACTGTTTTATTATCAGTGTAAATGTAAACGTAGCATTTTCAATAGTAACCCATGACCACGAGACTCATTTTTCATGTGATCAATGAAAGGTGCTACATAAATTATGTATTAACCAACTATTTTTGATTGACTTCAAACCAAAATAACACAAAATAAAAGAGATTATATTGTGATAGGGTTACAGTAAAACATATTATGCTTAGCAGAGGATCAATGGGGAAAATAGAAACAAGTCCATAAGAGACCTAGTGAACTTAGCCACAAATGAGGGCATCAACTTTACTCATATGAGTCTTGTGTGATTCAGAAGAGTCTTTCAAAAATCGCAATTCTGCAGCCTAATTTTTCTGAATCAAGGACAACAGAAAGCGTATGCAATGCACGAATGTACACCACCGCCACATTCGTTCACTCTTACACCACAGCCCGACTCAATTACTATTGCACACTTCACGTAGGTCACTGGCCTCACAGCTGGGCGGTTGCGGTGCCTGGACCGGGCCCTGCGCTCTGCTGCACGTCTTGTCAGACGCATTCCGCAATTTGGTCGTCTCTCGGACTATATGCTGGATGTGCTCCACTGGCTACCCCTCCAGCAGCGAATCTCGTACCGTATCCTCGCAATGGTCTGACGGTCTTTGCTGACTCTCGTCCCAGTCTAATTTCGCGACCTCTGCTGCTCTAACATGAGTTCACAGGGTCGTCGCTCTTTTCGCTCTACTCAGCGAGGCGTACTCATTGTACCATTTGCCCGTACAACTATTAAACAAAATCATGCCTTCTCAGTGGTTGGCCATCGATCTGGAACAGGCTCCCGTTGGCGGTGCGCTTGTCCTCCAGTGTCCACTCTGACTCTTTTTATACTCACCTTAAAACTGGCTTATTCAGCCGTGCTGGGATCCGGAGCACTCCTAAGCAGTAACTGTGAAGAAGCGTTATATAAATCTATGCAATGAATGAATGAATACATACATACGTACATACATAAATACAGGATTGCACACATACATACATACAAAGATGTATATCAGTGGTGTAACAAGCAGGGGGGCAGAGGGGCACCGGCCTCCCACAGTTTCAAAACTGGGGGGCACAGCCCCCCAGTTTTAGTGCTCAGTGGCCCCCATGTGTTCCCCAAATCGATTCTTTTTTTGTGTTTCTCCAATGGCTTTTTAAGATGACTTTTGTTTGTGCCCCCATTTTTGAAATTTCTGAGGGGAGAATTCAAAAAGTGGGGGGCAAACAGATTTTTTTTGCTTTTTATTGAAATTATCCCCTCACAACTTCTCAAAACCTTCTTACACCTCTGATGCATACGTATATAAAGACATACATACATACACACACACATACATACACACTCACATACATATAGAATTTATGTAGCCCTCATCGTTGATTTACGTCCATACCTCTTACAGTTACGGTGAAGGAGCATTGGTCAAAGTTGCCAACCTCGTCGACCGCTTTGTATTCGATGTAGTGTTGCCCCTCATGAAACACCCGGTTGACGTCCGCTGCTGCTCCATATATTGGCACCGTCTGATAAATTCCTCTAAAACAATGATGCATTTGTAATGTAAGACTATATAGACTGACATGTAATGTAAAGCAAATTAATGTAGTGCAATCATAATATATCTCATGGCACTGAAGCTAACAGATGTGAATCAATTTGCATATCAAGTAATACAGTGGAAAAGGTGCTATATGAAATGTTTTCATACATCAATACATGCATACCTACAAGCACATACAATGTCATACACATATGTACATCAATACAGAAATACATTACATTACATGTATACACAGTATAACATACATATACATGTATATGTATTGTGCCTTCGAGAGGTTTTTACAAATAGCCTGATACATACATAGATATAATGTAAAAAAAATATATATACATATACAATGTAAACAAACATACATTCATGCATAAATACACACACACACAAACACACACACACAAACACGCACACATATACACAGATACATACAAGATTGCACACATACAGACATATATGCATATGTACATAAAGGTTAAAGACATACATATTTGAAAACGCACATATATATATGTACATGTACATACACATATATACATATTGCATACATACATACATACATAAATACATACACACACATTCATGCATACACACATAAATACATACGTACATGCATAGTTGCATACACCATATAAAGATGCATATTTATTAGGAAAGCCATTGGGCCACTTACTTAGAAACACTAATGAGATAGAGTGAAATAGATACAAGAATATACTGATACAGCGGGGAGAGACAGAAACAGTGACACAGCAAGAGAGAGACACAGACACAGACAGAGAGACAAACAGACAGACAGACAGAGACAGACAGAGAGACATAGAGACAAACTGTGTCTTTAGGAACTGAATGACGTTTGAAACGGCCATCGATCGATTCATTGTTTGATTAGATCTAGAAGGTACATTAGCTGGGAATATTAATTTCTAATTTATTATTATTACACTTTTAATCATTATTGAAAGTTTACTGAATGCAACAGTCTAATCACCAACCATGCATCAATGAATGAATGATGATGAGCAGTTGCAATTGGACATAATGTCCAAGGTTCACACAGAGCAACCTTCTAAAAGAATCAACGAACCTTGCATACTCTCATCACAGGTCGAGGGCTTTAACCAACCGGCCACCGCGCGTCCCAGGATATATGCACAGGATATGCATGGGATATAAAAGATGCATATGGTAGGACGTGGCAAAATGCCACCCTGCCAGTCAGTCAGTCAGTCGATTCTAAATGGGAGGGCTGTAACCCGTCAGAGAGGAAGGCAGACAGGCAGGCGAGGCGCCACTGTGCCTCCTGGTCCCAGAGGGAGGCTGCGAGTCTAAATTGCTCGATGCCCTGGGGAACATACAACCGAGACATGGAGTCTGGCGCAAGGTGGTTTACGGGTCATCCAATCCCACCTCCATTCCTCCTCTGAAGCGAGGAGAGGGTCTTCGTCAGTTACCTATATGAACTTCACGACATCAACGGTAGGCCTACTAGGATTAGTTTATTCACACTGGTTTATATGAAATCTGTATCATTTTCAAAGCTCTATCGGTGTCTTGCATCATCATCATCCGTATCGTTGTTACCATCATCTACATTATTATCGCACTCATCATCATCGTCGTCGTCATCATCTCTATCGTCATCATTGTCATCATCACCATCCTTCCCCGCCACAATCGTTATCAACAGCAGCATTATCACCATCATCATCACCAGCACAACATTTGTATCATCACCGCCAACCAATTCTTCCATTCGCTAGGTGGCACTGGTAAAATAAGCAGTAGTACAGATGGGCGTGTTGTAGGCTGCCATACAGTCATATGCGACAGCTGTTAAACTTTATGTCATCTGTTAGTACCACATCACGTGCGACCATACAGACCATACTAGTGGGTTTGAATGGGAAAAGAAGTTACTGGCCTAGATAAGGACCTGTTCTCCAGCAAAGATCAACTACACAATTTTCCACAACCATCATCAAGGTGGTGGTGGTGGTTGTGATGATGATGATGATTTTCATGATGGTGGCAATGATGATGATGATGGTGGTGGTAGTGGTAATGATGATTGTTGGTTCCATCAACACTGATCCAGACACCATCCATCTCCCACTTCCTTCCGCTCCCTTCAACCTTTCGGACTGGAGGGGAAGGTCCAAGGGCAGCGGCATAAATCAAGCGCCAATCCCACTCATTTGAGACAATGATCGCAAGATGTCAATAAAAACACGAATGGCGCCAGTCGGTCAGCGATGATAGTGCGCCAGGCGCTCGGTCGGTCGGAGGAGGGAGGGAGGGGTCAATGGTTGCCACCACACAGAAGAAACAAACGCTTCCTCAGCAACAGCAGTCCGCATCAGTTAATAGAGAGATGCTGTTGGCAGCAGTGTTGCTGCAACAGATGTCGGTTGATATCTCTCTCTCTCCCTCTTTCGCTGTTATCATCGTCTGTGAGGTGCGACGGACCAAGTATCGCTTTATAATACAGTGTCTATCTTCGGCGCTCTGTCTGTCCTCCTGTCAGTCTTTATGTCTGCTTTTAGAACTGTCTGTATCTCTGTTTGTCTGTCGGAATTCCTGTCTGTCTTCCTGTCTGTAATTCTGTCTGTCGGTTGCCACATGGTACTTTTCTGGAAAGTTCTAAGAACTATCTCCCTCGTATAAATTGTCTATCCTTCTGCTGTCTGTCTGTCTGTCTGTCTCTCTCTCTGTTGTTCCAGCCTCTCTGTCTGTCTGTCTGTTGCTGTACAGTACTCTTCTACCTGCTGAGAATGTGCTTGGAAGTAGCTTCAAGTACCTATCTGCCTGTTTTGTTTGTACCGTCTGTCTGTCTCTCTCAGAGGGATCCAAAGGGTGGGCAATCGGGACGACATAAGATCCCAACAATTAATTTATTAATTTGAAGATCTATTTGATTGCTATTTATGTATAACGTTTGACGAAACAACCGAAATTGGAGTAGATGTGGGCATATTGATTGATCACATTGCAAAGATTGGAAACAGAAGATCGGAATTTGTGATGTAACATGTTTTTAAATTGGTTGAGAAACCAATCTGATGTAATTTTTAATTATAATTATTTTTTATTTCGAAACAATTTTAAGTGTTATGGTTAATAAAAAAATTAACTATGAATGCTTTAAGGAATTGTCTAAAAGATCCATATTTAATAGGTATTACATTTACTTCTACAGCTGGTTTTATTTGCAATAATCGAGGTATAAAAGTGTTTTACATCGAGTTTGTCATTCAGGATTATTAAATTGTTCACGGGAGCCTGATGAACATCGCCCCTACATAAAGTCTAGATCCGTCCCTGCTGAGTCTCTCTCACTCTATCTCTATCAGATTTACTCCCCAAATAGTTTTTCGATTTCATTAGATGGGAGATTTTGCGTCTATTTTTGAATTCAACAAGATCTTGTCAATCTAATAATTAGTTTTCCGATCTTGCAAACCGTAATGAAACATTGGCGACGTTGCGCTGCTTGACTGATCTGCAATTCACCTGAGCCGTGCACTGACAGTCACAAGGACTTTTCCGTTGATGCATAAAAAACAGGTAGATTTGCAACTCAACATACAAGCGATCCATTAGTGGCTTTTCAAAGCAGAGCTAGACTAGCACTGCTTTGTAAATGAGTTGCATGCCGATCCCTACATGGATACATTCATTGTAAAATAATTGTGTTTCATTTGTGTCACAATGGGAATTCTTAAAAGCAGTCGCTTAGCAGCAGGCACGTGAGACAATGAGCTTTGTCACAGAGCAGGTGAAATGCTGATGCCGCAGAACGCAAATCCATCAGTTTACTTCCAATCTTCTCAGTGAAGCTCGCGTTTGAATTAGGTTATTGACTTACTCTTCATAATCTATCTCTTGCAAATAGCTCACAAAATGACACTGTGGAAGGTACTGTTCCAGAAACAAGGAAAATCACTTTAAATAAAAGTGAGAAAAACATCTAAGAAATCAAATCTTGTTAATCTGCATGGCAGGAGGCACAGAATATACCTGATACGAGTGCAGGTGTCATATTAGTTACTATTACTATCATAACTATTATTATTATTATTATGCATTTATCAAGCACCGCTAACAAGTATTGATCGATGGTACTGAGTAACTGTAAGAGAATGACAAAGTCCAAACACAGTCAACCATCTGAGAGATTATAGAACCCCAACCCAAACGATTATAAAGAAAAAACGCCAAACAATGGGAGACTTGTGTGGTTCACCATCTAACAGAAACATTGACAGAATTATATATTGCACACACAAGAGATCCAGAGATTGTTTAGCCTGTATAGCTGTCTGAGTGTAACGACATCTCGTGACTGCAACGGATATTGACATCGAGGCAGGGACAGGCGATTGAAATAAAACCAATTAAAACAGACAGATTGCATGCACGTAACACAAGGACGTGGACTTCAGTGCAATACTGGAGGCAGCAAAGCAGCAAGGAATCGTCAAAGGCTGCAGACAGGTTCAGGATATCAAAAGCAACAACCCCTAATACTTTTACCAGAAATTGGAAACTTGGGCAAAAAGGCAATATTACAAAATTCCAAAAAGTAAGGTCAGATCTGAAAACGACAATAATGTAATTTTATGTGTTTCTTTAGAGACCATTTGTCCTCGATCCCCATTTATTGTGGCGGCGCTAGGGCCTTGAAAATTTGGTACGCAATTATAGCAGCAATGATATTCATTAAAAAATTAATGAAAGATGTAATTATCTTCCGCTAAGGAAATCCGTTAACATAGATAGTAGATATATATAGATAGTATCACAAGTTGATATCTATGAACTGATATGTTCCGGCTGACATGTACCAGTTGATATGAGCAAAGTGATTATGAGCAAGTTCATATCAGCTTTCTGGCAGTAGACAACTTAATCAGAATTTTGAGGACAACTTAATCAGAATTTTGAGGATAACTTAATCAGAATTTTGAGGACAACTTAATCAGATTTTTAATGAAATGATAGACTGTAATAAGATATATTGTTGGCATTCATATTATTATACGAACTCAGTCTTTGGCCATGTCCATCAGTGTTTCTTAGTACCCAATAAATTTTAAAGGTCGTCATATAGGCGTCCATCTATATTTGCATTATACATTGAAATGAAAGTGGTTTGTATAGGCATATAGTACTTTCAGAGTTCCCATGCAACGAGCTTTCAGCAAATATTGAGCAATTGAAGAAGGTCTCTTGAGAGACCACAACGGTATAATTGGGATGCATATATAAAGCATAATATAATGATCAATACATAGCACATGTTTTGAACACTACATAAAATGTATCATAATGTTTCCGAGATATCTCACCTAACCGTTTAGCCTAGCAATTTTTACAGTCTCACGTTAAGCGGCTGGCAATCATAGAGTCTTCCACAAGTCTCATCAACTCACCTTTCACCACCCGCATACGCTGTGCCATTACCTGGGAGACAGAAATTTCCTGTTTTCTGTTTCATAACTGCGCTTTACTGAGTTTGATAAATATAGCAGATGAAAAGAAAAATCAATTAAAACCTCTCAGGAAGTTAGAACCCTGTTTTGTGTCATTTTCTTGTTATTAATGCAGAAAAGAATCATGCCAATGAGAAAAGAAATCAACTTAAATATTTCTTTCACACATTTTGTCCTTCTTATGAAAAAATATCAACCACTCGTTATGTGACATGTACAGCACATCAGAACAACAAATTGAGTTTAGATTAAAGATATCTTTATAAAGCTTCCTGTTTTCTTCAAGAGGCAACAATTATTTTATCCACCTCTCCTGTGAGTCATTCGCAGGTGGTAGTCACCTGTGAATTACAGACAGAGGAGACGGTATAAATATTTTTGGAGAAAAAATTAACTGTGGGAAAGAAACTTTCAAGTTAGATTCTTATGCATTGCCAATTCCCATTTCCGGTCCAGCTTGTGAGAGAATTTTAGAAGCATGAGCCAACTGTGGACATAAACAAAATAATTGCCTGAGCTCTATCTAGTGGAGAATTTTATGCATAGGGCCTACCTTCTACAGCGTTAATCATGCCAATGGCAAGAAAAATATAATTAAGAACATACGCATTACATTTCGAAATCTTGATGCAATAATGGAGAAATAATAAATAAATTAATTAATCACATTATGTATAAATAGCATTGCAATAAATAAACTTTATAAATTGCTACTGTACACTGATTACCTTGTTGGAAAATAATAGTAGACCTATCGTTTACAAGATGCATTGAAACCTGGGCCTTCAAGGGTTCTAATCAAATGCTGGTTTGCATACTGATGATGAATTTTTAATTAAAGAGATTTGAATCTCATGGTCGAACAGAACTACACCCGTTTACTCTCCCAGTAAGAGACGATAGAAATTTTATCTCCAGGATTCTTTATAAATTCAAATTTGTAGCTAAGAATAAATAATAGGCTTAATTGTACTTGTCATGACTCTCCCTGCCGATCTGGTCGCGAACAACGAACATTGACCTCTTGTAACTTACTGTGGTTTGTCAGTTTGTTTTCCATACACAGGATCTCTAGGGCATGATGCCAATTTAAACAGACAGCATCAGAGAAATATCCCATCTTATCATATTAATTCATTGTAAAATGAGGTCCAGACCATATTATGTTCGCTATACAGAAAGGTTTATATTAACATAGCACAGATTAGTAACATTTTCTCAGAATTGGGTTCTTCAGAGTTGGCAATTCAGTTAACAGTAACAAAAGTAATGCATTTGGGAATGGCCAATCAGCCATCGATCGCTGGCAAGCGGAATTGATGGGCAAAGAGCAGTCTTAGTTTTATCAGATCAAGAATGTGAGAAATGTGGTCATTGGAACAGGAAAACAGATATATCGAGAAGACTACACCAATGCATTTATCACTTTCACCGCAACCACTGGTCTTAGATTATCAAGATAAATAAATTCTGGACGATTTATCGTTTTACGTCCCAAGTTCCAACAACTCACACACTGTATCGTTTTAACGTCCCAAATTCATTGCACCTGACAAAGCCATTGTTATTTGGCCCTGACGCTCTTCCCGAAATTGATGAAAAATGCACATAAATGGAAGCTGGATATGAAAAGAAATATACCTAAACGGAAGCTGGATCGATTATAAGAATTATGTTTAAATTGAAGCTGGATGCGAAGAAAAGAATGAATTAAATGGAAGCTGAATTGATGAACTGATTATGATCAATAATCCACCTTGCGTAGGCCCTAAAATGAATTTGGGACGCTAAAACGACACTGTGTAAGAGTGATAGGAATTTTGGGACGCTAAAACGATAAATCGCCAAATCATGTGTGGCGGAAGATTCCATCACAGAAATACTATTATCGCCAAAATTCCGAGGCGGAAGCCCCGCTTCACACATGTGCAAACCTTCGGCGTATGCGCCATGTTCAATTGCCCATCGAATGGCACGGAAGGGTCGGTCCGGGTCAGTTTATGCGTCGTGATGGTCGGTTATTGCCAGGATTAGTGTCGCCATATAAACAAGATAAAAAAAACCTTTCGCCGCAGAAGTAATTTCCCCATGCGTCTACCGCCACAAAAGCACCACGCTTTGAAGAAACCTTTCTGTGCTATGACAACAGAAACTAGCAAAGGCTAGATCACGCTACCTCCATAAATCAAAATCCTGGGCGAATTTCACCATACTAGACGGTGTTAGACGCAGGACGAACGGTTGTTGGCCGGAAATGACGTTCTGGCCCCCAGAGCAGAGACGGAACTTACCGCTCAATGATGAACTCAACCGAAACGTAAAGCGAAGAAGTCTGGGTCCATACCACCTACCGATCCGACAGAATACGGAAATCCATCAATTACTTGATGCTGAGAGACGGATAAGGAGGCGACCGAGCGATTCAATCATCTGGACGGTTTGCGCTGCCCTGGATCGGAGACGGCCACAACGCCTGGGATGCCATAATATCGCCCATATATCATTACTCCGTGGGGTAATAATAGCGCCCCACTCCCCCGGGCGAACGCATCTCGGCCATCAATAACTCATTCACTTGATTACAATTTCTGAAGCTAGACAACGCAGTGACGAGCGTCTCTCACCAACCAACGGACCAACCGACCAGTCGATCAATGCTACCCTCCAACACACACACCACTCCGTTCCAGACCATATGCAACCAAAGCATTCGTAGCGTGCCCTACTCAATAGGTAATTAATGTTAGCTTACATCGGGGACCCATGTGCTTAGATCTAGCGCAACTACTTACGCCGCATAACAAAGAAAATGAATTATAGTCTACAGCCACGAATTGATGTAGCCATAGCCTATACAGGGCACATTCCAGCGCGCATGCCACTAATCATGTGCCTAGAAAAGAATGCAATTGAACTAGGCTACACAATGTGACAACTAAAAGTGCGAGTTTTAAACTTTAAACTCGCATAATGTCCGCGGCATTGAGGCACAACATTATAGGCTACCTAGAATGTGTAGGCCATTGTAAGCCTCGGAGCCTCCTATGTTAAATTGCAACCTGGGATCTCCAATGATCACGACTCTGATTGGGGTTTCAATCAAAACGATCATCAACTGATATCAGAGACATTAATCCCCCTTGAGTGATGGAGGCAAACCCTCGGTCCTAAGGTCAGGAAGGTAAGATAATCCCCCCACTAAGACTCAAAAAAATTCCCCTACCTGAAATTGAAGGCAGTTGCCTCCGGACCCCCTTCCCAATCTGGACGCCTCTGACTGATATCCTGAGTAGAATTATGATTACAGTGCCATAAACAGTATTGGGCACGAGACCAAAAACTCAAGACCAAGACCGAGACGTCCGAGACTAAGAACAAGACCGATATTCTTATTTATAAGCAATTCAATTCAATGGAATAACACACTCAAAACATCAATTTTATTGCTGAAGAATACTAATCGTAATAATGGTCCAAAAACAGTTTTTCCGGCAACTCTGAACTTTTCCGGGTTCAGACCTTGACTTCGGCCTGAAAAGATCACACTATAAATGACTTACGGTATACCATAGGTAAATAAATACTTTAAGACATCTGAACAAGTAGATTAACGTTCCGTTTAAATGGTGTACTTGTGCCACGGACCGCAACCACGCAATTATTAGTCTGTTCCAAAACCTTGAAATCTGTGAAAGAAAATTTTGAAATGGCTGGCTCCGTTGCAAATGCATAATTTTTTGCCCATAGTAGGCCCTTATATAAAGATCTATTAGTTTGGTTAGCACTCCCTAAATCGATAACAATCGCGTAGAACCTAAACATCTGGTGTCTCTAATAGAAAATATCCGACACATATTGAAAAAAGTTGCTCTGATACTGCAAATGACCAAGAACGCTAATTTAAGATGGAGACCAATCCCAAAGCGTTCCTATAAGACCAAGACCAAAACCGACGCTTTCGAGACCAAGACCGATAGTCCGAGACCAAGACCGCGGTCTCGAGACCACGTCCTTAGTCATAAAGTAATTAAATTAGATGAAAAGGTCACAAGGGGACTCACTTGTCATCTGTCGCCACACTATCAAGGGCCTTTTACAGGGTGCAATCTATATCCGGATATCTGAGTGAGTGCACAGAACCTATGCCACTCTGGAACACGGTCAGGTACAATCAAGCCACTCATCAGCTGAGTATTGCCAGAACGCTCCGAGCAGATACATCAATGATCCACGGTTTGTGGGCCACGGCGCCGTTGCTCAGCTGCCGATGAATTTATGTATGGACTATTGTCGGACAGCGGTCACGTTGGACTTAAAAACTAATTGCAAGGTGAAATGCAGGGCAATCAATGGTGGAACAATCACCTAATTGTTTCGTGACGAAAAAGTCAGGCTATGCTAAAAGCCTGCACGATGGCGATAAACTATTCCAGCATTGAACCAGCGAAGACAATTAACTGCGCTGGAACAAAGGCGCCATGGACAGGTTGAAAAGACGTGAAACAAAGCAGCGACCTACAAGTACTTGCTGGTAGTCACCGTGAGCGTGTGTGTGGTGCATGACTCAACGTATTGAATGCGGGTTATTTTCCAGGCAAAACCAATGAAACAATGGTAGGCCTACATAATGCATTGGTAATACCGGTAGGGTCTATCTGTGCATAGCATATCACATAATCAGGAAATAAACTGAATACAGTTGGTGCTCTTCTATTAAGTCATACATGTAGCTGAGTGATAGAATATTTGCCAACAGCTTAATTGCAAGCCCAATGAAAATTTATTTCTACTCTCCAACAAAGGCTCGCGAACGGAACGCTCTGGCAATATGAAAATTGTCACAGAAGTTCCGATGCGAATTATGGGCCTGGGTCAACGTGACTGTCTTCAGCACACAATTTACTTTAGATTATGATATTTTGGCAGATGTAAGCTTTAGAATTGCAAAATCTCCAACATGTCTTTAAATAACAGTGACCATTAAATTTTGCATTCATGTCATATGAGGCGGAGATATTTTGACATAAACCTATACGGCGTGACTCGAAGCGCTGTAATTCCTCCACTGTTTGGACATTGACAGTGCCAGCCCCAGGCTTGGAGAAAGGAGGGGGGCGACACCAAATCATCTTCGATATGGAACAGAGTCGTTAAAAATCAACAACAACAAAACCTCGAAGCGCTCGCCAAATGGTGTATCCGAGGTCAGGACATCATCGAAACAGTTTCAGTGGCGAAGTGGGGCACCTGCTGCATTAAAAATTAAATCCCAGGCGAAGCTGCATGGTTGTCAGGTTAGTAAATCTATGATGCCTCGTGGCCAGTCTTCACCATCAATATCTCATGCTGATTACATAATATCTGGATAAAATCTGGAAGTATTAACCAACACGGAAGTTTACTCATCATGTGAATTTGAGGGCTGAAAAAATGTTAAAGTTTGTTGGGTGAGACAAGAACATGTGTGTAGCATACTCCTGTAAATGGTGTAATTACTGCAGCGTTTCCCAATTTTTTTTGGCCGTGGAACCCCTTTTGGTCTTAAATTTTTGGCGCCCGCCCAAAATTAAACATATTCTGTGGTAGGTACAAATGCTTGGGAATGCAGACAATTATAGGTTTAGGCCTAAATTTGATTAATAATAGCACAAATATTCATGACAAGGACATAATGAATTCTCTTTCATATAAAGTTACACACAGATGTTAAGTAAAATCCTCCATTTGTTCACACTGAAGGTTTTTCGCGGAACCCTTGTCTTCATCTCACGGAACCCTAGGGTTCCGCGGAACCCAGTTTGGGAAACGCTGAATTACTGCATCTCGTAGCCACTGAATAATTTAATATATCCTTGACCTGCTACAGATAATTACAGAACGATTATCAAACCCAAGCAGAAAACAAGCATTGACTATCAGGGAAATCAGTATAATTGCTAAATGACATGCAATCATTCCGAGCCATTGGAGCTTCTTAATTCCATTCCCAAAACAGACCTAAAATCCGCGTGAAATCGCATAAAAACTGCCCATGCTGTTTCACCAATGCCTGTCGCACTTCAAAATCTCCCAGCTGACCAAACCAATCATTAATAAAAGAGTCAGAGGCTCTAGCGAAGTGGACGAGGGATAAGGACGGCGCCAACTGTCTGCGCCGTGCCTCACTTCATCTGATGTCTCCGTAGATTACGTGGGCGCAGGACAACAGCAGCGCATCTCTCGGTGACTGTATGGTCTGTTGACCAAATTAGTCAGCTAGACCTATGTTCACTTGATGGTCAGCGATTCAAGGGCGGGTTAGTCAGCGCCATGTCTATATACAAATAACCATCACTGGTTACAGAGGTCACCACGACCGAAAGGCCCTTTTCGGTATAAACCTTATGCGTGCGTGTGTGTGTGCCTGTGGGAAGAAAAAGTGTAGTCCCTTACGCCAGCCCCAATTAAGGCAGCCACTTGCGATTTCGTTTATCTTAGTCCTCTCTCTCGCCGTTTAATCTTCACACTAACAGCAATTTTTAGGGGTCCGGACATCTGCTTATGAAAAAATATTATAATCAGTTAAACAAAGTTCAAGATTTAGCTTATGCCTTGTTAAATATAATATTTCTTAAACCTTATTTAAAACAATTTAAACTTCAAGCCGAAGAATATAAAGTTTCATATTTTGTTGCAGTAGAACATGAGGCCCGTGACTGCTCTGCCAAGGGGGCCGGAAGTCCGTTGCTTATTGTCCCCGAATATCTTCACGTGGGCCCGGAATTTTAGTCGGCGGGCCTGGTTATAGGGTGTGCAAGAGAGGCAGAATTCTTGTAACAAATTTTTCCACTAGAGGGGCCTTGAGAGACTTTTGAATTCTTAACCGCCCAATTAACAGTCCGTGCAGCGCGCTCACCGTGCAAGAGATTATCGCGTACCTCAGTCACTCAACGACCGATGGGAAATTGATTCCATCTATAAACTGTCTCGAAGGCAAGATTCCTGCGGCAACTGTACAGCCTTCATCTGTCCAATCATAACACGAACAGACTGCACCAAGTCGGCCAATGGAAACCATGCCAGGAAATGGAGATACGGAATTACAGGTAGGCCCACCTGGACCCGTGTTTCTACAGGGATTCAATTACCTGCAAAGTACATTTTGGTCTACCTGTCGAGATCACTCATTACCACAAGCCTCTGCCTAACACAACCATCGCCCTCTAATTGGCAGAATTATATCGGTTCTGTTGAAGACATACAATATAACTGCAAACATGCAATGCAACTAACCTAGTCATAATTATTTCAACAGGTTCCAAATTACCCAGGATATAATTATCCGTACATAAACGTCTAGTCAAAACAGACACCTTAGCTTCATTGGATGAACACAAGATATAGACGTTCATGAAACGAAAGCCACAAAAATGTATACATGCATCACTCATCGGGCCAGTTGTTCAAGGTCGCGATTGGGCCGGGAGCGCTTCTGGGTAGTCTACATTGACGGGGCGCTGTATAAAATCTTCTGGTATGTATGTATGTATGATTGTATGTATGTATGTATGTATTTGTGTATGAATGTATATATGTATGAATGTATATATATATGTATGTATGCATGTATGTATGTATGTATGTATGTATGCATGGATGTATGTATGTATGTATGTATGAATGTATGTATGCATTCATGCATGCATGTATGTATGTATGTATGTATGTATGTATGTATGTATGTATGTATGTATGTATGTATGTATGTATGTATGTATGTATGTATGTATTTGTGTATGAATGTATATATGTATGTATGTATGTATGCATGTATGTATGTATGTATGTATGCATGTATGTATGTATGTATGTATGTATTTGTGTATGTATGTATGTATGTATGTATGTATGTATGTATGTATGTATGTATATATGTATGTATGTGTATATATATATATATGTACATAAGAATGCATATTTTGTATGCATGTATATATTACATATAGGCCTAATATGTGTATCTGTATGTATCTTGGCATCTGAAGATTAATATCAGCTTTATGAGAATCATAAAGATCACCCAATAACCATACATTCAGCACTGCCACAAAAGCAAGCATACCATAAACATTACTGTTAGGAGCAACAGTCTCATAAACTGTGAGCTGTATATTCTCCTAAATGGAAAACGGGATGCTTTGAAGCGAGACCCGATGAACAGATTAACGGAACCTACTTGATGCTGTAAGTTGCAGCAACAGAGAAGTCTTCTCTCTCCCACGACACGGATCCAACAGACGAACGCTTCTCGGCAACGACTTCGATGCTGTCCGGACAGTGAAGTTTGAGCGTGGCTGCAACGGAAACAGAAATAAAACGGTTCTGAAACGGTGATACGCAACTACGCGCACCACTACACTACACTACAGTCACATTTACACTAAATATCCATTAAATTTGCATTACATTTACATTTATTTCACACTGCATTTACAGTTTATTTACATTGCGTCTACATTACGCTTACATTACATTTACGTTACGTTTACGTTGCATTTACATTGCACATGAGATCTACCAGAAAGTGGTAAGTGAAAACGTGTACCACTATAGTGCCACTAGTCCGATGTTGTTGCTATAAGTGGTAAGCGAAACGTATAAAATTTACACAATATTCGATTATGGAAATATCTCAAAAGAAGATCCATTTTGTCGTAAGATGCTCCAAAATGTGTTGTGCACAAGTGACTGACAAACCCAACTGTACCAGTGTAATAATGCAATAATAAGTGTAATAATAAGTGTAATAATTACACGACAGCTTGATGTTCTACCTGGAATTACTTTCCTCCATCTCTAAGAGCTAAACTGATGCATGGCTTCTCTCCAGGCGTCGGCTTCTCACTCTTAAAGGCTTTCCTCTCCCCAGGGGTTTCCGTGCTGAGTATGCTTATTCTGTGAGAAACGCTATACAAATCTAAAGATGCTATACGATACGATATAGTAAACACCGCCACTGTTCGCGCTCTGACAATGCCAGTCCAAAGCCTGGATATAGGAGCAGGGCGACGATAATGATCTATGTTAACACACAGTGTACTGCAACTATCACCACCACGATTCCACGATATACACGTACGTAGTAGGTGGCTGCCTCTTTAGACAGCAAAAACCTGGATGGACAATGTTAGGGAAGGTCTGAGGACGGTAAACGTGGATACAAGAGAGACGGTACAGAAATGGCTAGAGTCTAGAGACAGTACTGTATGGAGACGTTTCGTTGAGGCCTCGTCGTCGGCGCAAGCCTGACGGAGGACAGAAAATGAAATAAAAATAAATGCTTCAAATGCGAGATATCTTTCAATTCATTTAAAAAAACTTTCATTAACTACAGACTACAGTGTCTGTAATTTTGTCTCGCTCACACGTCTTTTATCTAGCTAGTAACCTAACGTTAGACCATCACCTCTCAGAGGCCTGCAATATTCTATATGTACAATATGCTCACAGAAGTTAAAAACTTTCATTTGCAAGAAAGTTTAAGAATTAAGAGCAAACACGTGGAATAGGTGCAATTCAACCATTCATTCAATAAATAAATCAATCATTCAATCAAACAATTAGTCAGTCAATCAATAAAATTATTTTATTGAATAATGTGTTGACACAGACACAACTTAAACAAAATAAATGGAATAGTGAATTTTTATGTCGATTAGCCTATGCAGAATTTTGGATATAGTCTCTGTGCGTGGTCAAACTCTTTAATAAGCTTACAATTCAACGTATGTTACGCGTATTGTGTAATGTGATGTAAATGTGACGCAAATGTGACGTAAAAGTGGTGTAGCTGTGATGCATATGCGATGTAAATGTGATGTAAATGAAATGTAAGTGCAGTGTAAATGCAATGAAAATGTGATGGAAAGTTGTTGAAAATGAAATGATATTAATTTAAATGTAACGTATAGCCTATGTAACATAAATGTAGACCTCTGCCATTCATCATTCCACACAAAACCGTTATCACAGACACCCGTTTATCAACGTTTCCATATCAGATGAAGTCTGATCGCAAGAGAGAGCCGGGCTGTTTGGTCAGCTTCTCTGTCAGGTCAGGATCTGGACAAGACAGGAAGCAGTTAAACGGATCTCCTGTTGCTGGCCCAAGGTTCTGGAATGCTCTCCTACTATCTGTATGCTCTGCTGTTCCATTGGTATCTATTCCTTCTCAACCAAGGCTTCTGTGTTTCCGCGTGGCTGTCCTCCTGGGGCAGCCTCTCTCTGTATCTGTATGTGTCTGTCTGTCTGTCTGTCTCTCTCTCTCTGAACTATCCTAGGATTGACCCCATGGAACTGACCGGGTCGCAGCCTAGTGTCGGAGCGACGCCAATCGACGCCAACTGTATCATCGTAAATCAACACTTCTTTGCATGCCAGGTTACATCTTATCTGGAAGACATATTCAACAGCAAGGGGAAAACCCAAGGCAATGTTCGATTGCTCTGGATACACACAGTCCTACTTCACACCTTATTAATCCAGATACCACATGGGGCTGATCGGAAATGTCTAAGTTCATAGACCCAGACAATAATTACAAGGTTAAGACAGCAATTAACTTAGCTTTTAATAATTTCATTAAGGCCTAGAAAATTCGTAGCTAATATCAGATGTCTTATTCTTGGGTATCACGTGTCACAAATTATGCATGACCTTGTGTATGTAAGTGAGCCTGTGTTGTGTGTGTGCGTGTGTGTCTGTGTGTGTAGGTATGTCCGTGTGTGTGTGTGTGTACGAGTGTGTAAGGCAATCAGACAGAATAATCAGCTCCACTTCAAGTGAATACTTTTCGGCGGTGCCTCGAGTGTGTGGCACCCAGGTATCGCCAGAGCAGATACTTCCAAGAGTCGTTGCTTTCGATGGGAATCGTCATCACACGACGTCAGCCGAAGTGCCAGACTCTTGTGATAGGCCAAAGAACATCACCTGTGCTGCCACCTTACAGCGTGAAAATTTATAGTTACCTGCTTCTAACGTTACCCCATATCAGCCGCACGCGGTCTAGCCAGCGCGAACCCGTTATCAGACACTAGGTTTTACCAGAGTTGCATTCTGACCTATTAATCGGCCAGAACACCGCCTTCAAACGCTTCCTGCCGCCCCTATATATCAGCTCTGGTCTCTCTGAGCCACCACCAACATCGTTCACCTCCAGGGCTTGCATCGTATCGCGTCCAGGCTAGTCTTCAAGTCTGGCTTATCGTGTCAGAGTCAATACAGTATCACCTTCAGCACTTGATGAAAAATCGTTGTGTTCTCTGCTAGTTGACTGATTATTATTGACTTCTCAAGAGATTCTCAAATAATTCAGCAACAAGCATTGAATGGCAGGGGCACAAGAGTTTTAATTGCTATCGAAAATCCTCATTTCTAAAGTGCTACTTCAAAGCTATACACCGGGGACAAAGCTTATTCACGAGCGCTGTGTCATGTCGGAAGGTCTGTCAAGTGGAGATAGCGGAGTTCCAAGTCCAGTTGCCAGGGAGATCAGAGAATAAAGGGGACACAGCGCAGAGCTAAGCAGTAACTGCTTGGGCTATATCACCTTCTTACAGTAATCAGCGTAATCTGAATTGCCGTTGTAGTCTAAACCAGCATTCAGAGCAATCAGCCAACCAGGTGTGCATACAGTAGGTTGTTTGTATCGCCTTCATGGATACCTGGCTAATCCTAGGTGATGTTTCATCACTGTCATGCACAGGTATAGGTAGAATTTCTCGAATAAGCAGGCAAAATCAAAGTGAGGCTCAATGATTACACTAACGGTCAATCATTACAGCAACGGTCACTCATTAAAGTTTGCATTTACATATATTCGTACATGAATACGTACGAATGTATGCACGTGTGCATGTATGTACGTATGTATGTATGTATGTATGTATGTATGTATGTATGTATGTATGTATGTATGACATGTATTTGTGTATATATGTATAACATGTGTGTATGTACGTACGTACGTACATACGTACGTACGTATGCATGTATGTATGTATTTATTTATTTATATATTTATGTATGTATGACAAGTATTCTTCGTGGCTGGTGCCATCCACCTTGAATGGTCTTCATCTGGACGTTCTGGATTTGAAGCTAAAGAGAACACATATACACCTTCCATACATCTCTCTTTTGCTGTGGCTAATCTGGAAGCACTCAGTAATAATAACCTCAAAGGAGTGATACATGCGCCCAGCTATTAAATTAAAGAATTATAGATTCAATTCTAAGCAATATTTTTAAAACATTCTAGACAGTGATGGAGCGGACTGGCCACACTGCCTGATAAGACATACATGCACTTGAACAGTGAAGTCACTAACTTCTCAGGGTAACCAGACATTTCGGAGCCGTACAATTCGGTCCAGACAATTATTCGGCACGAATAGCAGATCATATGAACTAGAAAAAATTTAATCGAAAGGAAGTGTCGGTAATTTATCGTTTAGTCGTTCTAAATTATTCGTCCATTGTGCTTCTTGTTATAATGGTTTGTAAGGATTTGCGAACGAGGTAGAAATAGCCGACCATTAAGAGCCGCATAATTAATTCAACTGCTGTGTATTAGGTTGTTCTCGTTACGAACTACTCGTGCGTGCGTCAAGCGATGTGTTGATTAAGGAGGAGGGCCCTACAAGCTGCAGCATCGTCGAGATATGTCCCTCGAGAAACGAACTCATTTCGTCTAGACCGATAGACTCTGCATAGCGTCCCATTCCACAGTATCGGCTAATTTCTCTCCTTGATTTGGTTGGAGCCTCTGAACCTGTCTCTTTAGTATCGATCTCGTTCGGACTCAGTCACTGGATTAAATGACTGAAAAAGACCGAGAGAGACTCAACAGCAATGTTCCCTTTAAGCGGCACGCATGTGCGCGCGCAACTGGTCCGTGGAGCCAGCGCACACAAGAAATTTTTGGCAAAAAGAACTAGTCACGGTTTCGTTTTATGAAACTGTATACCTAAATCGAGTCATGCCTAATTCCTGAAATTTTGATTCCTTGGCTGATACGTCCTCTTATTATCTTTAGACATAGGACTTCCATAGGTTATCAGAAATTATCAGAAAAAAAATTGTCACCTTTGACTTTTAGACAATGGTCTTAATTTAACTAAGCCTATCATCGCATTCAGCTTGGACCTGCGCACAAAATCTGAACCATTCATTGAAAGTCACAACAAATTTATTGTGCACACTAACTTCAGAAAATTAGAGGGAACATTGCCCGGCAAATACCCCTTACCGATAAACCGCCATCATTCTTATAGGCATCATCATTGATATCCATCATCATCATCATCATCATCATCGTCGTCGTCGTCGTCGTCGATGTCTGTCATTTATTGATGAGTGTACTCTGCATTGATATGACGGAATTTCTTTGCTTAATGCTTAGAATATAAGATTTGCAATTTTTGAACGGCAACGTATTACCACCATCGAACCAATTAATGCTCCTTGATTCTACGCAGATTAGTCATAACAACGAGAAATTCAAACCTTTAGCTGCAAGTTCAGTTAAGTCACTTTATCTTCTGAAGATACGCCATGGCGTAGGGAATGAATAGGACCACAGGTGTATAAGCAGGGCAATAATTAAAAGGAGTAAATGAAATTGGTTTTAATTGGAAACGTGATGACACGATGGACATCTGAGCTTCACGCTTATGGCCTCGCAGGAGTCAGATTTTATGAATGCCCACAACATGCCGCTATCAAACACACATACACACACACATACACACACACACACACACACACACACACGGACACACTCTGCTTGTATGACCTGCACAATATTTACATGCTGGCCATTTGACAGCAACAGGAGCCTTGTTCCCAAGGATCAATTATTTCCTCGCCTTTACCTTCTTCCTGGTTGTTCCTTCATGTCCAAACATGCTTGTGTGTATATGCATGTATATGCCTGATATACATGTATGTATGCATGTATGTATGTATGTATCTGTATGTATGTATGCATGTATGTATGTATGTATGTATGTATGTATGTATGTATATGTATGTATGTATGTATGTATGTATGTATGTATGTATGTATGTATGTATGTATGTATGTATGTATGTATGCATTTGCATATGTGCTTAATTGCATCTACTTACACTAAAAGATGCATAACTCTGCCTGCTTATGCAATGTATTATTGCATTTCATTTAGACTTTTAGAGTACCAGGGAATGGCTCATGTGCAGGAAATATAATATTATGGTCCAGTTGTTTAGTGCATGTACTGACGACCCTCTGGATCCATTGTTTGTTGGTTTGCACCTCGTGTTTAATGGGTCACTCATTGATGGACCAGAGTTGTCAACATTTGAAGCCATCGGCTCACATAAATGCATAATTATATTCCATTATTCTGCATTGTCAGTGGGATATATGCGTTTCTGTCCCGACTTTTGTCCTATTGTTTCGGTGCACATATTGTCTTGGAACTCTGCTGCCATTATTTTGTTTGATGTGACTTCTCGGTCACTTTTTCGTTCAATACAGATCACAGAATGACTAGCGGTCACACGCATACATACAAACATATATGCACACATACAGACACACATATATGTATACACATTACACCTAAACACACATGTACAGATGCATAAATACATGCATACATGCACTTACGTACACATATGCATATACTCCGACAGAGAAACACACACATATACACAAATACACACATATACACAAATATACACATATACACAAATACACAAATATACACTAATACACACATATACACAAATACACACATATACACATATACACAAATACACACATATACACAAATACACACATATACACAAATACACACATAAACACTTGTGCCAGAGTACGGATGTGCAGTTAGTTAAATAAAGAATATATAATTATTTACTTTATCTAAGTGCATACATAATTATATACATACACAATACACATGCATGCAGCCACATACATAAGTGCACACACACACAGTGTCACACACGCATATAGGCTAACACACGTATTCAGACAAACACGCCTATACACGCACAAAACACATCCTAAAGAAGCATGTATCATTGTCTCTGTTGAAGATGAGCTCAGTTATTACACACGAGATGGAGACATTAGGAACAGCGCATTACAATAGCCTTCATCTGCTTCTATCTGCCTATACACAGAATCTCTGGTCGCTGGAACACTGAGAGACAAACAGGTGTTCCAATGTCTCTCTATGATTCAGCAACAGCAGCTTAGTAAGGGATGCTACATTAAAGAAATTGCAGTCTTAGATGATCGATAGCAATAGGAATCTCTCACACACCATTCAAGTTTATCAACTACACGGCTGTGAGCAGTACAAGATAGCAGGCGACAAGAGGACATGCATCACCCCGGTTGTTTCTCTCTCTATTTCTCCATGTCTTTCTTGGTGTCACTATGTATATCTGCGTATTCTTCTGCATAGTAATCTGCGTGTCTTCTTGTCTGTCTTTCTGTGTCTGCTTGAGGACTGCCCAAAATTCCTAGGCTGAAAGCACAAGGTAAGAAAATTACCATATGCGGTGCCAAATAAATTCTCTCTACAGAATGATTGATTAGCTGTCAATATATGGTACACTCCAGTTATTAAATATCAACGGCCTGAGATTTCCTTATGATCCTTACACAGTGACTCAAAGTACAAGTTCTTAAAATGGCTTGCAAGCAGGACACACTATGCAGAAGATTTTAGCCAGAACTCTAAATGAAATCGTAAGTTTAGATCTGGAACTAAAGCAAATTCTATATATATATATATATATATCCAAAGTTTGCCAAACAGCCATGTGGCCCTTTTTATCTCAACCAGACGAGGCTGCTTAAATCACCCGCTCATTGTGTTCAAGGTTTTGTCTAGTAAACGCAGGGCTAAACGGTCATCAGAATTCAGGATTACTGAATAGGCCAAACCAGTAAAAAAACTCGTCAATGTTCCTAATAACTTTCCTGGCCGTCCTGCATTGAAACTTCAAAATATACGACACTTGGTGATGCGTGTGCTTCATCAACTGATAGAACGTTATGACTGTGTATACTGAAGCCAAACTAGAGGCCTACCGTTTCTTCTTGGTAGTATTAGCCTCCGTCAAACGACGCTGTGGGGAACCAGCAAAGGCCGTTAGCGTCACCCTCCTTCTACATCCGGGATTGCGACTGGCAGTGTAAAGGTAAAAACAGTTGGGGAGTTATTAGCCGTTTCTTTGAAGAGCAAATAATTCATTATTAAGCCTCAGATGCCGAGAACAATAACAGACATACAAACTGACAGTTAGATGTACCAGATGTCAATAATGTCTATTCATATGCACATTACCTATGGATACAATGATCTATGAACACATAACAGTTATGCACCTTTGCACATATGATATATGGACCAATGTTTATCAAAGGTGAGATGTATATAGGATTTTAATGTGCAACTGGTAGACCCTGCAAATAGATAGATATTCGCACATGAAATAAACACAGAATAACCAGAGTTTCTATAGTTTGACTCGGATAGGTCAAAGTGACTGGCTCCTCCTCGAGTTAAACCATTGATCATCTGTTTCCTATATCTCTGACGTCGCCCAGTATTTTTGCTTGTCTCATGTGCTTGATAATTAATTTAATTGAAGTTATAATGTCACATGTAGGCTATGCGTCCATGTAAGCGTGTTGTCTACATTTGCCTGTTTCGATGCAGATTACGTTACCGGGATTGTACCCGGATGCACGAGTTTAGACAAGTGTTGTAAAAATATGTTTGCAATACGCATTTATTTCTATACAAAGCTATGCATGAATGCACACTTGGGTCTTTGCATCATGTATAAGATAGTTTAAATGGACCAGAAGGAAAGAAGGAAGAAAGCAAGGAAGGAAGCAAGGAAGCATCGATAGCCGTGTACCTAAATTCTTGGCGAATTGAACTTCTCTAAACTCCAGGTTGGTCCCAGGCGTCTCAAAACCAACAAGTGACTCGTGTCTGTAACAACTCCGACATACAAATGCGTACCACGCGTTCTATAAGTCAAAAATGCCTGCTGGGAATAGTTATTAGCAACTTATTGCCAATGGCACTCTTTGCTAATATTCAGTCAACTGCTCAGCATTTATGATACCCGCAGCAGGGTACATCAAAGCAGAAGCCGCCTTAAGCAAACAGACGTTAATTAGGCTGCAACAAGTCATAGGCAGAACGCTGAACCATAGTCGGAAGTTAATTAAAAGGCATCTGACTTGTACGGTTCGCAAAGGTCATGCATTAATTAAAAGGCATCCGACTTTTACGGTTCGCAAAGGTCGTGCTTAGAATCGATAATTGCCCCACGACTTACAGAAACCCGTGGGGAACGCAACCAACCAAAGGCACTAGTTTTCTCTCCATCTCTCTCTCTGTCTCTCACTCTCTCTTTCAATCTCACTCACTGTCTGTCTCTCTGTCTGTCTCTGTCTCCGTCTCTCTCTCTCTCTCTCTCTCTGCGTCGTCTCTCTTTCTCTCCCTTCCTCATTTAAACTTTCGCACACGCTCACGTTCACACAAAACACACAGTCTTTAATTGCCTCCCTTCGCATAACAGTGAGAATAGGACTTAGTAGTGTAAGCAGCATAAATGGCATTGGTAGTAGTCCTAATGCTACTAGTATAACCAACCACATTCATAATGATGGCTGTAAACAGCACTTAGAATAAGTTTCTTTTAAATCTCGAGAGATATCACTTTCCACGGCATAAAAAGCAGCAATAAATTATGGAGCAATGTGGCTGCCACGGAGTGATGTCATCTGCTGCCCTAGTCTTGAGACTAGATTGTGGCGATCGTAATCAGAGCCGTTCTCAGGTAACTGGGCGCCCTAGGCAGTCACCTATAAGAACGTCCCCATCCTATTGAATGAACAGACTCCGAAACTGTTTGCACCCTGACAGTGCCAATCCCAAGCCTGGACAAAGAAGGCTGGCGACTATAATCATCTTTGTTATGGCACAGCGTCGTTAAACTACAACAGCAAGATGCGTGAACAGTAAAGTATGATAAATATGGGATCAGTTACCCAATGCACGAAGCAAATGAAAATGCGTTTGAAATTATAGATGACTCTAACAAAAAACAATTGTTAGAAACGGAAAGGGAGCTTCAATACAAATAAATTTCATTTTATGTGCGATGTACATAACAAGGAGATCGAACTAAAAATAATAAAATGGTAATATTATAATTATTTTTTTGGAAATAATACAAGTGCGTTTGCCTGGCAAACAGCTATTGTTTAAATTAAGTTTAATCAAATTAATAAATTTAAAAAATGTCACGCATTCCATTGATGGTATTAGCCTACTGCAAGAGATTATATAGCCTATTTCTTTCTTTCCCTTTCGTCCGATGGTAAATGTAAATACGTTCACCACAGAATACAGGTAAATTCTGTTACGGTGTTTTTGAAGGACTCCTAAAACCTAATGTCATAAACAAATCCAAAATTGGAGTTGTATTCATCCAGCTGATTAAACTGCCCTGGAACAAACTTGACAGTTGTTTCCAAAACAGAAATTAAAAAAATAGCTTTGGAGTTTTCCTGTGAATTTAGCCTACCACAGGTACATCTGGTGAATCTGAAAAAGCACTTCTCCTAAAATTTGACGATCCTACAATTTGGCACCCTAGGCAGCTGGCTAGTCGCCAATGCCAACAGTCGGCTCTGATCATAATCGCCAGCTTTCACAAGAAAGCTTAGCGCAGAGAATTAGCTTATTCACGAGCATTGGTACTTGGTAGTTGAATGGTAATGCGTGTGTCTTCATGACCGCAGCTGGTTTTTAACCTCTATAGTGCATTGGGTGCAGCTTGATGTAAACGCACAGAAAGAGAAAGACAGACAGAGACAGACACAGAAACAGACACAGAAACAGACACACAGGGACAGAGAGCCGATCAAACTATGCGAAAAATCTACAGGTGGTGACGAGGTACGTCGCCTAAATGTGAGTCACAGATCATTGAGGAATTCCCATGGCCTTTCAAGTGGCAAGGTCTGAAAGGCAATATTTCCATTGTAATCGATGACCGTGACACAGGTCCTGATCTGGCGCTGTGTCGCTCGTTCAACCTCTGTCAACTACTGATCAATTTTTCATTGCTGTATCAGTGACGATATGCTAATCGGATTTGGATAAACAGTCACAAACTCTCACCAAATTCCCAGTCGAGTACTATGAAGACGTTTGCTTCTCCATACAGCAGAACTGTATTGCGCTTTTATAGCTCATTTGTGTGCGATCCATTACGTTTGCCCTCCCAAAGCACTCTTTCATCTCTACATAATATATACTTGCACATAGAAGGCTCTATAGTTCGTTCTGCTCCTCACGTCGTTACCTCTGTAGGTTGTTTCTCTGTCTTCAAAGAATTCATACTTGGCTCTCGACTCACTCGGATAGTTGGCTTGCACAACTTATTCGTGTAGGGCGACCAGCATGGTGGCCGATTGGTTAGAGCGGTTGGCCCGTAACGCTCAGTGTGCGCTAAACACGCGGGTTCGACCCTCGTCTGAGGTGTTGCAAATGTGTGCGTCATCAACGTAGTACATCATCCTTATTCATCCTTGAATAATAATATCAGTAAAAATTGGGAGGGAGGTTGCTCCAATGGCTTAGGGGGCATTAAATTGCTCCAATGATTTGGAGGCGGGATTAAGTTGCTCCTTTGACTTAGAGGGTTAGTTAGACGCCCCTGCATGCCCATTTCTGCGGACCTTGGTTGGGGTTTCAGCTGCCCCTTCGCCTTTTTTGACAGTCTAGTGTAATAACCAATTGACATCTGCGTGACATCTCAATATTAATAAGTTAATGATAGTAAATTAACAAATAAATTCATTATCATCATGTTGTTCGTCCAAAAAGTGATAAATTTTGGTATCAGCCGTGCAAAGAAATTCAGAAGCAAATCGTTTGAGACGTTTGCAGCCTAAAATGTCTGCCGCTTTGGAAATTGTGAAGAATACGAGGCTGTTGTTCACTCAGAACAGGAAGCTCGAATCTGTCCGCTCAGTGAACTGGGCAGAGCCTAGGCCAATGGGTTTATGCCAGCAACCGCTGTATTCAATCTATGTCGTCCTGGATTTAAAATAACACACTGGGAATAAAAATTCTAAGTCTATCTTATTTTGTAACAATTACTGAAATGCTCAATCTCCGTTCTGGTGATAGAAGATCTAAACATCGTCCGAGTCCGGGTTTTACTGCAGACAAAACTGATCCTTAATTCCTGAATCTATGACGCACGAGTGCATCTTGTCACAAAAAACCCGTAAAAGCAAGCTTTATTCGATCTATCTCACAGCTGCATACATGATCGAGTGCTACATAAATTCCAGATTCATACACATGCCAGTGAATGCACACAACATTTAGCAGGGCTTTCTGAATGATACACTGGAGTCAAGCAATTACTTTCGACGGCACTTCTTGGAGGCTTAGGGCCCAGGGATGCTCTAGAGTATAGTGGTCATGGTTCTAAACTGTCAATGGAGAGGCTGGAAGTTCGGATCCTAGTGGAGGTTCCCTCACCACCTCATGATCTCACTGACAGTGTACTCGTCCTGGCGGAGTAGAACAGATGCGCGATAGCTCCTGACATTTGTTATAGTAAATTATGCATTTGAGCATTAATTATGCTACAGAACATCAGTAGTAGGCAAATTGTTATTTATAATAAGCCAACTTTGGTTTTCTTAGCATACGACATAATTATATTGCATTTGGACTGGGTTCGTCTAACTCTAGTCATTATTTTGACTGGTTAAACTCAATATTGGCCAATTTAGAATTGATAGGTTGTTTAGGGTGAGAGGTTCCAAAGTTTTGTATCACTACGTTTAGTTGTTGAGTCCGTCTGCAAAACTATCGATGCTGGTTCCATGCATGGTATTGTCTCAGATTAGGCCTTATGTCAGAACATCAAAGTTAACGAAATATCTGACTAATTACAGAGCGTTCCACAATTAGTCATGTCTGAAGTTCGAACAAAGTGAACTTTGTCACCGTTCGCACTTTGACAGTGTAAGTCCCAACGCTGTATAAAAAGGGGCGACGCTAATGATCATAACTATCACACATTGTCGTTGAACTGCAACTATCGCGAAAAGTGACCAGAACAAAAGTATCCACGCACTTCGCACTGCCAGGCGAGAGAACCAACGAAAACCACCCCACTGAATGTGTGACACTAGTGCCAAAGGGACATGCCCACACAGAGACTTTCCCAACCCCAGCTGTCCACTTAAACACGAGCCATAAGTACTCAGACTCTAACAGAAAAAATCCTCTGTTTATTCTGGCAATTTACACAAATCACAATGGTCACTGGTAGAGCTATACGTTCCGGGTCCTCACTGAAATGCCAGCATGTCAATATTCTGGATATGCGATGACACACACTCACTACAGCTAAGCGTTATCTAATATACCATTGACACCAACGGTGGCAGACGGAGAGGCGGTTGCAAGTCAAACAGATCGCCCCCTCACAACGAATAGTGATTGGCATAAAATTGCATTGTCCTGTAATGCTATGTCACATTGGGTGATACGCTATAGAACATCTTCTCGTCAATGTTTTCAATTTGTGTGCAAAATTCAACAGACTGCCTGCGGTTTGAATTACGTATGCAAGATTGCATAATCGTATCGTGTACGAACTTACATCTACAGTTGTACATATAAAAGTGTGTGCAGTTCTGCATGCAAGCAATCACACAATATATATAATTATAGACGTACACACTAACGTACGCACCGTATCGCACGCATATACATGTATGTATTTATGCATTTACAATAATAAGCATGTACGTACGTACGTACGTACGCATGCACGCACGCACGTACGAATGTGTGTATGTATATATGTGTGTGTACGCGCGTGCGTGCACGTATTCATGCATGTATTCATGCATGTATGTATGTATGTATGTATGTATGTATGTGTGTATGTATGTATGTATGTATGTTTGTATGTATGACATGTATGTATGTGTATTTATGTACGTACGCCTGCTTACATGTTAGTGGATCCGCAGATATGCATACGTATATCTACGATATCATCATCAAAGCGTGAACTTCTTACACAACCCTTGTAACTCCCAGGGAGAGTTAGTCATCGTCTGAATTTTTCCAGGCAGTGCTTCAGAGACAGGCAGAGATCTACAGCACACACTGTCATCACCTGACCATTATCTAATAAAATCTGAAAGCAGCGCCGTTACCATAATATACAGCGCAACATCAGTCGACGGATGCTTTGAAGTTAATACACGGTTGCATTGCCAATCCCCTCATCCAGTTGTAACCTTAGACCTTACGGAACGTGTTAATGCAAGTGAATGCCACTACTTTGAATATAAGGTTCTAATCTCCACGTATCTACATCTTCACACGCATATATATATATATGTATATATATTATAGTCTATATAGTTATACATGTAAGCACTAAGCACGCTTGAGAATGTAAGTACGTAAGCAGGCATTTATGAATGCATTCATGTGTGTACAGGTATATAACCATGCATACATATGTGTGAATGCATATGTACGCATGTATGTGATGATGTATTTATTGATTATGCATGCATTGTCATACGCATTATCGTACGGTGCTATTGATGCATGCATATGATATATGTATATGCATAGGTACACTGTAGTACACAAGTAAATATATATATATATATTATGCATATGTATAAGCAACCGATATATTTGTATACATATGATATATATGTATGTTTTTGTAGCAGATCACTTATATAGCGCCACTCGAGATCAGATGCGCTCCTGAAACAGAACACAGTTAAACGGAGAATAGAGAAGCCTTCAGACGCCCCCGGAAGGTATATGACTGTATAATAATATTATGTGTATTGGATTAGAGGGAAATTCCTGTTCCTGTTCCATGTCCTTGAAATGCCTTAATACTTAATGTCTGGCATTAGTAGACATACTAATGTGACCAGATCTATTTTTACAGCTCATGATGTATATATATAGACATTATATATATATATATATATATATATATATATATATATATATATATATATATATATATATATATATATATATATGAACTGAGAGCTTTGAACCGCCTGCTAGGTGGTCTTTCTGTTGGGACCTTGACATGGCGCGTTCCCATGCATTTGTTTAGTGGGGCAAAGTTTTAAATTGTTGGCACGGGAACTAAAGACTAGGTTTCCGAAATCCACCGATAGTGTCACTCTCGGTGCTCACCCCCGCGATTAGGGAGTATGACAAGAATGCCAACAGCCACCAGCACTTTTAAAAGTATTTAATTTGATATGCATGGCAGTTAGCGCTATGGGGTCCGTTTCTAGCTATATCTGATGTTCATTTGTAAAAACAAGTTAAAGTAAAAAACATGAGTTTTCGAGACCCTCTTTTATCTGGTAGATGGCGCAATCGTTCCATTTCCAGAAGACATTTTATTACTACATATCATTGATGATGTAAACTTGCCGGAGTGGAGCTCGTTAAGGAGGACTCGTCCTAGTGATTAAACGACATTTAATCTTTTTCAATTTTTCCCCATTTTCCCCTCAATTTGTCAGTTATTTCCCTAAACATACATTGCATTGTCATGCAAGTCTGAAGTCTGTGCAAAATTTGAGCCGTGTAGGTCGACGTGAACATACCTGAAAAAGAGTTGAAAGATGTCCAGAAACATTTTTGTAGTTTTTTAAAACATTTTTTGAGTTATGTGCGTAAAAATTTGATACATTGCATTGTCATTGTCTCGCATACCTGAAAAAGAGTTAAAAGATTACGGTCTGACAGTGACAAACTTTACGGAAGCCAAGTTAAATAAAAATAGGGTAAAAATGTAAAAACTGTCGTCGTTTTATATACTTTTAATTTGTTTAGGTTATCTTGACAAGTTCGGATATTAATTAAAAAACGGAAAATATCATACCCGTTAATTATTAAAAACTAAGCTGATAAGGAGATCTGGTAAAAAATGTGCAAAATCCAGAGGTGACCTTGAGCATCGACCTTCATGCTCCTGCTTCCGCACTGTGTAATGGTCCATTATATCGGGACACGAAGTGATAACTATCAGCCTTGCATGGAAATCCGTCTGTCGGGTAATAGGCTAGATGTGTGCGGGAGTTTGCCATTGGCGGCTCTTCGGGTAATCTGAATACTGTTCTAGAATCTAGATTTCATCAATTATTAAATTCTTGTTCTTAATGACTTCATCTTCATCTGCGATACTTGAAAGGCGCCACATAAATGTTGTCTGGTTCTATACATGCAATATCTAATGATCGTGGATTATTTTTCATCGGTTCATTTGTGCATCTGCCATAAAACTCTGGAACTGTGATATGCATCTGTTGAGAATAAGTTGAAGCTAAAAATGTCTTTAATAAAAGGTCACAGAAACTCCTCGTCGTGACATAAAAAGCCACTCACAATTTTTACCATTCGTTGTCAAAATAATTTGAAAGGATCACTAATTGTTTTTAAGTTATCGTTTGCCGAAAGTTTTGCTTGAGTATTCGCCTGTGTATATGGGAACCAGCCAGTCTCGCCAAAATGCCACGGAGCCAATCTGGGTACCAACATGTATGTAAGCCCATTAAGTTGCCCTTCCTTGTGGGGCCCATTTGGTCATCAAGGTCACACAGTCTATGTGTAAAACACACATTCCTTTTCTTGATGTATGCAGAGGAATGACTTTTAAACAGTTATATATGCGTATTTTTTATTAATACATACACAAGTCACTTAATTTTAGAGAGCTTGCTCATTTCACTAACTTTTATAGGGCTTATCATTATGACGTTGCCTATTTATCCCATTGAGTTTCAAGAAGAGACGCTACAGAAATATCCACAAAATTAATACACGACTCCGATTCAGTTAAACGATTTTTATGATGAGAACTTTTTGCTGCCTTACAGTGAACGAGGCAATCGTATTTATATAACAAGAGCTGATCAGCGTCGTATCCATCGGCCAAACTTTCGACTGATAAAGGAAGAACGGAAATCAGAGATCCTCAGCTATGGCCAACTCACAGCAGAACCAACGAATATTGAATCCAGGACGACAGATAAGAAAGAGTCGATGCAGAGACGACACGAAGCAAGCGAATCCAATTAAGATAGCTCAGACACACACACTCACACGTACAGACACACGTACACACACACGTACACACGCGAACACGCATGAACACACACACGCAGATTCATAGTACACACGAAGAGCAGGGTGCCATGGATGGATGAAGAGCGGAAAGCATGAGCATTAAGGGACCACTGAAAGGACGGAAGGGTGGACCTAGAGATAGACAGACAGACAGACAGACGGATGGACAGACAGATGGACAAGATGGCGCGCTGCAAGGATGAAGAGAGGAGTATACATAGGAATAGAGAGACGGACAGACAGATAGACAAACGAACAGACGGACGGACAGGATGAAGCTGTTACGCCTGACATGGCAATTTCCTGTTGGTCGAGGAAGTGTTTTTCTCCGCGAAATCTGGGTAAGTCGATCATCTCCAGATGCTAATGAACCGTTTGGCTCGACTTCTCTTAAACATCCGACGAACTTATAGAATCTCATTCGCATTTAAATGTGTAATTTCCCGTATTAGGGGAATATATATCATCAGTCCAATAGTCTATGGAGAAAATAATCAGCCAACAACAGTTCGGTTGGAATGCAGCAGACGCCATGTTTGGTCGCAGATCCAATAATCATTCAACCGTTGAACGAAGCGAAATACTGAACTAAGGCAGTAATAAGAATGTGAAGATATTGCTATACTCTTATAACATGCAACTGAACTAAGAAATAATAGTTTTAGTCGTGTCACACCGCCCGTGTACAAAATGTAGTTTTATGAAGGTGCTATATAATTGTTCACATACACGCATATATGGCTGATAGTTCATAGATGCAAAGTATCCTAAGGGCAAATTGACACCTAGGCCTACTCTATATATATATAGTCATAGATTGCTTAAGGCACGTTGCCAACTAAACTTAACATTCTCTGCCTCTGCATGATTTAATAATCGAGAGTGAAAATGCCGCCTATTATAATAACGTCTGAATGTTCAGTAACTACAGACACAAGTAACCTTAGAGTAAGATGTCACCTGCGGTTTAAGCACCTGAACATCATAAGGCAATATTAATAATAAGTCTCATGCAGTTCACAAGACGTTTATAGGATTTCTCAAGAACTACAAGAATGGAGCAGCAGAAGAGTGTACAGAATCTAAGAAACGCCACACTGCGATAGAATGTTATTGTCTTAAGCAAAACAGCATGCTAAAAACTGCATTCAAAAGGAAATTTTGAAAAAAAACATGCATTGTTACTTTCTGTTGCAATAGGAAAGGCGTGCAGAAAACGGAGAACTCATAAAACATGTCACATCTAAAATGCATGTCACTGTATCGCTTCAATTATCGCTAACTCTCTTTGATATGGGTTCCTAGTTTCGCCCTCTGTTTCCATCTATTTCGACCATTCTGTTTAACAACAATATTGCTTACAGCAATAATGATCCGCCGTCTTTATGTACTTCTCTAAATTTATTCCATATTCCTTATTTATACGTAGTCAGCCTGCTGTCATATTGAACAGCTCTAATTCTTACAGCAACACGGATAGCTAAGCCGTTCTCATAAATAACTCTGACGGCTTCATCTTTATCAGAGACGAATCTGACAAAAGAACCTCCTACTGCATTCAGAACCGGGGATTTTATTTCTATAAAATATTCATCGGTTTCTGGGCTCTCTCTCTATATATATTATATATATATATTATATATATATATTATATATATATATTATATATATATATCGGAACAGGTCTGAACAAACTGTATATTGACTCAAGAATCCTGCAATGTGTAGAATGTCCATACAGAGCACGTGTTTACTGTCTCTATATTAGTCTTATCCTAACCTTGTTGCTATTACTGTGTCCCAAAATAGACTTCTTTTCGATCGATGAACTCCCTCCTCTTCCTCTGTACAGGTAAATCAGGTCTCTAGGAAAAGACGGTTTTTAAGAAATCCAACCTCATCTAATTAACTCACGGTAACATTGGGGTCGACTGAACGCAGGCCACGCCACAGACCAATTGAGTGGAAGAGGGGGCCTGGAGGGGGGCTGATTGGACTGAAGCCGCCGTGAGTACGCACTGCAGGTACTGTGGAATTAATTGCATTACTTTAAATATCGACTCTATAAGACAAGAAATTACTGTGCTGAAACATGTCACAGTATTTCAGAACAGGATGTAAATATGCAGGTGACAGTACCAAACAGTCCACGAAATCATGTGAAATGAAAAGTGTTCTAATGTGAATTCAAAAAGCCATTGTGCATCAGTGCCAGAAGAAGAAGATTTCTACGAAAAGGTCTTTGTAGCTGTGGACAAATTCTCAGCTTTATGGATACAGTCTGTAGTGGTTGGATGCATCTTTAAAGCATATTTTCCCATTGCATTGTTTTATAGACTCATCCTACCCTTTCCCTTGCTCAATGCTCACGTCTTTCTCATACCTTTCATCTTATCACAATATCTCGCTAAAACTCATCTTTTTGAATTCTTTTGCTCAATATTAGGCTACTCATCTTTTCTCATTCTTTTGCTCAATGGACTCATCTTTTCCCATTTCTTTGGTCAATAGACTCATCTTTTCCCATTTCTTTGCTCAATAGATTCATCTCTTCCCATTTTTTGCTCAATATACTCATCTTTTCCCATTTCTTTGCTCAATAGACTCATCTTTTCCCATTTCTTTGCTCAATAGACTCGTCTGATTCCATTTTTTGCTCAATAGATCTTTTCCCAGTTCTTTGTCAATAGAATCATCTTTTCCCATTCCGTTTCTCAATGGACTCGTCTGATTCCATTTTTTTTGCTCAATAGATCTTTTCCCAGTTCTTTGTTCAATAGAATCATCTTTTTCCATTCTGTTTCTCAATAGACTCATCTTTTCCCATTCCGTTTCTCAATAGACTCATCTTTTCCCATTCCGTTTCTCAATAGACTCGTCAGATTCCATTTCTTTGCTCAATAAACTCATTCTATACATTATGCTCAATGTTCTATCATCATGGCAGGAGTGCATCCTTTAACCCTGGCAAACCTCTTGCTTCCTATCGCTTGCTTAAGCAAAGTACTCGTATTAATCAAATATTAATGGAAACCCGAAGTTCAATCTGTGCGAAATCATTTCCTGCGTTTTTAATGCCTGCCCTCGGTAGAGCCACGGGCTCTGCATGGAAATATCCAAGTCGAAGCCAAATTGGAAATTAAGATTCCCTCGGACACACAATCCTCTCAATTGTTAGGTCCTGGTCTCCTTCCCGTTGATCTCATCCCTCTGACTACCTGCGGCAGTCCTCGGCAGCAGCTGTCAATCAAGCCATTGCCTCGGGTAACTTGAAGAAAGCGAACTATAGTGTCAGACATGCAGCAACCGAAGCAGGTAATAACCGTAGAACGACTACCAATATTATAACCTACAAAATAAAACAGAGATGCGAATGTGCACGAAATCTATCGACAATTCGATCTAAAAAGACACAGGAGGAGGACTCTACCGGATGATTCCTCCGACGTCGGTCCTACAAATAACACATCGAGATTCAAGGCAGACATGAAACAAACCATCTCAACTCATGGCACATTCGATCATCTAATGAAGGGACGACGGCGTAATAGCTGAAACTAATCTAGCGACAACGTTTTAGCCAGAAGGCACTTCCGAAGCCAACGCGAAATGCATCGCTGCCACGGCTGCAACAGGTGCAAGTCAGGCAAAGCGGTGCGTATATAGATTAGAATAGCAACATAAAAAACGAACTGTTTCTTTTATCTATATGTGTGTATAAATAGATCCTGCAACTGCATGTATGTATATACGAATCAGGGCACTGACTGAGTTGCCTTTAAACCCGTGTCCATATTAGGAAACAACTTTGCTGAAACAAACACTATGCAGCTATATGTACAGATCTTCCTACACACCAAGTTGTTCCTGAGAGGCAAAGGAATTGTGTAACTACTGTAAGTACATATATCTTTCTATCTATTTTAATAATACATTAAAAACACTTTTAAAATTCATTTATAATTCAGTAAAAGTTATTATACATTTGCTCAAGTAATAGATTATACATAAATAATAAATCTATTTTACTTAAATAGGGCTTAGTAATGGTTTCGTTCCATGTCCCCGAATATTCCCTAAGCCCAGCATGTAATTATATCAGGTCGCGCGTTCTTGTTCATTTTGGAATGTACCCACTTAAGTCTCCCTACTGGAAATTGGTAACAGATGAAGTTAGTTACTCACCCTTGCTGCGCATGCACCCTTCTGCAAAACAACAAACAGCCAAACGTTTAGTCTAACAGACAACAAAGCAGTTAAAATTGACAACAGTGTTTAAACAAGCAAGAGCATTCAGGCAAATTGTTCTAAAACAAGACAATTCAATAGTATTGACCTCTTCACCATCATCTTCACCATCATCTTCACCATCATCTTCACCACCATCTTCATCACCATCTTCATCACCATCGTCATCATCATCGTCATCATCGCCATCACCATCACCATCATCATCATCATCATCATCATCATCATCATCATCATCATCATCATCATCATCATCATCATCATCATCATCATCATCATCATCATCATCATCATCATCATCATCATCATCATCATCATCATCATCATCATCATCATCATCATCATCATCATCATCATCATCATCATCATCATCATCATCATCATCATCATCATCATCATCATCATCATCATCATCATCATCATCATCATCATCATCATCATCATCATCAGCAGCAGCAGCAGCAGCAGCAGCAGCAGCACCACCACCACCACCACCACCACCACCACCATCATCACCACCACCACCATCATCATCATCATCATCATCAGTCATTATGAGCGTAATCAACACCTCCGTCATCAATGCGACAGTTCAAGGTTGCATCGCTTTGAAACACATATGACGGAACACAATGCATCTCTATTTGCTCAGCAGATGATAGCTTGTCATCTATGTTTGCTAGCATTGATACAGTACATGTACCTTTCATTGCAACAAAGTATGTGTGCTGAAAGGTGTTATATTAAGTGTCTTCACACATACATACACGCGTTCAAACACACATATCCATGCACAATATTATACCAAAGAAATTCAAGCATGCCTAAATACATACCGGTCAATCACGACTCCGCACACACATATGCATGCATACATAGACACATGCTCACACACACACACACACACACACACGTGTATCACGAGAGCAGGAATATATATTACTTACTTGTTAAGTTTTGTGAACAAACTACAGACATTGTAACATTATCACCTGATGGAGCTGTGCGATATTTAAGACCGAGAAGGTAAAAATAGTATCACGCTGAGACGGAAGAAGCATTGACTTTGATTAGTGCAGTAGGTGTTCTTACTGTTTCGATAGCAATTTTTACAAAAAAACTCAATGCGTGCAAAGTAACATAGGAATGCGAATCTGAGGCAATGCTAGTGCTGCACAGTAACCGATTGGTAAGAGCGCGTAACCTGTAGAGTGGGGAGGGGTCATCTTTTCCACTCAGGCAGTCATTGAAGAAAGACTTGAGAAAGCTACGTCGTTATTCTGTCGTATGGTCAGGTGTGCATTTTTGAGCCTTGGAAAAGAGATCGTATAATCAATGCAGCTGTATAGTCAGTCTCCGAATGAAGTTAGCTATTCAGATTGTTATTGATTTATATAGCGCTACTCAAAGAAACACTCACCAGAGGCGCTTCCCATCTAACACGATGAAACCAATATCAAATAGAAGCGTCTTCAATAAAAGACAGGCCGAGCACAGTGAGCATCTTATTCAAAGAGAGTGAGCTGACCACAGCAAAAGATAAAGATATCAGTAGAAGAGAGATGAGATTCACCGCCCAATAGATGAGATTCACCACCCAATAGATGAGATTCACCACCCGCCACTAACCTGATTGGTTTTGGATTTATAAATTTGTGGTGATCTGACACCTCTGAATGAGGAATTTAACCACTGGCCATGGTAATGAAGTGCTAGCGTCTTCTCTTTCTTAGACTCGGCATACTAAGGGTGACAGTCCTCTCCCTCATCTTCCCAACTCATCATAACTGAGATGGCTATGCGTGCAGGTGAAACATAAATATAAATCTTTAAAAAAACATTTATGTTCTGACGGGGATCTGAACCCAACCTCACGGTTGACAGTCCAGCAACGCTAATAACTTGACCTTTGCAATAGATGTTTGAAGCAAATCAGAAATAGTGAGTCTCGAGATGCCTCTTAAAAAGAGGAGCTAAAGCATTGTAGGAAAATTGGTATAGTCATGTTTTATGATTTCGTGATCAAAACTCAATTGATGTGACTGGACTTGTCATGCTTGATGTTGCAATACTGGCGCATTAGAAGTCTTTACACCTGATGGGATTAAAAAGAGTAAAGTAATTATGCATGTATTGTCTAACGCAAGAAGTTCCCTATTTTCCCGATCATTCTCTGAATATTATGTATTGACCATTGTTATTTCACTTTGTTTGATTGGAAAAAAGATGGTTATTCTTATCGTTATAGGTCAACATTATACAATTTATTAGATTATTTTAGAGTGGAATTAATTAGATCACATGGTCACTGTTCGGATTTTAAAAGGCTTTACAGATTCTTCGTTTTGATCAGATTAAATATTATTATATAAACAGATTTGATTATATAGGACATTTTGGGTTACATTAGATTTGAATATAGATTAACTAGAATAGATTATACAGAAGCATTGCAATGCATTAGATCCGATTACATTGGATTTTATTGGGAAGTTTGTGCACAGAATTAGAGTACGGCTTATGTGAAGCTGGACTTACTGTTTGTTTTGCTGTGGATCCTCATCAAACTGTTATACTATTATAATCTTTGTCGATTGCCAGTTGATCGATAAAAACGATTGGTAATGGTTATGGTTATTATTTGGAATAAAGATTAAAACATAAATTGGAATTATGTAGTCTCAGCTATGTATTCAATCAGGATATTGAATGGGCTTGTTAAAAATTTATGCTGCTGAATTAAACTATGGATTTAGTGTTGCGAGTTAATGTTTGAGAGCCTTGCAATGCATATAACACTGGATCAACGCATCAGGCAATTGATTAAACAATTTTCATTAATAACTAATGAGGAGGACTTAATAAGCTATGCATGTAGGAGCCCCTCCTCACACGGATCAATTCGACTCTTATTGAGTTTCCTCTGTCATGTTCTGTATCTGACTATAAATTCCTCGTCTCATAAAACAAGCATTGGATAATCAATTTCGAACCAGACCCTTCCATTCTCTGCTCGGATGGTCGTCTTTGTGCTCCAATTCGATTCTGCTAAATTATAGTTTTTATTACTGAAGCAGCAGAATTTAGATCCAAAAGAGAAGCTGAGAGGTCGGTTGATGAACATTTCTGAAGGCTTCCGCATTATAGCAACCAGGAACGTCATTTGGGGGGCAGACGGAGGTATTTGCCCCCTGAATTTCCTGCTTTAGTTTATAGTGCGTGCAAATTTCCATACAAGGTCATAATTTAATAGCTATATTAATAATAAGTCTCATTGAATTTCATATATTAGCATTATATCATATCACAGGTGCCCATAATTGAATAATTTCACTTTTTGAAACTGTATCAGCGTTTTTGCCGATACAAGATTTAAATAAAATCTTTGTTAATACTGAAAACGCAAAAATCAAACCAAATTTAAAACAAGAAGAACCCCCTGTCGCCACAAAAGTTCTTGCTCTACAAATCATTTATCTACCACCCCCCTCTCCATTGCCAAAATTCTTTCTTGCCCTTCTGAAAAAAGCTGAAATGACGTCCCTGATAGCAACGCCCTTGTAGCTGAAGCTGTGGGTAAAACCCTCTGACCCCAGGCCAAATCAGACCTGATTCAATCTACACAGCGACTCTGTAGTTATGTTGCTCTCTTGGCCCTTTATGGGCAGTAGGTGCATTTCCAACGGAGATGCTTTCCAAAAAGTAGGGTTCGATAATTGAGAAGGCGCCGCGAATTCCAAGAGCGGGCCAGAAGGACCAACTGTAAAACCCTCACTGAGGACCTTATCGTCCAACGACCGATCGCATGTGATAGGTAGGTACTAAAGGTAGACAACGGATGTCTAATCTATTTTGTTCTGACTTCTATAGCGCCGTTATGATGATTCACAAGGCATGCGTTGAAGGTCGCTGAAAGTGAAATGACATCGTATTCAAAAGCAAGGTTAATTTGGGAGGACATTGTAATCCGAAGTCAGAGAAACAAATGAATCGAAGATGAAGCTACAGAAGAGAGGCAAGCAAAGTCGCAGCAGACGACTGACTGGCCCTGTGTGAGATCAGCTATAATACAAACTCCGCAACTGTTTGCACTCTGGCAGCGCCAGTCCCAAGCCTGGATAAAGAAGGAGTGCGACGTTAGTGATCCTTGTTATCTCAGTGTGTGTAGACTGAAATTACTACTACAATCAGGGAATAAGGCATGCGGCAACATTAGATAATGGTAAAGTAATCGTGAAACCTATAATAATCAAAAGATTTCCACAGCGCTCAAAAGACTCAGTAACACAAAAGGATTTGAACCCTAACAGTATATTAAGTGTATTTCAAATGTAGCCTGAACTCTGAATGTTGCAACTTGCGTCAGTTCGTTTCTTCTAAAATTAAGTTCAAAGCAAAAACGAGAGTCATAAAAGTTAGGAAGGTATGAAGTGTTGAAAGCCAAACTTTCACTTGCTATAACTTTGTTAGATCTATGTTCAAGACTTTCAAGTAAGATGGCTATTTAGGGTATAAATCAACTCATAAATTCATCATTCTGTATATATGGAGGATATTATATATAATATGCTCCTTCACTTTTACTTATATACACTGTATGTCTTCTCTCTCTCTCTCTCTCTCTCTCTCTCTCTCTCTCTCTCTGTCAGTCTGTGTTTCTCTCTCCGATCACTCCCAATCTCCTTTTTTCTCCCTCTACAGTTTATTCCCTGGCATCTATTCGTTCTGTACACTCCATCCCAGACAGGAAAACCTGTATACTGAATCAAGATTCCAAAAAACAACTGGAATAATACGAGACTTGTTTTGTCTGCGGTCTTTTTATCAGCAGATCTGTATTTTCAGGACGGTCTCATAAATACGAAATCATAACACAATCATATCTTTTGTCTGCATCGCGACCGACCAACAGCCGCCAGACTGACGCCAGATGAAGACCGAATACAAAGTGTCATCACTGACGCTGCCTGCTGCTGCTGTTGCTCATCGAGTTGGCTGACAAATGCGAATTGCCCGATTAGTCAGTATCCTTACGCCTTGGTTCCTCTGTCGGGCGACCAAGCAGCTAGAAAGGAGTTGTCAGGTGCTGTGCATGTCACATTATCCATCCATGACTTGTGCGCTTCTGAACGTTTGTTCGTGTATAATAAATGATGCAAAGGGTGGAACTCGTAGGAAGATTGAATTGGCAGTTGGCAGCTTGAACGTGTAGAGACACATTGTTTTAATACTCAGACAAAGTTGATAATTATGTCAAAAATACTTAGTTTCCCGTATATTATATATATATATATATATATATATTATATGTTTCCAGTAACTCTGATAACTCGAGTAAAGTCAGTGTAGGGTCCAATCTTTGAATTCTCCTACCCATCAACATCAGCATTTACGTATGCATGATAATTAAGGTTTCTAGGAATCCAAGAAGGCCTAATTATTATTGTTATGTCGCAACTCGCAGTAATAGCAAGTTGAAAGATCTGCACAAAGCTGTATGCTCCTCTGATGAAGCATTCTTGATAGTGATTGGAGAGAAAGAGACAGACAGACAGACAGACAGACAGAGAAGACCTACAGTGTGAGCTGAGACAAATGAGGGATGGGAACAACTGAGCTTTGGATTTGACAGTCGATGATGGCCCAGCATTGGGTGATGAATGCGATGCATAATCCATTGCATGCGCTGTTCTCCTCTCTCACATCCACGAGGGAACCAGTCTCCGTCGAAGGGACCAGGAACCAGTCACCGTCTGGTCCGATGCTGAAACGATTATCGATGTTCTGTCAACGCCGGTTAAGCTTTGAATCCTCCGATGTCAGAGAGAGGGGGGTCGGGTCTGGCTCTCAGGCTCAACGGCCTTTGACGCCAGCTGCTGGCTACATCAATTCTTGTCAAAGTGCACTCGCATGTCATCAGGAGACAAATGCAAGGTCAATGCGAATAATGTAATCTAGTCTGACGTGACTCTGATGCGATCCAATATAATCTTGTATAATCCAATGTGAATGCGATCTGTGTGCTTCTTGTGTCTCCAATGACTGTCATATATGGCCGCACTCCAAATATCGACAACTCTAAAGTGCTGCTTAAAAGTGCAGGGCACCAGCTGGTTTAAAAATGATGCGTCGTGTGAGATGTGTTGTCCAGAAGTATCAAATAAAGATCCAAGTTCGGAATTTAACGTACGCACATAATGTTCATGTCTGTCATGTCATGTCATGTCATATCGTCATCGTCGCTTCGCGACGGTTGACTACATGAATGGGAAAGTGATGTCCAATGCTTTCTGTCTCGTACGATTTTCATTAAGCTTGTGCCTTTTACACCAGTCCACGCCATGACATTGTCAAACCAGCAGCTTCCACGACTTCGGCTTCCTTCCACCATACCCAACATGTTCATGTCTTGAAGAGTAATAAGTAATAATAAGTAATAAGTATCGCGCTAAACTGATTACAAATGATTGGCTTCTGTGGCTCAGCCACAGATCCCGTTTGCTGGTTTTTTAAAGTCCCCACACCACTAATCAAGGTTTACGTCAATGAGGTCGCGCACAAAAGATCGCGGCTCAAAAGATCGCCCAACTGATCACCGATGTCAAATAAGTTTGAAACATTATTTCATCGATCCAGCTTCAACTTAAGCAAAAATATTTTCATCAATCCAGCTTCTGCTTACACAGCCTTCTTTTCATCCCGCTTGCATTGATGCTTCTTCGTCACATCAATCCAGCTTCTCTTAAGCAATATTCTTTTCATCAACCCAGCTTCTGCTTAGGCCTAAGCAGAAATTCTTTTCAACACTCCAGCTTCCACTTATGCGTTATTCGTTTCATCAATCCAGTTTCCATATCGGGTCGCTGGTGTTTGGCGATCAGCCAAGGATCAATATAGCCTACTTTGGCGATCTTTTGTGCCGCGATCTTGATTGTCTGGGATCTTTTGCGACATTTTGTGCGCTATCTTTTGTGAATAATTGCAACAAGACGTAAAAGAAATAATATTCTTGATTGCTTCAATCTTCCTCTGAGTCATAGAGTGATACGTGGACATATTGAATACCATCCATAATGGTATAATTTGTCGAGCCATTTAAGAGCACGCATAGGTGACCGAAAGAAGAGACACGCCGTGTATGCCCAAAGGCGCAATGAGTCATCAGCCAAGGCAGGACAGATAAATGAGGCAATCAACATCTTGCGGAAGGGCTGCTCTGTCATCAGCAGTAAGTACCCGTTAAGTGTTCCTGGTCGGAGAGAAGTGTCAACCGGGGTGATTCAGAGAACGATGAAAGGAAGACCTAGTAGTGAGAAGAGGAATCAGAGGACGATGACAGGAAGACCCAGTGAGTGGAGGAGGAGGAGGAGGAGGAGTCAGACGGCAATAAAGGAAGACTCTGTGGCTAATGAAACAGTCAGAAGGCAAACATTCCAAGAAATCTCCTCGTGCAACAAACAATCCAGATCATGGGCAGGCGTTGATTGAAATTCTGCTTGTTGACCAACGTGGATTTGTCATAGTTCAGGCAGCAGCAGCAGACGGAAGCAGCATTCAAACAGATGAGAGCGAATAAGCCATTGAGCTAGGCATCCCGTTGGGGAAAAAATCAATCATCCTAGAAAATTCATTCATGGGTCATACATTACGGCTTGACATCTTATACTGCCAATTAATACGATTAGGATCAAAGTTACATCTCACATAAATCTATCGTACTCAAGACCAGAATCCGATGGAAGACATCTTGCCCTTGCACCATTCATTCATTTCGAAAATTTATATAGCGCCCCATCAGAAACCTACTCAGAGACGCTTTCAGCCAAGCTGCGGCCAAACAAAAATGACTTGAAATACGATAGAAGGCTGGCAGATTGTTCCTGAGGAGCACCAGTCGTCATTGAATGGACTGAATGCATAGCAGAACAGTCTGGTAATTATCGACAGCTAAATTCACATTATAGGCTGTCTCTTAATTTTAATCCTGCACCACAGTAGGTTATGGTGACTGACTGTACATGTCTGTGTATGTGATTAATATGACATGACAGTTTGCGTGTGGGCATCACCGACTGCCACGCATTGATTGCTGATGGTCTGCGTTCAAGAGTGTTTTCATTGCTGTCTATGTAATAGGCTGAGGTTTGCAATAACCTTTGGTAATAAAGGAATAATTAAACATATAATGTGTATGTAAGAATGCATGTAAGCATGTAGGTAAGTAGGTATGTGGGTAGGCAGAAGCGTAGGCATATATGCAAGAGTAGGTATGTGGGTAGGCAGAAGCGTAGGCATATATGCAAGAGTCCACCAGGCTAACCATTAGATTATTGTGCGCCTCACCTTCATACGCAGAAGGAAAAAATAAATTTGCCAACACGAGCCGGCTGCTGGTGACACATCTACTTATCTCTGCAATGTTTGATAACAAATATTCTGTACTTAATGACTGTTCTTGGCATTATCTAGGCCAATGCAGAGGACGCCTCTGATTATATCTGAAGTGGCGCTACATAAATGAACGTAATAGAGACAAACCCATGGCAGCCTCTCGGGGTTATTAACTTGCAGAATTTCCTCTACTCTTCTACGCAATGTATAACTCACTTTGAGGACTTATATAGCGCATTAATACAAAGCGATTTCATGTTCCCCTCCCAACTCTGGCGATAATGAAGTTTTCAGATTGTTGTAGAAGGTTTGGACTCCCAGACGTCCGACAGAAGGAGGTCATATCCTCCCTTTTGGCCTCATGTCCTCTGTCCGGCAGGCACAGTAAGAATCCGAATAAGTTTATTGCAACAGCTTTTTTATATTAATTGAACAGAGCCAAATTGGCTGGGCCATTATTTCTTGTTGAAGTTTTTACCGAATTTGCACACGCCGCGTGACACGCGTGATAACCCTGAGTTAATTAAAGGGCACAGGGCCTATAACTGGCTAATCTATGTCCTTTTTTATTTTTGGAGCAGCTTCTAGTCTATGATCTGGGCACTGTTTTGATGTATCCCTGGACTGTCTATGGTCAAAGAGCTAATTTAATTTTACAATTTAACCTAGTCTCTTGGTCACTTAAGAGACATTTGACTCTTGACTGAGTCATTCAATGCATCCTTCTTTGTTCTTCTGCCCGGTTTTCTGTCATCCTTTGGCCGTCCATGTATCTGGCAACCCTATAAAAGGTATGTGTGGGGTACATAGCTAAAAAGACACGCATATCTGAAGGAATGTAAACCACATGGTCGGTTCCACCACTGAAAAGGCACGACGTTGCGTCTTTAAAAGGGAGAACAAATGGAACAGCAGCTATGAAATTGGGTGAATTGAGAGGAAGAACGGCGATGTCCTTGAAATCGATGGAAGAGGGCTTAGGAAAAGCAAAGACGACTTTTAGTTTTGATCATCTCTTTTGTTACGAATATTCACATGCAAACGTACAATAAGAGCAACGTTACATCTGAAATCTCATGCAATTGTTGGCATAAGAATTAAATTTATTTAGACCTAAACGATAAATATGTCAAGGATGCTAATAAAATCTAATAATGCTAAAACAGGAGTGACGCATTCAGAAGACAATGAACCCATATAAGAGTCCAGGTGGCATACTTTCCCAATAAATAATATTAAATTTTACCCCAAATAACCTATTTTGAATTTGACAGATTCATTGTTTCATTTTCTTCCACACAATAGAAATCATGGAAAAACCATAAATTAAATAATGTGCATAGGCTGCGTATATGTATAATTGTACTTGTGCATGTGTATGCATATATATATATATATATATACATATATATATATGCATATATGTAAGCATTTACATAGGAATAAGTCTTCTGCGGCAGAAAATTCGGCCGTAATATAAACTAAAATTTGACCTCTTCGGCCGAAGGCGTTCATAATTCTGCGGGAGAAGTCTTTTGCTTGCGCAACCTTCCGCGTCAGGCTATTCACCGTGAGGGCCAGCTAGGGTCAGGGTTACGGTTCGCGAAAAATTTTCGACCGCAGAAGCACCATGCATAAGCAAACATGCATAGGCTTGTGTATATATATGTAGGCGTGCATAAGCCAAGTAGATAAGGTAGATTTTTTGGTACAGAGGAAGGCATAAAAGCGGGCACAGTCAGACTAGATGGGTTCATCAATGCATGCACTTTCACGTGTGCTCAAGAATATGAACGTGTTGCAGCTCATAAGGTACATTGAGAATATGGTTGAAAACCATAATCGGATTACTTAAGCCAAGATTCGCGATAACCCTACAGTTCAGCGTCACCTCTTGTACAAATATACACTCCTTTGGGTGTATTAATAGACTCACCAATGCAGAAGATATGTAAAGCCACGACCGCAATGAGAGGCAGAACGCCGCTGGCCTTGAAATCGGACGAAGAAGCCATGAAGCACGAGGAGAGGGGGGCAACGATAATCCAGCAAGAGAGAGAGAAAAACTTCTACATTGTTCGACAATCGATGCATAAAATTAGATCAATGCACGGATATCAATAAATCCAAACGACAGCGCTCAGACGATGATTTCATCTGCAAACCGTAGCACCAGGCAACAGTCACCACCGCCGTCTGCTATCCGGTTCGTCGGACTAAGTATGTCCGCTACGCACAGACTGACCCAGCCAGACAATAGCCAGCCAGTCGGCATGATGACAGTCAAGAGGCCACCGGCGGAAAAAGAGACTAATGAATGCGAAAACACGCGTTCGTTCGACTGTATAGCACGGCGGCGGCGGCGGCGACGACGGCGGCAAGCGAAGGAGTCGATGGCCGCAAGTAGCTGACCAATAGGGGGCCAGGACCATTGCCGGCCAATCAACTGTGAAAATCTGCTTCATCCAGCGCATGCAACAAAATAAAGTGTATAGAACGTATGTAGGTGTGTGTGTGTAGGTGTGTGTGTGTACGTAAGTGTGTGTTTGTGTATGTATGAGTGTGTGTGTGTGTGTGTTTATGTGTGTGTGTGTGTGTGTGTGTGTGTGTGTGTAGGACTGTAGGTGTGTGTGGTGGTGCGTGCGTGGTGGTTAGTGTGTGAGTGTGTGTGGGTGTGTGCTTGTGAACATGGCTGAACAAGCAGTTTTCATGGTTGCAATGTTGGACTAACACAAACTCAAACAGTTTCTTTTGTAGGCATTCTATGATGTTGACCTCCGCAGGTCACACTTGCATAAATTGTGTGATTGACAAGATCACACTCGAATAAAAATTGCGTTGGTAACAGCGTAGTACAATGTCTTCTTGCAGATAGCCATACATGTGTCGGGGACTCGTGGGCCATGTTTATTTTAGTAAATAACCCCGTTCACCAATTCATGCAATTATAGGAGCTATCGTTAGACCTATATTTTGTCAGCCTTAAAGTTGTTATAATAGGCATATGATTTATAATTTAGCACGAAGTAGGCCTAGGCAGTGGCAGCTCTAGACTTTTCCAACAGAGGGACTACGGAGCTACCGGGGAACCTGACAGATGGGCCAGTTGGATGTATGATTTCTTCAATATTGGAAAGTGGACTCAGTTGGGGTATTGACCCCTTCTTCCCTCTGTAAAGTGTCAAGCCGCCACTGGGCTCAGCCATTAAAGCCACTGTTTTACTTAAAGCCACTGTTTTACCCAAACGTTTGTGCGGGATACCTTGTATCCATCCATTGGGCCTATTGTTTTAAGCCCACCGTCAGACGTATAAAATAATAAAACTTTGGACAAGCGCCACCGCGGCCATCTGGCGATTAAACCAGACATCGGTTGCCAGAACCACAGTGATTTCATACACACAAAACGCTGCTACTGTCCTTGCTCTGAAAAGGAGGAGGATGCCGACGCCAGTCAACAGCCCTGAGCACCATGAGATCTTGCAAAATGTTAGTTCATAACTTGGACTCGTCCAGTTGTTCCCAAGTGACGGACTAACGTAACAGGGACCACACTGAGGTGATAGTTGCGTATGAGTTCGGATATGAGGTTTGGTGACAGATTTGTACCAATGTTAGGTTAAACGACGTTCTAGCTACTACATTGAGTTCTAGCTGTAGTGTCGGCCCTATTGCTAACGGTAATTAGATTCGCCTCTAGCATCGGCCAGACTGCACGCAGCTCAGCGACTCGAATTAGTTTAAATTAGCATTTTAATTAGGAACCAGAGTTGAGCAAGGGCGGTTTGAGAATAACCACTTTGATATTTGATTGACGAAGCTAAGCAAAGACGAGCTAGAACGATGAGTGAAAGATGTGAAGAATTAATCTAGTCGTCTGTAAAAGAGGTAGTGGATGAGTCGAGAAAATCCTTATATACGAAGCGCTTCAGATATAGGCTATGCCTAATGCCTACAGGATTCTGGGACATAGGCTACACGATAAACTATGACAGGGCTATTCAATTAGATTTAGTCAAGGGCCAAACTAGAGAAATCTGGAGATGGTGGCGGGCCAGAGGCTCAACGAGGGGTTTGGGGAGGGGGGCTGCTGAGGGTTTGGGGAGGGGGGCTGCTGAGGGTTTGGGGAGGGGGGCTGCTGAGGGTTTGGGGAGGGGGGCTGCTGAGCACCCTTCAGTAAATTTTTTTAAATGATACATTTGCAAAGGTGCATTGGGAAGCTTTTAAAAGTGAATTATTAGTTTGAGGTTTTGAACACATATTTATATATTGATAGCAGATTAAATTATTAAGGGGGTTCACGGTTGAAGTATAAGATTAGAATGATTAGAATATATTTTGATGAAATTTTCAAGACTTCTTGATCTATTCTATATTCTATTGAATCTATTCTGTTCTACACAAATCATACTAGACATCCAAAATTAATTTTAAAATGTACTATGTTGGAAAACCTCACAATTTAATCATACGTAGAGGTGCCATTCTCAGACAGCTATGTTCGGATGAACAGTGGTCACAGGGATAATTTTTACCCCAGGTTTTATAAGAACGGTAAACATGGCAAATGTTGGGGCTCGAGCTTATTAAACGGGGCTAATGGAGTCAGTGCTAGAATAGATAATACAATTAAACAAATATATACATTTTAAGTAAATTAATTTAATAATTTTCCACATCAATTTTAAAAAGTTAAATGAAAGTTTGTAAATGTAAATTATAAAATTTAATCAATGGGAAAAATGGCATTTACTTTTTTGAGCGACATTAATAAAGTTTGGCTGATAAGAAGTCAGAGCAATTCTCATGCAATCCTGCAACCTAGCATTGCACATTGAACTGCGAGTGTTTGACTTGATGACGTTCATATGTGAAAAACTGGATTCACAAGTGTAAGTAGAACCAAACATGGTGAGTATGAATATTGCAACTTTTTTAGCATTTGGAAACTGTTCCATTTGAATGCTTTCTGACCAAAACTTGCAAGTACCACTTTCTTTAAAATTTTCCTTCAATGAACTTGAACATTGGATATCGACAAGCTCCAACTGCAGTGAACCTTCATCCACTGAAGAAAGTAGCTTCTTCGCATTTGAAGAAAAATCACTTGCAGGAGAAATTTTAAAGGGATCTCCAACAAACAGCATTACATTGTTTGGAATATTGAAGTCTTCAAATCTATCCTTGAAATTCGTATGGAGATCATTCATGAATTCTATCATCACATTGGTGATAGTTGCCGAGCCTGATGTTAAAGCAACAAACTTCTTTAGGTTTGGAAAGTGAAGAAGTTTAGCTGATTGTAGATCTGTTAAAAACAAAGGCAACTTCTCTCGAAAGGCACTCAATTTCTCGACCAGATCTATAATTGTCTTGTCTCTCCCTTGCAGCTGCAAATTCAATGCATTCAAATGTGCAAAAATATCGACTAAAAAGCACAATTTTGCCCAAAATTCGTTGTCCTCTAATACTTTTCTATAGTAATTTTCTAACGGTATTAAAGCCAGCATTTCTTCATGAAAACATTTTCCATTAAAAAAACGCACATAAACACACAACTGAGCCACATCTGTGTTGTCTGTGGATTCATCAATAGCAAGAGACAAAAATTCCACCTGTTTTATGTCGGTAATTAAAGATTCAAACACTTCAGTTCCTAAAATTTCAATTCTCAAATATAAATTGCCTACTATTTACCGATGGTTTCAATGATATCGATCTCTCCAGATCGAGGCCATCCGCCATAGACCTAATCCTCCGGCAACATCCAAATGGCTATAAGGCAGTAAGCAAAATATCAAATGGAGTGTCATGGCAACACGTTTACCATACCGTCTATGATCTGCAATTTCTGTTTGCGCTGGTGTCTTGGGGTCAACATATCAACTGACGACACAGAAAAATCAAGAATTAATTAGGTCAATATCAAGCAAACTGATCTGTATAAGCGTGGGTTTTATATCACAAGAATATCCTATAACGCTGTTTTATACGTGATGTAAGTCTAATCTTCAAAGGCCACAGATGAAAATCATTACGATGCTACTAATAGTAGGCCTACGTCTGAGTTGTGTATTACGATTTACATATAGCATACAGATATTTGCACTCATATATATATATATATATATATATATATATATATATATATATACCTACAGTAGCCAAAAGCACTGAAATTTCTTATAGCATTCTTTCACCGTTTCTGAGTCACTGAATGGTTTCTTTTTTGGCTAGTATCCATGATACATGCAATGAAGCAGCGATGCTTTTTCCTGCTGAGTACAAGCTTGCACGAGAATTGCACTGCCACGCTTATAAGATGTGATCAAAGATTCAACCTTTGCTTTTCTAGCAACTGAGCCTTCTGGATACGAAATTCCAAAATCTACATGTTTTGTTGTAAAATGCCGCTTCACGTTGTATTCTTTCACTGCCGAGATACATTCGGTACATAGAACACACATTGGCTTCGAATTGGGCACATGCGGTAATATGAATAAATATTTCATTGTCCAATGATTGTTGAAGTTACGAGTTTCCGAATCTAATTTAGTTTTCTTTGCCACACTAGCCATGACTATTAATTATTTTTATTGATACGTTTAAATATAATTTAGTTTAAACAAATTTTCAAACATGTGTGGCTTTTTTATACTATTGTTTACAATTTTATTTTATACCTATTTGCGTCTTGCAAACTATTTCCGGTTGTGATTGAACTAAAATGAAACTTTGATTAATACTAGGTAACTAAAATTGTATGGTTGTTGGGTGCGTTTTTGCCACAAACTGCATCCGGCATATTTCTGTTTGTGATTGGACTAAAATTGAATATTAATAAATACAAATTGTTAAAGCTGGTTATTTTTTTAACAACAAACTAATTTTAATATATTTTATAAAATATATAATATAATTCAAATAATTATAATTATAATAATAATAATTCAAAAACATAGATTTTAAAAAAAATCCTAAAAATTTTAAAATTTTGGCATAGGTCCGCGGGCCAGTTGTTAGGCCTTCGCGGGCCAGATTTGGCCCGCGGGCCGCTAATTGAATAGCCCTGAACTATGACCACAGGCATACTTACGGTAAAACCTTGAGGTCTGCTGCATGCTAACGTCTTCTAGCTGGCTGCCCTCTTCGTCATTTCAGGTACTTGGCCCTCTATAGATAGACCGTTGGTGGCTGGCCATCAAAGCTATTTTTTAAATTATTAAATCCTTAGGGATAATATACACTGTATCCGGAAATAAAGGGACCATTAATGATATTATGAAAATAAGTAGTAAACAGTCATCAATTTTTTAAACCCTCAAACCATTTTAATACAGACATACATATCCAGCAGTGCATGCAATATAATAGCTCCTGTCGTCCAATAATGACGTCATATTGACGTAATTTCCTTCAAAATCCAAGTATTATAGACTACCCACAATATATCTGCGGAATTTTCAGCTTTTTAACATGTTGTCGATAAACCACCATTAATTTCAAGACGCGTGCTTCATTTGACAATAGAAGCATCAATGACCGACCAGCTGATCAAATTCCTCGTAGGCCCTATGCGCATTAACTTTGTAATTTAAACACGTCACTGACACTGTGACGTACTTTTTAACCAGGACGTACGTTCATAAATTAAACATTTTGTGGACAAATATGTCAGGATTAAAACTGTTTTGGAATTTTTTAAATCGACGATCATTTACTATTTATTTTCATATTATAATCAGAGGCCCCTTTATTTCCGGACACAGTGAATATATAGGCCTATATTCCGTCGGCTCCCTTTATAGATATGTACAAAAGTGGTTTTAAGGGGAGTTGCATGTGGTCTATAATTTTTATAAGTGTTCGCTTGTAAGGTTGGTCAGAGGTTGCAAGAGCAGCTTTCTAGTTAAGTAGACGGTTATGTTATGAGACTTCTTGTTGTATTTCGACCTGCCCCCACCCACCCAGGACCAAGTCTCCGCCTGTACATGCAATTATACCAATTTCGAAAACATGTGCCACTCGTGCCATTGCAAGACATATGGTGCCGGCACCTCCGGGAATGATGACAATATCTCAGCCTTATTGGAAGCGGGAATGCTGAAAACAATAATAAATTATCTCAACCTGAATGGAAGCTTCAATTTAGGCATGATTCATTTCATATCAACCCAGTTCCTAGTTTTACACATTGTTTTCATCAATTAATCCAGCTTATATTTAAATTAATGTCGGAGTATATAATCTTCGGACTATCGAACCTGCGGACTATCGTTTATCGAGCGGACGCCGAAAGAGTTGGAGCCCTATTAATGTGCTCGCCGCTCCCACGACGCTAAAACCTGACTGCGCCACTGATTCTGCCATAATGTGGAGAGGGTGAATCCAACACACTCACTGCACTAAAGTTAGCATTCGAATCAAAGAGCTATTAAAGACTAAATATAGAATGCGCTGGATAGACAATATAAACGAAAATACGTCATAAGTAATTAAATAAGTAGGCAAGTATAAACCTATCATGTATATGGTTTGTTTAGCCAACTGCTTATCCGCTCTTTGGATTTTAAATTAGCACTCCAATAAAAGGAATTTCGCGCTATCGATTGTCTGTCTGTGGAGTAACACGATCATGCAGTCGTGGACGTAATGACTCCAAGGGGTGGGTGGTCGTCTTTACTCTTTAGGCCTATTGGAGGAACGAACCGGTGCAGCACGTGACACGGATTCTCCAGTAGCGCCTTAAATAGGCCTATGCCTGCATCGGCCAACCTGCCAAAGTGGTCGAATGCAGGTTCATCCTCTGATAGATATTGTTGACGGCTCAATCAAATAATGATATGACTTAAACGTAAAAAGCAATGCTTTAGGCGTTTACACATGATTGTGTATCGCCACCAAGTGGCTGCCGTCAAAATTAATACATTTTGTCCACACTTTCGTTCGTTTCGTACAAACGTAGTGGAAAAACCCACAAAGTGGGGATTTCCTGCATGTAGCCATATGCATGCAGGAAGTTTGTGGGTTTTCTAAATTGGGTCAATGGGTCTCTGCTCAGATGCATTATTTTGATACAACTAGAACCTTAAATAACGCAAGCAATTTCCCATGGATAGTCGCCATCTAACTTATCCACTACGATTTATAGAGTTTCTGGAAAATTCTATGGGTAATAAAATTATACACGTCTACAACGCAACCGATCGTGACGTAAAGATTGAGGTGAGACTAAGTGCCTGCTGTGAGACTCCTATTGCGAATGCTATCATTCTCAGCGACCGTCATGAGAGAGTCGTAAATGTACCCACAAGATGGCCTCTTCTTACCGTGACCGTCCTCGACGATCAAGGTACATCGCTGAGCACATGCGACTTCTACTCGTATTACGACCATTCATGGGTAGTAACGGAGAACCACGTGCGTCGACAGAAATACGGCGGAAACCTCGGCTTAATAGACGACAAGGCCGATGAATATGAATACAGCGTGGAACGATACTCGACTGAAGCGAATTACAAGTGGAAGTATTGCGATAAAATACTCCGCTATACGCTACTACAGACTAGCAATCCACGTACCACGGTTGGGATAAGGATCAACTCAAACCAACGCCACAACACTGAACAAGATTAAGCTCTTATTGCATCGGATCTTATGAAGCTAATCGGGAATATGTTGAAAGAAGAGAGGCTGACCATAGAGTTGATCGCAGAGGATGGCCAAAAAAAAAGACTTCTGCAGTTGGTGATTGCCACTCGATCAGTTGACTCAATCACTTCAGTCAATTCAGCATCATGACCAATATCCAGTCTATCCAATAGTCCGTGAATCGATGATAATATCTGAATGGTGAAAGTTGTAACATATCCATGGGCTTTGGCGAAACCACTGTAGAGTGTCTCCTTTCCCTTGTCTCGGTCGCAACGGGACTCCGATCCTCCCTTGACATCTCTGGAAAATCTCACTGGATCAACACAGTGCTCGTTAAGTTACATTTTAGGAATTTTGTGTCGAGCATTGCAATCACTTGTGGTATCTCAAACAGTGCCTAGTTAAACTTGTATTTTCTAAACTTTTCAGTGTGGAATGTCAACACTTGTACAGCAAAGATGAACAGTCACCAACTGGATAATGCAGGATTGATCACTGTCAAAAGCATCTGTTAATCAAAGAGGCTCCGTCGCACTGCACATCGTCATGCTCTTAAGCGGATAATTTCTCTCTAACCAGAGATACAACCTAACAAACAGTCTTTCGAAATGCTGCAGAAAACACACCGAAGACCAACGCTTGAGTCAAGTTGTAAGGCATATACTTATACAACTGGATAACGTTCTTAGAAGACAGTAGTTGACCACAAATTTAGAATGTTCAGTTAAGGGATCATCCATAAAAGGCTTACAACAAGTAACCTACTTTGTATCTTTCTCTTCCCTTTGACATCATTCAACAGTACCTCCTCCTTATCCTAAGTTCTCCATATACGTTGACAGGTCAAAATCCTAAACCGATCCCTACAAAATTAGAAACCAGAGAGCAATAGAGAACTATGGTGTACTGTATGAAGACTACCTGATTGTTGAATTAATTACATAATTATGTATGATGTACGTATATTTGTATCTCACGAATAATGCATGGTCCTAGAGAGAGAGTAGTATGTATGATGTATGTTCTAGAAACAGCACCTCTTAGTCTGCCCCTTGGAGTAGGTTTCTTGAAAGGGCGCTATATAAATTTTTGAAATGAATGAATGAATAATATAATTTGGTTTCATGAGACAAGCAACATTTGAAACACAAGAGTTAATTTAAAACAAGTAAAAATGTAGGTTTATCAGGACCCTCTGATTATCTGGTAGATACCCGAAACCCTGACATCAACGGCAACATACCTGAAAAGGAGTTCAAAGATGTCCCACTGAATAGAATTTTACGCAAACCAAATTAAATCAATTAAATTTGGTAGTTTTTTGTCAGTTTTCAGTGATTTTGTTATCAATTTTTCAGTTACGTCCATCAAAATTTGACACATTGCATTGTCATGCAAGCGTGAAATGTGTGCAAAATTTCAGCTCTCTAGGTCGACGGGAATGTACCTAAAACAAGTTGAAAGAAGAATAAAAGAGGCAACATTTTTGGAATGTTTTTTGTCACTTTTTCAGTTATTCATTATTTTGTTCAGTTAGGTCTGTTAAAATTTGATACACTGCATTGTCACGCAAGCATTAAATGTGTGAACATTTTCAGCTCTCTAGGTCAACGGAAACATACTTGAAAAGAATTTGAAAGATGTCCAACTGAGGGTCCGAACACGACAAACTTTACGCAAACCAAGTTAAGCAAAAGAGTCTAAAAAGACAAAGAATGGTAATATGTTGTACATCATATATTAAAATGCAGTGAATCACAAAGTTTTTTCTTAATTACAAGGCTTGAATGTGATATGAATTTAAATTAATTATAAAGATGGCCTAACATCCAAACTTCTTATGGTGTCTCTACATAATCAGAAAAGCTTCTGTCTGTCTTGCTCTTTAGTTGAATCTTTACCATCTTCTGTTTAGCCATTGTAGATGATTGAAGCATAAGAGGCTGCAACCATCCTCAGAGAACTAAACCCTTCTTTATAATGATGTTACCATACTGTGCAGTCTCTCTGAAACAGAAACAGCACAATTCTCTTTATTCCTCTGATGTTCTATCAAAAGGCTACCCTCTCTAGAACCGTGCATTACTCACGAGCTACAAAGCGTCTGTTCATAGTCAACTTAGGAATGTACACGGTCAATCTGTAAGAATCTCTTGAATATGAAGAACTAGGCTTTCATTCTGCACATGGCTATCTGGTTGTTAATCCATTATGCACTGACAAACTGTAACATGTAAACTGCAGTGGTGAGCCTATCATTCTAACACAGGCTTCCATGTCTCTATTGTCTAGCCCTCAATTTGCAACACATTCTACTTGAGCATATACATCGATTGTGAGAGCACGTCCATATATTCTAGCGCAACTGTCAATTAAGATTTTTAATTGCAGTGTTGTAATGGTTTAATTAAAAAATTTAATCAAAAATTGACCACAAATTAATCGTACTTTAACAAAATGAACAATCTTTATTCTGTTGGTTAAAGTAGGTTATAAGGCAATGTAATCTCGTGATTTACACAAAAACTAAACCAGGTATAATCAACCAATCATGTCATCTATAAGTACATACCTGATGAGATAGAAATAGTGTCCTAATAAAAGCAGTAGGCCTACTAGGAGTGTTAAAATCCTGAAAATGGAATAAAATTTAAAATATACATTTCCATTTGTTTGTGCACCACTATCAGTTAAAGTTGATTTTAAAAACTTTTTTTTTTATATGCATACCCTGTGTGAACTATAGCAAATGCCTTCTTGGCTCGCTCATAAAATGCAAAGCGTTCGACTTTTTCTATATTGACCTGCAAAATAAATCAACACAACAAATCTAAAAATCGATATTCAAATTCTAAGCAACAACCATGAAAAACTTAAGGCTATTAGAATTTAAATATAAAATCTCCAGTAACGGAGTCAAAAGCAACGAAATACAATAACAATTCATTTATGCATGGTTGCTAATGTGGTAATTATCAGAACATAGAGACACTTGAAAACTGCATTATATAATTATGGAAATCCTTTTAGGCAGAAAGAAGGCACAGATAAATCTCTTTCCATTCTTACAAGAATTTGAAGATCAAAATTTGGTAATGGTTATGAGAAGTAAATTACTGTAAACTCGTAAATTACTGTAAACTAGTGTTTATATTCAGCTGAAACACATTTGACTGAGATGCACATACTTGCTTTGCCTCAGCTTTGTTAACCAATGTCTGATATGTTTCCCACACAGGCACTTGTAATAATCGTTTTTTATCATCAGGAACCAAGTCCATAACAGCCACCTAACACACACACAAAATCAAATAACATTGATAAAATAGCATCAATCAAACTAAACCCAATCTAATGCATGTCTTTATGATGTCTTCTAAATTATAAGTTTAAAAGTAATGTACAATGAAGCAAGGCAATAATTTACAACAAGTAGCAGAAGTTTCAGCTCAGATGACGACATAAGGGTGTTAAAGCTAACTGCCTCAATGTGTTGCATACTGTGGCACACTTGTATAAAAAGTTTAATGTCATCAGATACTGATGTGGCTAAAACACGTGCAATATATGCACAGCATGAGAACAAGTATAAATTAGCACATCACATGTGGCCTATAGCCGTAGAGCTTGAATAAACTTTTTATATCATAGGCCACAGCTGATCCTACAAGGGAAAATTTTGAGGACACGTTTAGCTGTATTCAAGTCTGTTCTCGAGAGATACCACACTGCATCAATTGTATACTATATTCAAGGTTTTTGAGAGACATATTTACGTTAAGAATCTAGCTTTTTTAAAGGTGTGATATCATTGAAAAAAATCAAATGAAACTGACTGGTTCTGGGACATAAACATCCAGTGGAAACAATTTCAGAATTGCTTCGAGTAACTGAGGTATCTGATGACCTACAAGGGTAAACACACAGCACACAAAGAAAGCATTGAGAGTTAAGAAAACATCACATTTCTTCTTGACCATCATTCTTCGCTCTAGATAAGAAACTGGTATATAAGCACATTCACAACTGCTCTGAGAAATCATCTACCGACTAAATGTTGGTTGATTTCAGTAGTATGAACAAGTGACTTTTATATGTTATTCATTACAACCATATTGCTTAGTCTGCCTCTGGTCTGAAGAGCAATTTCACTTCCAGTAAAACACCACAATAAGCCAGCATAACAATAAACCACATTTCTAATGCATTTCTGAGACCTACAATAAATAACATTGATTGAGGTGAGGAAGATTGCAAAGGAAGCCATGGATAAGAAGTGCTAGTGCCCTTATTTTCTCAGCCTCGTCACATGAGGTCAGTTGGCCAGTCATCATCCCTGTCATCCCATCTTCTGGCCAACAGTTTATGATGCACTGTGCACTTGTTACAGCTTAGTTGGCTAGAAGATGTAGACCTGTGAAACTGAAATTTCTGCCCTAGTAGGGATTTGAACCCTGACCTCTCAGTTGACAGTCCACCATGTTAACCACTACACAATTACACATCTCACTTTATGCCTTCAAACATTACAGGGACAGCATCATTAAGACCTTCCAGGAAGATTAGATAAATGAAATTTTTGTCGAGATCACAAATTCAGTGTGGACAACAGTACCTTTCTTTGCAATAAATTATTGAGCGATTAGTGTAAAATTAGCTCACCATCAGCTCGTATTTCTTTTGGTCCATGACGGCAAATGCTGCTTGTTGGAAAATGAACATCTGCCAAGACTGAAATGTCAAACATACCAAGAAATCATAAGCATTACACAATAGAATTTGGTGAATGCGAAGTTTAAATAATACGATTTGCAGTAGAAATTTACATAGCAGACAACCATGAACATAAAAAGAAATCTGTAAAGTCAATAGCTACAGAAAGGTTTTATGTTGCAAGAAATGGCAAACAGAGCATGTATCAACAAAATTATGTGGATAAAGAACGTACAGAGCTATATTGCCTTTCAATCATCTCTATGTGTAAGCCTATCTATATACTGTCACGTGGCCACATTAATGTAATGTAATTGGCTTACAGTTAGCTAGGAAGTTCAAATCCCTAAATGCTTAGGCTACGAAAATGACGTTGGTAACACTTCAAATCAAAGGCAGCGTTCGTGAGCAATCTGCGCTTGGCTTTCGAGTGGCGCTATAGAAGTTTGGAGATTACGATGAATCTAAGATGCACCGATATCAATAATTATTATCACAACTAACCGATTTCGTCGCCATGTCCAGCAGAACAAAGCGCATGAAGAAGATCTGGCGAAATGATGGCTGGAATTCCCTTTAATGGCATGATGACCGTCACAATAATTGAAATCGTTAAGATGAAAGAATATAATTAAAGAACTATGGTCTATCAACGTATTTTCCGTCACAACACATCGAATGTCGCGTGCTCTCATCTCATCTGGGTCACGCCCCTTTGAACCAAAGAGGTTAGAAAACGCTAGATAGCGCATGTAGAGTTGTAGACGCTACTTACACCACAAAATCTTTCCTCAGTTTGCATAGCCTCGTCGGGTGTCCCCGACGAATAAGCTGTCGCGGACCAACAGGCAACAGCGGCAACTCCACCAAGGTGCAGTGGAGTGGTGAGTGGCGATACCACCTCCTTGATAACTGCATATTCGTTGGCGCAGTTGTGGCATGGAGAGATCAGATTGCAAACACAATTAACTTCAAGGATCTGGGTGCAAAATAATGATTGTTTCGACTTGTCTATCAACTTATTCATGGTAGAATATCGTCAGATAATATGCAAATTAGGTCTACAGCTCATTCCAACGTTTGAAATAAGAGTTAAGCTTAAGTTATCAAATTCATACTAAGTTAATAATTCAGCTGCGTATTGCGACATATTTGACCTCAGTACTTATGCCATGGCTTAGACGTGAACCTGACCACATCTCCATAACCGATCGATCTTCTTTATCTTCACCATAATGGATCAGTATATGCCCACATGCAATTGCATTGAATGAAATAAACTGCCCGATCGAAGTTTATTCACAGATCTTTAACGCTATTGCTCTTCAGAAATGATATTAAAACTTATTTATTCAAGATTTATGGTGATCAAACTTTCTTGTCACTTGCTTTGCACAAGACTGTTTGGGCGTGTTTAGCAACATATGATGATGATAATTTCTTACTTACTTGTGTAGTCTCTCTTATCATGCCCTAGGCGGATGTTTAGTCATTTTCACGCCACTAGTTGTGTATGTGAAGAACGTCATCGATACCTGTTGTCCTAGTTATTTCCCCGGTCGGGTAAAATAAGCGTGTGAGAATGGCGGCGATTCTGCATAGCATTTCAAGATTATTCCATTCAAATACTCAAATGCTAGCAACGCTTGGAGCGGTGACGGTCACTTACTTTGCTTTAAAGATAGTCTGGTCCTTGTGGCGTGGTATCAAGGTTTACCTACTGGCCAAGACTCTGGGACTGAGCACCAATCTCAAGTCCCTCGGATCATGGGCAGGTAATAAGATAGTTTAGCCTGCTACACTCTTGCTGATTATATATACATGGATAAATATTCTATGGCCGATAGTTCGGCCGCAACATAAACGAAACCTTTACATCAACCGTAACGGCCGATAAAAACTTTCACGGGTGCAGACCTTTGTGCGTGCGCATTATTAACACATCTGAATTCTTTTGATGTAATGCAATAAAATATTTATGCAGCGCCCTTAACAGATATCTACTCAGAGGCGCTCTCTTCGCTGGCCTTAATGATGTTAAATTTCACAGTGAACAAGTGAAAATACATTTGTTAGCAAAACCATGCGCAGTAAGCTGAAGTGGTGGGCCCGCGCACAAGCGTGGAACCAACCGACGGATTCCCGTTGACAGATGGCATGCCTCGTAATATGTGTGTCATGAGTTTCAGTTGTGGTAAGATTAGGTGTTGTGAGGGTTGGTTGGGATAAGGGTTAAGGTTAGTGTCACTTTAGATATATCATTTTGAAAACCATGTGGCCGCAAAAAGTAATTTATCCGTGTGTTGGCTGGAGTTTGTGCAACAGAAGCACCACATGCGAGGAATACATTCTCCTTTATAAAAACATTTGCTCTAATAGAGCAATGATACCTACCCAGCCATATCCCATGATGCAATATATTAAGTAAGTATGTAAAGGATACCAGCATAAATTCATTTTTAGCTAATATATTTTAATGGACAGAATTTATAGCTGGTGCAATATTATAAAAATAAGCACCACAAGCGCAGAATCAGAAAATTCCCTATAACCGCTGCAATCAACGTATAAAGGCTGTTTATTGTGATGTGAGTTTAAATTTCTAGTAGTTACCTGCTGGTTACAATTACAGAAACTTATTATTTTAATTAGACGAACCTTTACAACATTCTTATAAACTTTTGGAGGAGTCTGTTTTAATGATCTTTGGTGTTGCACACTGTTGATAACTAAAACTACTATTTAATTTTATGTACTGTTCATTTGTTCATAATTACAGTTACAATGTCTGTTGTTATGCATTCCAGTTGTGACCGGATCGACAGATGGTATTGGCCAGGCGTATGCAGAGCAGCTAGGTGAACTTGGTCTGAATGTGGTCTTGATCAGTCGGTCAGCAGACAAGTTGGCAGCCGTTGCCGAGGGAATAGGTTAGACACAGGGACATCTTCCACTTCAATTAAGCATGAAGTTTGAATGTTTATCAATTTGTCTTTTGTAGATATTGAATTAACTTGTTTTGCCATTTTAGATGTTGCATGCATTGGAACACCACGTACACTTCTGACGATGAACCACACTTCTAGAATTACACTGGGTGTTGCCACATTTCAATTAGATGATTCAAGCTATTCTGCTGTGGTTTTACTGCCTTGCTGTATTTAGGCTGACATTCAGAGCTGTTCTGCACGACTAGCCCATGTTGCTGGTCGTTCCACTCTCTACTTGGCTGCCAGGGGCTTTCAGGTTGTTCCCTTTGTGCATGGGCCTACTACTCAGCATAGAAGTTTTGCCTATGTTGGTCCCTTTAGTCTAGTTGGAACCATCTTCTGCAGGAATTGTTACTTGAGCTCCTTAGCGTTTTTCTACCTCTGTTCCGCATGTGCTTAAAGTCTATTTTATTCGTTAGCACTGACTAGGGTTGGTAGGACCTCTTTTAATGTTTTTTCATTGTAATGATTATAATTTCATCTACTTTGACCACAGATTCTTCTCCAGTCTTTCATAGCTATTATTTAAACAGAAGGTTTGTTATTTACACAATTTATTTTCACTTTACTGTTCAATCGAAATTCTTATTTCTTATACTGGTATTGAATCTGTGCAGATAGACTATTATTAATAATTTCAATTATGGGTACGTTGTCATGTTTTCTAATTTCTATAGTCTGCTTTAATGGCATGTCACTATTGCAGGGGCGGCGATCCCAGGAGGTAGAGGGGGACAAGTCCCCCACCTTTTACAAACAGGGGACACGTTATACGTGTGTCCCCCCCACATTTTCTACCACTCTCATTGGGTGTCCCACCTGTCAAACAAGATTGCTGCCTCTGCGCTATTGACATGATCTGGTGGAAAGAGGTTGAAGGAACCACTAATCATTCAGTGTATCATGTTTTTTCTATTGATTTACTGTTTCTGTGCTTAGAGAATTAGCTGTCTATCCATTCATTCAGTTTGGAAGTCGAATTGCTCTATGTCTGTCCATTCATTCAATCAATATAAGATGTTCAGTCATTAGCTGCGCCGTTTCTTTGCTAGAGAAGCGGTATCAAGTGAAGACAAAGTGCATTCCCGTTGACTTTACCAATGAAATAATCATCTACAGTACGATTGCTGAAGGTCTCAAAGGCTTAGACATTGCTGTGCTAGGTGAGTTCTGCCTTTTCAGGTGGATGGCATAGGAACAATTTTCACTTCAATTAAGCATGAAATTGGAAAGATGATTTGTTTTTGTGTATATTGAATTAAATTGAAGTTTGAAATTGAATAGGAATTATATTAACTGAAAATGTAAGTGAAGATAAATTTATGCATTTGATGAATGCCATTTACAAAGCAAGCTGTTTTCCAGTCATTTCTGTTTGTCAGTACAGGAAATAAGTCGATGCCACAGCTGGTAATATTGACCAAAGGTTCTGCTACAAACCATTAACTGTTACCATGGCTCATTTGGTGCAGCCTTGTGAACTTACTTAGACATTCTAAGTAAGTAAGTAAGTATATTCTTTAATGCCGTCTGCAAACGCACTACGGGTACATGACAAAAAAACAATAGTATTTATATGAAAGTTATATAAATTTGTGAAAGAAAGTGTTCATTTCAATCATTCGTATTAAATCCAAACGCAGGCGGGCAATAATGAGGAAACAAAAATAACACGAATAGGGCAGAGATGAGAAATGAACATAGCCAAACAGGTTGACCTTAAGATAACAGGCAATTTAGATGAAAACTGCAGCCATGAACGGGGCAAGTCACTCTAGAAGAAACATTATCTGGAGTGAATCGAACGCAACCCAATAGATGGTGTTGGCGCCAGACCCAATCGGGTCGACACCGCCGTCGGGTGAAGGTGCAGGCTCAGAGATATTGAAGCCATAGAGTCGGAATACAACACGAGAGGAGGGAAGTTGGCCGGCCAAGTGCAGTCGTCGAAATCATCAGAGTAATTTTACTCCTATGTTTTCAAAATATTAATTAGAATAGTTGATATTATTTAATTTGTAATGTAGTAGTTATATGTTAACAGTAAACTGATATTAAATTTTGTTAAATGTTGTAATTTAACGAAACTTGTGATCAAAAACATCATTTCAAATGATTGTTTTTATTTTTCAGTTAACAATGTTGGAATGTCGTTGGATTTTCCGATGTACACCACTGAGGCATCGGATAAAGTGAGAGCTCCACAATTCAAGATGAATTTGCTTGATGATGACAGTATTTTAGATTAGCTTTGTCTGTCTATATAAAGGCTGTCTAATTCTTCCAATGACCAATTACAGAGTAATAGTCCCTTGGTTCAGTTAAAACTCAAGTCCAGGGTCCCTTAACACTTTTTACGACAAGCTGCGTTTGTTTCCCAGTCACTTTTAGTACACTCTTGTCCAGCATTTCCCAATCCTTGTCGGTCGGTCATGGAACCTTTCTTGATCTAAAATGTTTTGGCAGAGCCTCGTCCAAGACTATACATATTTATTCTGTTGTTGGTCCAAACACTTGAGAATGCAGTCAATTACAGGTTTAGGTCTACAATAGATTAATAACAACACAAATATTGATGAAAATGACATGTGAATTCTCTTTCATATAAAGTTGTACACAGATGTTAAGCAAATAAGCCTCCTGTGAAAATTTGTTTAATTATTGTTTGAAGCTTATTGTTCATACTGAAAGTTTACCATGGAACTCTTGTTTTCACCTCACGAAACCCTATGGTTCCGCAGAACACAGTTTAGGAAACGCTGCTCTAGTCATTGATCATATTGACTTTAGCATCACTTTTGATTAGTGCAGAAAACGTCTCTGAGGAGAAATCTTGAAAGGGTGCTATTGAAATGTTCGTAATAAAAAAAGAAATTTTTTTATAATTTCAGCTATGACTCAACATTTGTCTAAATCTGTTTTCAGAAGCTTATCAGATTGTTCATCTGATATGTTTTCCCATACATTTTAGTACTGCTAATTGTTAAATTTATTCTAGAATGCCTCAAATTGTGAGTCAGTCTAGGTTTTTGCAACAAATTATTACTTTTCATAGTCATTTCTATTCTATTCTAATAATAATGACACTACAGCAGTCTTTTTTTTTGCATAAATTAGAGGTTCTTTGGATTTCATTTCAATAGAATGATTTTTTTACTGCTATGCATTTAAGAGGTCCTTAAGAGGTGAAATACAAACTTCCGATTTATCTATTTGCATTGTAATTGGAAACGGTAGTCATTGTGTTTTCTAAATGATAATGACTGTTTAACTCATTTGCAGAGCCTGAACAATGTCATCACGGTCAACTGCAATTCTGTGACATTTGTAAGTGCATTTGCCAAGCTTTAATTAATCTTTAGGTCGTCATGTGACTGTGATCAGATGGAATATGCTAATGTGGTGATATGAAACTGGCAGACTATGGTGTTATGGTGTTATGAACCGTGAAATGGACTGTTGATACTCTTTTGGAGAGCATAAGAAATTGATAATTTCGTTATGAAAATTCAGACCTATGATTGTGTATAAATGTTGATGATTTTTGAGAGAGTATGTGATGAGCAAAGGAAGATGCTAGTATGACGCTGATTTGAGCATTATAGAAGGAGTTAACTTCTAATTCGAACATTTGAAGCTGCAGTTCATTTTCAAGCTATGTGATGTTAAAAAAACAAGACCGTTCCACCATTAGATTACTAGTGTGTTTGCCTCTGATGTATAGAGATACAAGGTCTTGTGATCTATGGTCTGGGTACCAGAGTTCATTCTGATTGGGTACTCAGCCCATCGCTCGAGAGTAAATTGATCGTTCAGTAGGTCACATGTGGGTTACTAAATGCATTTATGGCTTTATCTCAGTTAGCGTCAGATGTCCTCTTAACTCGTGATGCTACATCTTTCAATCTCTACCAGTACAATGGTGCTCTAATTTCTCACAAATTGGGGAATGCGGCATAGGCCTGGCCCTTCCTCATTTACTCATAGTAATTCTACAGAAATTTTTTATTTCATACTCTTCTCTAATTAATATCTGTTGACTCACACTGCAATTTCTCCCACCCTTCACAAGTCACAGACAACTGGGAATCATTGACTGGGTAGTGAGTACGTAACAGCAGTCTTCTTAAAATAACCATTTTGAACCTTTGACATGGTTTGACCATATGATTCACTTGTTTAGAGTTGCCTTCTGGACATTTACTGGTAAATATAACATGTAGATTTTCACGTTTTATCTATAACGGCCTCATGACCTCGACCGTGAATAGGTCAGATAAGAATAAGATCCTTAGTCACTAACCATTTGAATGAGTTTCTTGCCATTTGTCCTATTTAGCCGGAGTTTGGTCAGCAGCGCTTCTGAGTAGATGTCATGAAGGCGCTATATAAATCCTCCAAATAAGTAAATAAATTTGTACTAGCCCTTAGATTAAAATCTCAGGCGCAACCTGATGAATGGCGTAAACAATGATTTTTTTGTGAAGCAGGTCACTTAATATATTAGTTGCTTAATTACATTTGTGACCTCCAGTGATGGGCACTCCTAACTACTGTGGTGTATGACTACTAGTTCTAACTACCATCAAGCAATAAGCAAGTTATTGAAACTGCATCTAGCAATATTAAGTAGTTGCAAATTTGTTAAACTACTTCTGCAAGAGTTATTACTACAGTTGTTCACTACTTTCTTTGTATTAAATATTGCTACATGTTTAAAGGAGGTGTAAGATGTCAGACACCTTGTTCAACAAGGTGCTTTTTTAAGATGTTGATCTAGTCAGGAAATAGCTGACGTTTGCGCAGTCAGTATGAACATTGCTTCAATAGCGTATCTTATAAGTTACTTGTTTCAATGCTTTCTGTCTTGGTATAAATAGCTTGGTTGATTCTTGTACCGGCATGTTTGCCTTGTTTAAAATTGCTAAGAAAGCGGTCAACTATGTTACTGGTAGTTAAAGTTTAAAGTAGTTAAGAAGTAATTATAACTACTGTCTTGACTAGTAGTTATGAAAGTAGTTTAACTGCTGAGGGAGTAGTTAGTGCACATCTCTGGTGGTTGCATTGCATGAGGTTTTGACGTTTCTCATTTAGATGTCAAAGTTGGTGTTGCCGAAGATGGTGGAGAAACGAAAGGGTGTGATCATCAACATCTCGTCTCAGTCTGGCTTTCGACCTATGCCAATGCTTGCTGTCTACTCTGCAACCAAGGTCTGGTGCACAGATTGTATACTTTTCATAGCATTAGCAGAATGTGTCTTTGTTTGTAAGTTAATTATGCTGAGAGAGCCTTAAACGATGACGTTTGTGGTTTGTCCAGTTGAGAATCTCTTTAAGTCAGGGTTTTATTGTTGAATTCTGTTATTTTGTGGTAGTAGTGAACACTTTGTGTTGAGTGTGTACCATGTAAAAGTTTCTAGTCCTCCGAGTTTGAATTTATTGCCGAGTTCGAGTGCTGAGCTTTATGAGTTGAATTTTGCTGAGTCTGAGTTTAGAATATTTTAAAATAAGTATCATTCCCCTGATTTTAGTTTGGTAGTTTGTACAACCGTTAAGAATGTTTTTAGTATTACCTTATTTTACACTTGTAAATAGTAGCTGTATTTGTATATTTTGTTAGGCCGATTGTCGTTCTGTAAATTAAAAATCAGATTTGTGTTTTAAAAACAAAAAATCGGAAAGATTAAACTCAGACCCATTGTTTGTCCGAGTTTATGCCGAGTACTATGAAACTCTGGCCAAGCCGAGTTAAAAGCCAAGTTTCGGTTCATCCCTACTTTGGGCTGTGCTTATGTTGCAAACACTCAAATAACTAGGCTCATATTGTGGCAATAAAAAACTTCATGTTATACATGTGTATAAATCGGTTATACATGTGTATAAATTCATGTATATTAATTGGCCCTGGACAAGTTTGCACATACACACCTACCACGTCTCATGCCTTTACTTCTGATATGGCATCCTTACACATATAATAGTAATTACAAAATAAATGCAATAGAGTAGATTTAAATAAATAAAACAATATTTTAAAACTACTGATGAATATGGTTTAGGTTTTCAACATTGATTTTATCTGATGTAAAGATAGACAGTTAAAAATCCATCATATGGTGATAATAGACTGAGAAAACTCCTGCTATGTAGTTAGTGGTGTTCTTGTGTTTGTAATGTGGGTCATTTCCCTTCTAGGCTTTCATTGAGTTCATGAGCGCAGCAATGGCTGAGGAATACAGATCAAAAGGAATTATCATTCAGGTAATTAAAGTTCTTCTGCACACTTACCTCATTGGGGACCCAGGCCACATTCTGCACCAACTACTGCCTCGAACCATGCCCACCCACAACTCCCTCCAGCCCCACGTCCTTGCCTTCCTAACCAACCCCAGCAAACAGCCTGAGACACAGAATTTGTTGTTAGGATGTTATATACCTTTTAACCATGTGTATGTGTTCAATGATGTCTGCACTTCCTCTAACACATACAAATATAGCTTTTGGTTAATTAAGTATATACCTTCATACCTACTGTAATTACTTACTTGCTTACATCATTTTGGTTAGCGCCTACAGTCCTGTGGTGATCTGGAATGGGTCGGTCACCAGCACCGTGATTTTATACACAGTCATGCAGCATGTTCTAATTTCATACTAGAAAAGTATTGACCTATTTGCCATACTTTTGGACCTTAACCAATGATGCTGAATTGTTTAGTTCTTTTATATGCAAGTACTCAACTGATCTTTCTCAGGCTATGTGAAGACCTGAATGCGCTTCATGGTTGTGAATGAAACAGCTCTCATCTAAGCTGACACCTGCTGATGTGTTGCAAGTTGTTGTTGGCAGTTTTGTTTAGTCAAATCACTGCATGGGTATGGCTTATTTGGCAATAGTTTTATTTTTCACTTTGGTTTGATGATGAATGTTCAATTTATTTTATTGTTATATTTCTCTTAGTTAAGTGCAGTTAAGATAAAGGCAATTGTATTGTTAACGTCATGGCATGATGCGCATTTTGCAAGCTATTTCTCTTCTGCTTAAATTGTTTACCCAAGGGTTGGTAGAAACCTAAATTGTTTGTACTTCCAGGTGGCCCTAACTTGAGGAACCCTTCACTCCTTGATTGCGTCTCCTTGGTAATCTGTTTCTTTGCTGCATACCTCCATGTGCATTTCTATTCATCGACTTTCAGGATTACCAAATAAACGCGATTAATGTTTTAAAAACGGTTTCAGTGCGTTTCTCCTGGATTTGTGGCAACCAAGATGAGCAAAATCCGTAAGCCGTCATTCTTCGCGCCATCTCCAGATACCTACGTCCGGTCGGCACTGGCAACCGTAGGAGTGGCTGCAAGCACTGGTGGATGTATTGCGCATGCATTGCAGGTAACAGTTTCTGGAAGGTTGCAGTTGTCTTCAATTGTTCGGATCTGCATTATATCACATCTGTTTCTGATTCTGTCATTATTTTTATTATTATTATTATTATTATTACAGCAGTTTTATATATCACCCCTTCAAGGCCATCTACTCAGAAGCGCTCCCAACCTCGACCAGAACAGTCTTAAGGCCAGAGAAGAAATGGGCAGATTGGCCTATACCTTTGAGATGTAGTGCCACTGTAAGGCCATTCCAGGTCACTGTGGGCCAGGGAGAAGGCACGATGCTGTCAGATAGCAGTCTGCGCACGGGAACAAGTGACTCCGCTTACGGGGAACAAGTAACTCCACTTACGAGCCAAAGCGTCGAACAGTGACAGATGACAGCCTATTGCAATGATCTTTCAATTGAATTAGAATTTAGAATAGTCTTTGGATTCAGTTAGAGTAGTTTTTGGATTCTAATAGAATTGTCTTTGAATTATAACAGAATGGTACTTTTGGATTATTAGAATAATCTGTTAATTGCAGCAGAATAGTATTTGGAGTATAATAGAATAGTCTTTGGATCTGATTAGAAGTCTTTGAATTATAATAGAAAATCTTTGGTGTAGATTAGATTAGCCTTCGGATTGTAATAGAATCGACTTTGGCTTATAATATAACTTTATATATAACTATGGACTTTGGATTTGATTAGAAGCCTTCGGATTATAATGGAATGAATGAATAGTCTTTCGAAGAGACTAGAATGGTCTTTGGATTATAATGGAATGGTCTTTTGATTAGATTAGTCTTTTGATCATAATTGTTTAGTACTGTTTGCATTGTAGGCCTCTGTGGTGATGTGCCTTCCAAATTGGATCTTCTACAAGGTGTTAATGGCTCAGTTTGGACCAGCTCGAAAACAAGCCCTTAAGAAACAACAGCAGAAGACCCAGTAAGGCAATCAATCAGAAAGCCTTCCTTACAGCACAGAGTTCAACTAAAGAACCATTGAGTGTCGGACGACATGCGTTTTGCTGAGCTTTAACCAGCTTTGGTTTATTTCCGGATGCTGTTGTCGGTATCCGTACGATTCAATTTTTAATTATCGTCTTAGATAGCAAGTCAACTTTAAGATTGCTACCGAGACTTTCTTCGTACGCAAGAAAATTAATTAATTGTGAAGTTGATTTTTTCATACATGAGAAGTCTATTACTTGTGGTCTCGATGCAAGACCTTGTCTAGATTAACGGATAAAGAATAAAAGCATTGCCTTTAAGCAACTATTTTGTTGGTGTCCTTACACCTCCCTTCATTTTATAGGGACATAAGACATTCAATATATTTGTCTTTGGTGTCCTTTCCATAGCCTGTGTAACAGGCATATTGCATCACTGTAAATTCGCCAATACCCGAGCAGCATATGCATCCTTCAAAATATTATATTGAAGAATTGTTGGTGTATTGTTAAGAGATGGGATTTATTAGAACAAAAAGGTCTATGATCAAGTGTACATGCGTAAAGTAATGGACGATGTAATACAATGGGGCGCAGAGCTGGGGAACAGTTCGATTCCCGTACCCCTAGTCCTTCTTTCGCTAGGTGGCAGCACGGACGACGTTTGTTACATTATATGTATTACTTTATGTTCACCTTGCATAACTGCTTACAGTTTAGTTAAATAACTTGCCATCATTCATTCATACTCTGTATTCATACTGTGGCTTGTCATTTTGAAATCGAATGAAGATCATTATCGTTATATAATTATTATTGAGACAAGCATTTTCACATTGGGTCTGACGTAGATTCTGTGTACAAGTTGACCTATTGCTAGCTGCAATATCCTAGCTGTGAAAATGTGCTTGCATTATAACCTACTTTAATCACTAATTTGAGTATTTCTCATCAAATTTGCATAAATCGTATGGGTCATGCACCAGAAAATCAGTTAACTAGCTATCTCCTATCTGGATAAGTCTTCACCACTCAACCCTTTGACTGGGTGTATGTGTACTGAGCATGTAAAAGTCATTCCAGTTTCAGATGTCATGTTCCTAACAGTTGGTTTTCGACATCCAACAGGTGTCCAGTCTTATTTCAGCAACAGTCTTGTTGATGGCAGCCCAGGTCTCCAGACCGGTTGGTTGGATTTGGTCTCGCGGCAGAAGGAATCCGTAACTGCCCGTATCCCTCAGTTCCATCGTGAAGGAATACTTGATGCCGGCAACTCCTTTGGCCCAGTCGTATGAACCTCCAGTTGCTGGGTCTACCAGATACCAAGAACAATTTGGTGTCAGTTGTAAATAAGTAAGAATATTCTGTATTAGACTAATAGCAAACGTGCAGTAGCCTACAAGGGGTATAGATAATAGCATCAATTATAAACAAAGCCATATAACATTTGCATAGTAAAAGATCTCTTTTTAAAAGACATCAGCTCTAGGTAGTATGAGGTCATGTGGCCTGGATCACATGTTTTATGTAAGCCTAATTCTCCAGTAAATAAATAGGTTGATTGGTAACATTTCTTGGTGCTTTTCAGACTACTGCAAAGCAGAGTTCAGCCTATTCCTGGTGACATAAGTTCCTCTGCACAGGCAGAATTGATGTTATATTTTCAGGGCTGGGATTGATTCCAACAGTTTAACAATATCTCTTGTATCAACAGTAGATGTTTATGTTGTTGAGAAAAAATTTCTCAGCAATTCACATGATAATGGCGGCGCTGGCCTTGAAAATTTTGTACGCAATAGCGGCAATACACATGTTCCGCACATAATGTTCATTTAAAACATATTGAAAGATGTACCATAATTTCGTTAAAAATTAATCTGTTATCTTTCTTTTGGTACGCAATTGCGTATTTTACTTCCATGGAGCGCCGCCACTACCAGATGAAAAAAAGTGTCAGACCAAGAGAGGAAGAATTAATAATGGATTGTGGATATTGATAGATCTCTGTTTAACATAATCAGAATAAGACTGCTTTAACATCTTAAGGCTGTCAGCAATTAATACAGATCACTTCAGGACCTGTGTGCTTCCTTAAACATGGCACATGGTTCTACAGAGCATTTAGATGGTCCATTTTTCGTATCCTCTGCCTGGAGTTATTTCTCAAGAGTGCGTTTGCTCTCGGGATACGAGGCATATGAAGGAGTCATCTTAACACCTTTACATCGATTAATTGGAACAATGGAGTATTAAGTTTGTGCTGTGATGGTGGACGTATTGACGATCGAACGTTACTTTGAGAATTAAGCACAATGACCGCTAGATCAACTTACACAGAATTTCAGCCGGACTTCCAATGCTATACGATGTGTTGTACCAGGACTTTAGCGAATTCACTGCCTTCTGGGACAGTTGTACCTGTCAAACGTCAATCAAGCACTGACGACGTTTAAAACTTTCAATCATTTAGACTGATGATGAACTATTATGTACTTGTCATGATGACTTCTCCCTTATAGCACAGAATGTGACGTAGGGTTCCCTCTATGCATGCATACAAGTCCTGTATACAAAGGTATGTAACGACGCAGAGAATCTGAACATGTCCGTCAACTATGTGTGGGAGCCTGTTGGGCGTGTGTGGGCGCTCGTCTATTATGTGTGTGTCTTTTGTACCTTTCCATAAGAGCAGAAATGCAATTCTGCTCTTGTGAAACATCATACGGAATGGTGTTTGAAGGAGACCTAAGACAGCTTTTTTGTGAGGAACTCTAATGGCTCTTAAGTAAGTATCCAAATATGCAAAAGTCATTGATACAAACATATATTCATATAATCATACTGTATATATACACACGATATCCGCTCTCTGACTTACTCTCTGATTTTGACAGAGGTGCTTCTGTGTCTGCTCATATTCTTCAGACTTTTCCCGTAGGATGGCGCTTTTGCACTGGAAGTGCCTCTGGTTAGGTTGTAATAGGATAAGCCGCGTAAAAATATATAGATACTATATATATATATAGATATATAGATACTATATATATATATATAGGCCTATATACATCACATATATAATGTGTATATTAATGTACTCGTCGGGGTGCATGCCGCAGTGCCGCATGGGTAGAGCATCCACAATGGGTGTATAGGCCTACCCACCAGTTCGTCGTAGTCGGTTGGGTGTTGTCTGGTGTAAGCCCACGGAATAAGCCAGAGCTGAGAATAGGAGTGGAGAGAGAGGTACATCTTCATCCGGTCCTTGTGCTGGAGCAGGAAGTTAGCGACTGCTATCGTTTCCGGCTCAGAGAATGGTCGACTTCCGGCGTAGACGCCCTGACAAGGCGCACGACCTGCACATCGTGGGTTCGAGTCGCACTCGCCTTTAAGACAATAACAATGCAATCAGAAACATGCAGCTTGATCGCAAGTGCACAATAGTCTCCTTGACAGTTGGCTTATTACGGAACTATGGAGCCCAGATTTAAGCCATTATCTGACATTACAATGCTGAGTACTAGCAGGTTAGTCTTGGAGCCAACATTAATATAATTGCTGTTATTGTTCATCATGGACATCGGATTTGTCCTGGGGCCACCGGTTAGGCCTCTTATCAGGTACTTGCAACCTTGACGCGGTGTCTTGGAAAGCCACCACGTTGTTTCGCTGGATCTTGTCTGGATTTGTCGACATGCTCTGGAAGAGGAAGCATGATTATCTCTCGGGTATCTGTAGTTTTCGTCCGGTCCCCGACAAGAAGGCTAGGCCATCACTATTGAGGGGACCAATGTTATGAGGTTTGTTCCTGCTAATAGTTGATATAGGCAGTTGTTTCTTTGCCTGAGCCAAGAATTATAAAATGGAATGCATTTCATTTGGTAAAAGATGGGCGTTCAACTTGCTAGGGCAGAGATCAAGAAACGTATTGTTTCTCTAGAGTACAGTTGTTCTTCATGTTTTAGTGGTTGTTGCATCGAATATATGCTGTTGCCTTAGATGCTGTTGCTCTGGTTGTTTTTACTGCTGCTCTATTGCTTTGAATGTTGCTGCTACTATCGTTTTGTTGCTGTTGCCGTTGCTGTGTTGTCTTTTTGACTGTTGTGACTGTTCATTGTCTTTTCTGTTTACAATTATTGTTAGTTGTATTTTATGTTTACCATTGTTGCTGCTGCTGTTGCCTTGGTTAGTGCTGTTAGTGGTTTCAACTACATCGTATTGCTTTTAAGCAGTGGTCACTAACAATAATGCTCCCTCATTCTCTTGCAATATAAGATTCTGTGTGCTTTTTGCCAAACCTGTATTTTTATAATATTAAAAAAATTTATTATTAATATCAAGCGATCAATGCATTTTGATCAGACTACAGACTAGGCTAAAACATTTAGGAGCGCATATAATTTTAGCATTGATTGGTTGTGAGAAGCTTTGTATTCTGGAGCTAGCCTTATAGGGAAAGTGTAACTGCAGTTACAGAGTTCCCCTTTCCTTTAGACCACGATCCACACAAGTGGATGGCTCTTTGTGGATAGTGAACTTGAGGGGGTCAAGCAGACCCCCGGAGTCAGCCAAAGTCTAGAAGCAGATGGGGCATAGAGGAAGCATGGGTTCAAACCCTCTCAAATCGTACACTGAAAAATCACAGTATTAGAAAATGGCTGAGAACTGACTTTGCCAGCGGAAGTCGAAATTGCGGTTGGCGTCGACGCCGACGCACTGTCTGCGATGGACTGGTATCCTGCTTCTCGTCTTACGCCACATCCGGTCCTAAAGAAAACAATCATCCAGCGGCAGCATTTTCAACTGAGATTTCGTTACTCATCTACAGGTATACAACAACTCCATCTGCTTAGAGCAGTCTATATTGGTTGGGTAAAGGTTTGTGATGGATGGATCTGTCTAGCTTCTCTTACGAGTCTCTTAAGGCGATGATGACACATTCTATCCAGTAAAAAGAATATAATCACTAAATCTGTACTGTGTAGCGTGGTTGTTTATCAAGCAGATGTCAGCAAGAAAGTGCAGCTGATCTGCTTCCAGAAAAGATAGCTACATGTATCTTGTATCTTCGCTCTAGGAGCAGACCGTTCTTTTTGCCGTGCTGGAGTTTGGAGCACCTCCAATTAGCCTAGTTTTTTTAATGGGACCGTATATAGATGTTCGATATTAATTAATTAATTGATTAATTAAACCTATGTGGATTGGAGTGGCATAGACCTATTTATTGGCTTACATCTTCGTTTGCCATTCAGTGAAGCAATTCGTATACTCACTTCTCGTCTTCTACGGAATCCGCCTTGGCATCTCTTCTGCCTTCTCTGTCTGTCTGTCTGTCCATGTGTCTGTCTGTCCATATGTCTGTCTGCTTATATGTCTGTCCCTGTCCTGTCAGACAAGTGTATACAGAAAGTCAAAGCCCTATGACTGACCGTGGTGTGCGAGTATTCATAGCCATCTGGATTCATCACAGGCAGAATGTACCAGTCGAACTCTTGCAGCAAATCGCGAATGACTGGATCGTCGTTGTTGTAATTAGTGACAAGCTGATCATCAAATGCACAAAACCAATCACCATTAACAAGTGCATCGTTCAGAAATTAAAACTTCTCCTCACCTGGTCATGATTTTAAACGCTGTCCAGTTCGCGTGATCACCTTTGTCATTGTAGCATTGAAATAGTTCGTTTGGCTTCTCAACGCTTCAGGTTATGATAGGCCTACATAACAGCTGCACCTCAGTCCATCGAGCAATGTTCCCACTTGATTATATTCAATTAAGTGATTGATTGACTTTCCCTTACAATGAAGTCAACACAACTAAGATAGGTAGGCCTATATGTAGACTTAGGTTTGTCTTGTTCAAGCCAATTGTTAGACCTAAATGGTAAAAATTATTTGGAGCGGTAAGCCAAATCTGTAAGCACATAGGTAGTTATAAAATCATCAGTTTAACGACACTGTGATAGCATTCATAACAATTATCATTATCGTCACCCTCCTCCTTTATCCAAGCTTGGGACTGGCACTGGCCAGAGTGCGAACAGTGGGTGGAGTTACGGTTTATAGTGCGGTAAGATGAACTATAGGCTACGTTTCGTATGTAAGTAAGTATACAAGCAACCGTTCGCCACTTTTTCAGACAGCGGGCCATGATAGACACAGAAGCATTAGATAACGAACAGGCGAGCAGAACAATATACAGACGCACAGACAGACACAAAGAGACGCACAGACACACCGTCATCTACTTACGGTGTGGATGATGAAGATCGCTGTAGCTGGAGATATCCATTCTCTGGCGTGTATTCCTCCGTCGATCCAGAGCTCTGGCTTCGAGGCATTGTGCGTTACACCAATCTATTGGATTAATTAACACGGTAGCTTATCAACGGAATTGAAACTTACTTGAAGCAAGCAGCAAACGCTGTTGACATTTTGAGCTTACGAGACGATTACGGACATTTAGGAGCACTTTTGGACAGGAAATTTGGTCTAGGCATGACCTCTTCATTTTCACGACAAACTCTGAACGAATTATGAATTGTAGCCTGGACCAAGAAGCTGAGATATAATTATTATAAGTTGCTTTTATTAATCTACACTATTTCACAGAACAGTAGGAGCACGTTCAAAACAACTGGCTTTAAATCTGCACTGAATCTCTTTCATTCTAGAACCATGCCTAATTGCAATTCATCAAGGAAGAAGGCGATAAGAATTTTAAGTTTCGGGCTATTTTATTATTTTTCATATGTGTCAGTGAATGACCTACGACCCGACCTTAATCAGCAGCATTGGTTTTCCATTGTACGATGTTCCGATCTCCTTAAGTTCAGTGATATCCGGATTCAGTCGGTTGACCAATCGAAGCCAATCAGTTATCTATGCAGTAAAACAACTAAATGAACTTCAAACATAACGACAATACGTCACTGTTGATTTTTAAATTATTTATACACAAGAGATCAACTTATCATGCATTAAATCAATTAGTGAATCAAAATATGTTAATTTTTACATGATTAACTAAATTGTAACGTATATGTATTTGACTAATGAAATTAAAAGAATTGTCCAATATCGATTTATAGTCCAGATCCAAAATTATCAGACTGTGAACATACATACATACATACATGCATACATGCATGCATACATACATACATACATACATACAATACATAAATACATACATACATACATACATATATGCATACATACATACATACATACATATATGCATACATACATACATACATACATGCATACATACATACATACATACATACATACATACATACATACATACGTACAATACATATTATTTTTATTGCTGTTAAGAACTGAACGCACTTCGTTGTAATTAGCATATCGATTTGTGATTTCCGCCATGTCCTCCGTGTGATTCTCGTTCTCTTCGCTCTCTTCCAGTCTTGTCTCCTCAGTGGTCGTGGGAGATGGGGTGGTCATTGGTCTCTGAGGAACCTGACCTTGACCCTGGGTCCTATGAAAGGTCAGTCTGATCGATCGACGACGTCTACGTTTCTCGTCAAGTCCTCTCCTGTATTCGTCCGATTCTCGCTTCTGCTCTTCTATCAATCTGCAATTAAAAGCATAGTGTCATCGTTGAAACCTGCTCACAACAAGCCTGGCATTCGTTTTCATGTGCCCTGTGGGCCTCAAGAAAATTCCACCATGCGAATAAACACGTTAGTGTTGAAATTGCTGGCACACTCAGCAACCTCTAAAGCACTCATCCGCTGCTTAAAAATGTGCTGCGTGTGCCAGCAATTTCAACACCTGTATATCACATCGTCTGGCTTCTGAAGCAAGTCTCGGCACGGCTTCCAGGTATTTGCTTAACTTTTTTACTGCCGATGTAGATTATATAGGCTGACTCATATTATATAATATACAAGTTTATTTAACGACGCGTTTGTAGGAAGATGATATTCGTGTAAATACATTATATATATACATATTATATATATATATTCGTTTATATATACAGATATATTTATATATACTCTAAGTCAGAGGCGACGATCTCGTTTGTGGGGACATCCGGACAGTCATGAGAGGGCTAAGAAATTATGGAGGACAAACGTATAACACGTCCCCTCTCTGTAAATGGTGAGCCGTTTTGGGTTATTTTATGGCGCAATTTCTTTCGCAAAATTCTGGATCTGTTTGTATCGTATATGACTCCTGTATTCACAGCCAAAATAAATTATTTGATGTATCAACCAGATCGCGTCCAGCATCTTTCCTGCTTCCTCTCTTTGTTATCTCTGGCAACCCGTTCTCGGAACTTCTCTTATGCAATACAATACAGCTGTAATTTGAAAATGCCCTACGCACAAAGATTCAGAGGTGCAAGTTGGAGCCGAGCAATCACTAATGATAGACCAGAAGAGGTAGGCCTTCAGCGTAGAGCGAAAGACAGTCGCGTGATTAGCTGATGCTCTAGGTTTAGTTTTAGAGTAGACCTGGTCTTAACGGTCTAGACACTTAGAATTTACGATTACGATACGTGGATAGGTAGGCTAAGTATCTGGAATTTAGTACAGCCTTGAGACTGATTTAGAGCTTAACTATAATAGCCGCCCCGCTATTCCGTCAGTAAGCCTAAGCCCTAGCGCTCGTAGGATTTCGTTCTACCAAGCGGAACATATATAATACCGTAGCAATTACATCTTAGTCGCGTACAGGTGAAATCTGGCAGGATTCCATCTCTAATACCGAGCTAAGACACCAAAAAGTCTCAGATAAGAAGCGCATTCTCATTAGGAAAGCATTCTCATTAGGATAATTGAGGTCATGCGCAATCATCGGAATTAGGCACAACTATACATCACATAATTCACATGTATGTATGTATGTGTATGTATGTATGCATGTGTGTATGCATGTGTGTATGCATGTGTGTATGCATGTGTGTATGCATGTGTGTATGCATGTATGTATGCATGTGGGTATGCATGTATGTATGTGGGTATGTATGTGTGTATGTATGCATGTATGTATGTATGTATGTATGTATGTATGTATGTATGTATGTATGTATGTATGTATGTATGTATTTATGTATGCATATATGTATGTATGTATGTACGTATGTGTGTGTATGTATGTGTGTGTATGTACGTACGTATGTATGTATAGTTATAATCTTAAGAAACTCACTGCCCTTCAAAAAACACTGTCAGGTACAAATATTATGTACAGGAAACATCCCTTATAAAAGAGCACACGCTTCTCAGTATTTTCAAAAATATGGGCTGTTGAGTGTTGATAAAATCAGGCGGATGCAAATAGGAGAGTTTATGTATCGCTATAATTATGGTTTATTACCACATGTTTTTAATTACTTTTTTGGCTTCATCTCTGATCGCCACTCCTATCAAACAAGAAACTCGACATCCTATGACCCTCCTTATACACACACAAATGCTCGATTGTTTTCCATTCAATGTACTGGATCCAGTTTATGGAATCTTCTACCAACATATATTCAACACCAGCCAAATGCTAGATTATAATTATTTAAAAATAAACTTCGCCTCTATTTGCTTGAAGATACCCCTAAGCATCGAATGTTTGCCTTTGTGTTTATTCGGTGGATGCAAAGAACCCTTAGTTTAGGCACTAGTTAAGATTAACCTGTATCTATTTTTACTTACCTGATTTGAGAATGTTATTAATATCGGTACCAATTGCCAGTTTATAAACTCTTAATAGGGGCCTCTGGTAGCGGAGTTTATGGCACCTGTAGGTTCCCCTGTGTAAGCAGATTATTCATTTATGAAAACTTTTGTTTATCATGTTCTCGTGTTTTTTTGGTTACCAAACAAAATTGAAAAAATTGAATTGAATGCATGCATGTATGCATGTATGTATGTATGTAGATATGTAAGTAGGCTATGTATTTATATAGGCCTAAGGCTTTGCTATAAGTAACCATGCCGTCAGCTAGTTGAAGACTTGTTTCATAATAATTATAATTTATTGATAAAGAACAATGTAATAAAGTTTGTGAAACTAGTGGACGCCTAACATTAATTAAGTGAGTGTAAAGAGAAGAAAATGTGGCAGCTGCTAAAGCCTCATTTTCTTTTGCTCGCAAAGTCGCAACAGCCGAGAAGCTTCACACAATTGCCGAGTAGGCCTACTTGTTGCTGCAAACAAAATAAAGAAATTATTCGAATTTCCAAGGGTAAAGGCTTATAAATGATTGGAAACTTCTATCTATAGCTTAAACATTATCTTGCTACCCCATCATCAGTGCCCATCAGAGGAATATACAGTAATACTATAGGTCTAAACAACGTACTGGTGACACTTTTAATATAGCCTACCGTTTAAAGAAGCGCTGTTATAAATATAGGTTCTACTAAGCCCAGCGCGTAAATATGCTTTAGGGCTATGTGCCAAACGGGGCGAGGAAAACCTGTTTTGTTGAACTGAAACTATGCCAGTTATGCGTAATGTAATTCTTGCTAACGATCTCTGAAGTCCTACGCATGAAAAGGAGGCTAAGCTGCAGAACAGCCAGATGGTTGGCGCAAAAAAGAAACAGATGGCGAACAAAAATAACAGAACAAACTTAAATGATTTAAAGATGTACAGAAAAACAAGAAACGAAGCAGACGAAAACAGCGGAAACAAGTCGAAGTATAGAACAGGAACAGGAACAACGGGAAGAACGATAAAACAAGTAAGAGCTAAAAAGATGAGAGAGGAAACAGAAGAATTAGAAGTAGCCTAAAAATCAAAGAGACAGACGAACAAGGACATGAATTCGAATTTAAACTATCAGAATAACAAGAAACACGATTGCAAGAAAGGAGATGAAAAACACAGAGAGAAAAACAAAAGGTAGCAGACAAGTAAATTAAGGAGAAGTTAGAAGACAATAGGAAGATGACTGACTGTGGTATTTACCGTTGTAGGTCGTCAATGAGGAGATCGTAGGATACGTTCTCTGCATGAAGCATTGCGAGGAATGACTCGAGTGCGTCACTGCTCACTTGGAAGTCCATAGAATGATCAGGCATCATCGGTTCAGTCCACAGGGTCACCTGACAAAGCCGGTAAGCACATACGATGATGATGATGATGGTGACTATGACGACGACAATGACTATGACGACGATGATGATGACGACGACGATGACGATGACGATGACGATGATGATGATGACGTTGACGATGATGATGTGGTCATTGTCGTGTTGCTGTTGTTACTGGTGTAATTGGGGGGTGATGGTAGTGGTTTTGGTGACTGGGGTAGTGGTTTTGGTGTGGCATTACCACAGCAGCACATAATTCATCAATACAGCTTGCACGTTGACTAAGACAGGTTTCTGCTTCAATGAAGCGTGGACTAAAGGCTTTCTATCACATTCGATTTGAATAATTGGACTTACGATCCAAATCTATATATCTCACGCAAGTCGTTAGATAGGCCTAAGCTTGGCCATTGCGGATTGGACTTGATATAGCGCCTGTGTATGTAGGCTGATCTCCCTGATGGGGCATTTATGTCGCGCTGAGAGATTTCGAAGATATACACCTACAATTAGGCCTCCATTACGATTTCAATCCAAGGTATCAAACCATGTTGTTGATATCAACAATGAATATGAAGACAATGCTGACAAAGTAGTACAGCTTGTGGTAGACGGTGATTGATATAGGCCTAATTATAGGCCTAACATACTTACTCCTGTATCCAACTCCTGGTCAAAGTAGACCTGGAATAGACTCCTCTGCTTTTCCGTTACTGGGTGGACTCGGATTACTTTGTTTCTGCAGAGAAAAAAATTGTTTCAAACTGCATAAACAGTGACTTGTTAATTTCGGCTCCGCAATTCTTTGAGGCTCAAAAAGAACTTGGTTGAGGAAACAGGCGCTCAGTCAATGCAAAGATTAATGAGATTAGATTTCCTGCAGATATCTAAACAGTTCTAGCATACAGCTCCAATATACAGACAGAGAGGCAGACACACGTACATACAAACATACATACAGACATTCACACGTACATACATACATACATATAAAGATCCACACATCCACGCATGCGGGCAGACAGGCAATTAGACCGCACAGATGGAAAAAATATCGACTGGCATAAACAAAAACTACAGAACTGCCAGGAATGTTTAAAAAGTTAGTTCCCGCAGTATACACAACACTCACATGGAACGACGATCGGACATACAATCGTACACAAACAAACAGTTGAAGAGTGAAGCGCTGGTATATAGCCTAAGTCCTGTACGTGGCATATAATAGCAAATGCGAGGACCAGCTGTGGGTCTTGTAGGTTGTAACTATACGTCAAGGCATTCTTGGCGTAGTATTATAACAGACAGCAATAAACTCCGCTTAAATCAACCGCTGCTTATCTCTCTTGGCCAATCGTCTCTTATCTCTCGTCGAACAGGAGAGATCTGTCTATGCCTTCAAAGACGTTTCACACCTCTGCACCGGGCGGCTCCAAACTGCGCAACTCCAGTGCAAGAGCAATACCGTATGAAGGCGTCCAGAAGCACTGTAGCTGGTTCGAGGATGAAAACAAGGACACAGACGTGGAAGGAGAGAGAAGAGGGGACTGTGTTGAAGGGATGGAGGCAGAGAGGAAGGGAGGGAGTGGAAGAAAGAGGAGGGAAGAGGTACGGCCGGATTCAAAATCAAGGCAGGGAACGCTCCTAAAATGTGTCTGTGTTTGTGTTTGTATGTGTGCGTGTGCGTGTGTGTCTTTCTATTTAGCCTATCTATGAATTAGTTTGATCAAAATATCCAATTTATCTGATCCCAGATGAATTAAATCGGAACAGGGTCCCTATCACTGTAGGTCCAAAAGGAGCGGTATGACCAGTGGAGTATCCAGGCTTTCTTGTGTTGGAAGTTGAAAAGCTTTTCCTGAGGGGCGCCGCGTTCTAGCCTTCCTTTAGGGTCAATTGGTAACCTACATAACTTATAAAACTTACATATTATATATATATATATATATGGGGTTACCATCCTATTTAAATCAGTTTCAAAGTGACAAAGTGTTCCGGTAAGAAATAATATTGCAGCCATAATCCTAACGATGCAATTTTTAAAAACCAAATACATGTAGTCTTCATCGTATCAGTTCCATCCAATATGAGGATCGCCAATTCCAAAGCCACTGGCACAGAACGGCGGTTTCTTATAGGCCTAATTATAGTCTAGTCCTATCAGCTATTGCAGCACGAAATGGATAACCAATTCTCTAAGAAAATAAGCCTACCGTTTTATTTTCTGTTGTTGAATTCTACTGATGATTATTAGGCCTATATATTCGTTATTATGTTAATTTTAGGATGACACATCGCATCACAACTTACATATCTCAAGGCAACTGAGCTAAATAGAGAAAACCAAGTTGAATAAAATTGATGTTGACATTGTGAAAGTTTGAGTGAGTTTCCAAGTATATAATTCTCTGTGTCTATTAGAGGGAAAACTCACCCTGAATAGTCGACGCTAAACTCTTCTTCTGAAGAGAAAAGACTCCTTGAAGTCGTTGATGGACAAAGTGTTATAGCGATTAACAGAACAACGAAGAAGCCATCCATCCATCGTAAACCACTTCTCTTAGCCATTTCTATATGCTAGGCCTATGGATATTTCCTCTGTCGCTCAACACTCAACTATAGTACACGCGCAGCTTCTAAACTGGAATGTAGCAGTTATATCAGCCTAATTATCTGCCACTTATTTTCAGAGAAAGAATCTGAAAGCGATTCTAAGTAAGAGCCGCTTCCGCTTCCTCGGGTAGGTCTACCGACCATTTATATAGTGAGCTGCACCGGCTACACGATGCATGCACGGGTATGAGAGTTGGTATGGGTGTGTGTACGGGTACGTCTGTCTGGCTCTAGAATCAGCCAGTCACAAGGTCAGAAGGTCACCCCACATTAATTTTTATTGCCAGTCATTAGCTGGTTTCCTCGAACTCTGCAAATTGTCTGCCTGAGGTTTTCCTTTGTGAGTTCATTTCTCTAGGTCCATAGTCTTATTTGTATCTTCATGACTCGGCAGATCCGTCAAGACGTATCCTCTCTAGTCCCTCCACCTCTCTGTCCCTCCCTCCCTCCCTACCTCTCAGCTCTCCCTATCTCTTTCTCTCTCGCTCGCTAAATCTTCCGCACCATTCTCCTCTCACACTCAATCAATGAGTGCGTGTGAGCAGATCTGTCTGCCGTATATCTATTTATCTTGTTTTAGTTCATCTAACTGTATCCATACTCATCTCTCTGTCTCGTGCCATCCATCACCTTTGGATGATGATCTGTTGGCCGGGCTTTATCGCCTTTACGTGTGTGAGGGACGTTACTATTGGTGACTATATATATCTGTTATTTGAACTAAGCTCGTTTTTGGTTGACTGTTTCATCGACTTAAATGTAATCTGGATTACCACAGGATTACCACATACTCTAAGTAAAAATTCAATGAGGCGCCATAAAAATTTTCAGTAATGGACTTTAATATCTATCTTCGTTTAGGCTTCCCTCCCTCTACCATATAGTTTCAAGCATCGAGTTGTCCACCATAAACGAAGATCAGTTACGTCCCTGCAATAATTGACTTGATACGACCAACTGCTATCATGGCTACCCCTTAACCCCTCCTCAGCAAATGGACCCGTCAAACTCAAACATCTGGCTGCGCAGGCAACGTATTTTCCACCGGAAGTCCGTGCGTTAATGAAAAGCAGACGATTTCCGGTTTTCCGTTTACAGACCAAGAGAAAAAAACAGCGATGCTGATTAGATGATTGGAGGTCGTTTGCAAAGCTGGCGTAGATCAGAATAATCGGGAGATTGCGTTTTTCTGGTCTTCTAACGGAACCAAAACGTAAATCTTGTGGAAAAAACAGGCCTTAAGCCAGTCTTCAATTTGTAAATGCGGAGTGGTGGAATTGTAGGACGGGCGTTTCGACTATCCCATCCCACCGTCTATGGCGCTCCAGCCTCCAGAAGAAACCGATCGATGGTGACGCTGGAGAACCAAGAATCAAATTCAATCATGAAATAGCTTGATAAGTTTCATAATTCATGAATGAGAGTATAAAGGCGCTTAGTCAAATTAAATTGACATGATCATAATTAATAGTCAAATATAATAAGCAAAGTTTCGGTTCAATGGCGCCCCGTGGTCAAACAAGTCTACACAGACGTCAATGCAAATATCCTTTAGATGTAGGTCTATAGGCCTAGCTAGGGATGTAACAAGCGGGGGTCACAGAGGGCATAAGCAAAAAAGTAATTAGGTCTACATGTATTTTAAACCGTTATAGCTCAAGGCTTCTGCACTCAAGTGTACAATAGTCAATAGCATAATTGTTAGGCTGTCAATTAACAATTATGGGTCTAAGCCTTAATTTGACTTAACCAATGACTAGCAACCAACATGTACATCAAAACTTAGAGGTAGAGAAGAGCTCAGCCATGCCATGAAAGCATGTTCATTGCCTATTGGACATGCCGAAGAAGTAAATTAATTAAGTCAACCATATACACCGAATCTGAGAAATATCCGATGTTAACCTCACACAATTATGTTCATATAGTTTAGACAATTCACTAAAATAGCAATTGCAGGACATAATAAATATGAAAATGAAGCCACTATTAACAATAATGTCTTCATACCAATAGCAACCTCTTGTTAACTGACAGATCCATACTTAATCCATATATAAATTACTTATTGTAGAGTAACTTTCTTATTTGAACATCCAGAGTGACCCTTCAAGATATCTACTGAGAGACGTTAACTGAGTTATGTGTAATATCAGATGGCACTATAAACAAATACATGATTAATACATCAGTTACAAAAAACAATGCACCGTAGGCTGAAAGTGTCGCCAGTGTCTGCCCCGTGCACAAATATGGAACCAACCAACGGATTCCTGTCTACAGCCGACATATGGAATGGATGCTATCAGCCCCAGACCAAGTTGCATGATAGAGTAGAGTGACGAATATTAATGTGACATATAACGCAATTGTGTAAAAATGAAGATGAATTTCAATACCTGAACTACAGTTTCAAAGAGTAAAACACACCAAGCACACACCAAAATGTGTAATAATCTTTTAATACCATCAAAATACATAAAGTAATACGTTAAACTTTGAGCTCTTATTGATTCTGTTTTACAGCTTACTAAGATGCATTTGAAACAACATGAAATAATTTCCTACTTTGCTACACAATAAAAAAAACGACCAATTACAAACCATCACATAACGTTAGCTCTGCCGCCTACGTCGAGTAATATTAAACACTGTAAAAAACATGATCATTGAATATACATCTCACGTAGCCGAATGAAACGGTATAAAAATCTAATAAACGCAGTCACTGAGAACTCGAGAATTTAAGACATTCATATAGACACAGAACACAGTGCTTAATATCTAGCATATTATACTGATTTAAATACATTATTGAACAAACATGTACATTACTAAACAAACATACATTACACAAATGACAACACATTCCTACATTACGGATGAGACACACAACATATACACCAGAAAACACTAAAATGCTTGAAGCTCCTGAGTTGCAACTGTATACATCAATAATTTCTTCGCTAAAAAATTCGACTTGGTTGCTTGGAAACTTCTTGAGACTTATCACTCTGAGGAGTACAATGCACAGTTCAAGTTCAGGGCCAAGGTAGAAATCTTTGAACATCACACAAAACCTGTCATGTCATAATCTGGTCTGAAGGGTGAGATGAACAGACGAATAAGTTGACAGAAAGTGACCAGGGTTCGTTTCACCCCATCTCCGAAGATTTCTGTGAGATCTCTATTGCCTTCTGCATCATATGCTTCAGGTCCCTCTACAAATACAGACACATTCTCAGTAATGAATTAATGATTATTCTTTGATTGAAAACATCTCAAATTAATAACCACTGCTACGTTTCCTCACTTTGTATCCATGCACATTTCCACTAAATGCTCGGTTGGATCTAAGCAAACAGATCCTGTTATGTTACTCCAGTTGTATTGTCACGACGATTCATATAACTTCGTCAGTAGAAAGCTGCTAATAATAATGATTCACACTGAAATCTTTAGCCATTTATTGAATGATCTTAGAATGAGTTGGAATATGTCATTTGCAACCAAGAGAAATAAAGTGAGAATAACCTTACAGCTAAATATTGCAATACATGGAATTATGCTCCTAGTATTGATGTGTGACATCAATGAGGAACTGCAAAAGATCAAGAGTTATACAATAAGTACATTTTTAACTGTCGCTTTCATCAACTGCTCAAATTTCAGGCCATTCTCGTTCTCTATCATTTAAAATATAAATCAACCTCTACACAAGCATCAAACTAGCACTAAGAGCAAAACTATTACTATTCCTAAATAAATGTACTGGCCATAATAGCATGAAACTATACATGAAATTTATTATGGAAGAAATGACAACCTCTTCAAACTGATAGAGCATTTTATATGAGTTAATTTTCTTCTTCTTCTGCAGTCGGCTGAGTGCATGCTCCAGACATAAGACAACGTCATCTTGTTCGCTAACCACCTCCAAACACAATCAAAAAACAACTCAGACAACTGCACCAGTCTGTATGATGTGACTCAGATCATAATGTCAACTGCAAACTCTTTGTGGAAATCTGTTCGATGGGCTCAATTTTTCTGTGAGGAGTTTTATAATTATAAGCGCAGAAGCACACTTTGCTTACTGATGACCTTCTCCTTAATGAAATGTAGAATATCACTCAGCTGTCATAGGTAGCATTTATGTGAATAGCTTTTAAAAGGCACTTCATTAAATAGATAGATAAAAAGACATATCTATGCAAGTCTGCTAAAAGCAACAGATTTCAGCTGAGAGAAAGCAATACCAATGGTATAGAGACAGCCCTAATTTTATACCATATACCGTAAACCGTAACTGCTAAAATTAGCATACTGTTATGCATGGTAGTTAGGAGACAGTATACTTAAATTTACTAATCAATTACAATGGCATAGAGACAGCCTTAATTTTATACCATATACCGCAACTGCTAAAATTAGCATACTGTTATGCATGGTAGTTAGGAGACAGTATGCTTAAATTTACTGATGACTGATAAATATACACTAATGGCCTTTCCAGGATCGCTTATTCACCATAGACTGCATCTCCTGGATACTGACCTGATTAAGATGAGTCACTTGTGCATTAGACACTGGCAAGATAGATGGTTCTTTAGTTGCAGTCTAACAACACTGTGTGACAAAAAAGACCATTAGCATCTCCCTCCTCCTTTATTCAGGCTTGGGACTGGCACTGTCAGAAAGCGAACAGTGGTGAAGTTTAACTGCCAAGATAGAAGTGAATGGTTAACAATAAATATGGCCGTCAGAAGACGCATAGTAAACAGTATGCTAGCAAATTAGGAATATGTACACTTTAGAGATTGGAAACGGTATACTTACGGCGGATAGAAAACAGCGAGTCTTGCATATCTCACACAGAACATGTTCATCGTGGCTAACGGTCGTACGGTTCAAGCCGAGCTGTAGGACTTTCTTGCGAAGACTCAACTCGGAATTTCTTTTGATAGAAACAAAACAATGTCATCAAGACATAATAAAAATCCAGTGGCAAAAATGATATCAGTTAACGAATAAAACATTCCGGTTACGAAACACAACACACAGAGCCATAAGAGGTTTTGTCCTCTAACCTAGTCAGCTGTCAATTGATTTAGTAAAGGATTTCAACTGAACTGGCAAGTTCAAGTAAATCTACTACGATTGAGCAAGTCTACTTCAATCCATGCAGTAAAAGTTGTGAAATAAAAACAACAATACCAGATTAATGAAGAAAACTAATAATAATAATCTAGTAAGCATAAAATCTTCAATAGAGTTTATTACAACACAGTGCAGATTGGTGGAGAAACTTCACACAGAGAGGTATGCGTTTGTGCAATTCACTATGTAACCCAAAACACTTCCACAACCAGCTGTAATGGTTCCCCAGTTGCTTTTAGTACACTTTTATTATTAGGTGTTAAGGTAATTAGTAGAAAACACCCTAAAAATACATTGCATTGCCCAAAATAACAACAGAAATAGTACATGACGTGGTTACACATCGGCATTTCTCTGCTACTTCTCTGTACATTTAAAATCCCTAAAGAGACAGACAGACTGCTGGTCGGATGCTGTTCTTACACAGTCTCTTGTAGATAAGGAATGGCTGCTTCCAGGACACTTGGCCTTGGTTGGGTGGTGAATGCAACGCTAAAGAGAACCTTTGTCAATGAGAACATCTCTGGAAGAGACTTTTCCCTCAGCACCTGAGACATTCAAAACCATCTATGAAATATTAAGAAGCAGCAATGAAGGGTCTTTTCAGTTGTCTTTTCCATGTACAATTTGCACAAGGTCACTAAATCTGATCTGACAAGGTGCACTACGACTTGCCAATGGTTAATAGACTCTGCTAACCAAGCTCAAGCCCTACATCGTTGGATTAGACCAAGTACATGACCATATACTGGTACACCACCATTCCAAACACTAGCCTGTCAAATACACTTATATTCATCAGTTCAATAACGATATTGACGTCATCCTCACAATGTAAGTTCTTAAAGAAGAAAAGCAGTCAGCTAAGATAATGCCAAGAAGTAACAATTGGTATGAAATGTTTGGGACTTCATACTCCTTAACCTTTATATCCAAGGTCAGGTAGCTAATCCTTTCTCTTGCTGTCAGTTCTTCCAACTGACAGTGTTTAGTCAGTGTATCAATTATCACCGAGTGGCATAGGAAGGGAAAGAAAAAAATCAAAAAACAAAAATCAGAAAGAAATATCTACCTCTCAATGCACAATCCCACAAAATTAATTATGAGCTATCATGCATCCCATCCATTATAATGCTTAAAACAAGCCATGGAATGATTAGTTACAATTATATTACTTTTGTGACTGGAGTTCTGACCTGAATGGCTTTGCATCCATGAATGATCCATTCCGGTGTGGCAAAGTACATGGACTCTGAGATGCTGTATCCACTGCAGACATAGGACGTGAAGGCTTCTGGAAAGACGACGACATACTCTCCATGTCTCTGGACGACACGTGACACGCTGATGCCATGCATCACCAGTTCATCCGGAGAAACCTTTAACATTTCATCAATACATGTTTTCTTCAATCTTGGTCGCAACTACTGCCGCTGTTGAGCCTCTTCTTTGAGCTTTCCATATCCGTCTGTCATCATCCATTCTAGCATCATCTGGTTTTTCTTTCTTTTCTCTACCACCCTCTAATTTTCCATCCAAGACCATTCTCAGTAGTGGGTCTCCTCTTAGCACGTGTCCAATCCATTTCCTTTGTCTCGTTCTTATTGCGTGTATCAGGGGCTCTTTTCTCTGAATTCTTCCCATCACTTCTTCATTTGTTTCAAGTTCTGTCCAACTGATTTTCTCCAATCTTTTCCAGGTCTTCATTTTGAAAGCTAATATATAGTGAACTATCAAAGTCACTAATGGTGGGTCCACATGCATATACATTATACAGATCAATCAAGTGTGTGGCACAGTGGCCGATTGGTTAGAACGGTCGGCCCATAACTCTCAGTGTGCGCTGAGTGAGCGGGTTCAAGGACTCACTTTGTTGAAACCTTGAGCAAGTCCTTCGCGTCCAATTGCTCTGCGGTACTACTGCAATTGTGCCGTCGAGGCGTGTGCACTGCTGTGCAAAATATTTTGGAAGAAGGGCGGTTTCAAATTTCAGAATAAAATCAACCGGTTATCATTAACAGCCGACGGATGGCACCAAGCTAAGATGGCCAATTGGTATCAAGCAATAATGAGAAAGGCAGTGATAAGACATATTTATAACACAAAATTTATTGGCTGAGAAAGCATCTTGCTGTAACTCTTGAAAGAGTAACACAAGAAAAAATATACCGAATTAGCGAGCGAATAATGTTACAAAACCGACACATCAATTCTGAAAAACTAACCATGATCTGAGATTGCTCGGATCCCAATTCGAGATCCTTTGAGTTCGGAATTTCATTCTCAACAAATTTCCTAAACTTGTGCGTTTCACTGGATGGAATGCAATACCTGCAGAAAGAAATACAGATAATATCAAGGACAACCTGACAAGAACTACAGCAGGAATGGGTATACCATTCTAAGGCATACCCACATTGTCATTTCATTGTATCTTACCTACACTTGCTGTTATTTTCAAAAGCACTTTTTGTGATGCACGTGATCAAGAAGTTTTCCTTTTCTATTCTAAGATCTGATGGCTTCTACTTACCTGCTCTAATCTAACAATTTTTTATGCAAAAAGCATCAATTGATGGGACCTTTGCCTAATAAGTGTCCTGTATAAACTATGTCCATGCAGGAATTTGTGGCTTTATACATAACAAAAACGGTCAAATATAAATTGATCCAGACAACTCTTTCCACACATCAAACTCAGAAACATATGCATTGAATTTTGTGCTTGGAGGGAATGCTGTTTAATTCTATAAGTAATTTTTTAAAGAAAATAAGCTGCCTGATGTGGCAAGTCTCAAGCCAAAGTCTCAACGACAACAAACACCAACATAACAAACAGCTAGGCAAAAGAGAACAGACAATAGGAAGACAGCGTACCAGACGATATCGGCGCCCGTGTGTAGGTAGTGAATGAAAGGAAGATAATGTCGATGTCTTGTCCAACAACTCGTGGAGAACAACATCCCAACATGGAGCATCGAAGAAGTCACACCTACAACCGCGGACATGGTTAACAGGATCACCAGCGATGGCTCTCGACATCCACACTCGTGAAATGATGCGGCAAAATAACTTCTCAAACTGTCTCAATTTACACCTTTCTTTATCTGGGTAAGAACTTTACCATGCATCAGCAGACAGAGCAGTTCTGACGAGCACAGGAAAATAATAGTTACAAATCTATCTCCACTCTTGGAAGGCAATTTCAGAAATAGCAAAAGAGATCTGCAATGCAAGCATGATTCTAATTTTATTCGTACTCATCATACCAGTATCAGAAACCTATAAGCAGAATTAGAAATGAATCAACTAGGCAAACGCTACAGGAAAAACTTCATAGACAGAGAGTCACAAAATGGTAAGCACTTATTACATCAGACATATGGTTTATTCAATTCTTTTTTCTTACCTTCAATACGCCCAAGATTATTCAGAAGACTGCCTTCGTTCTTCCTCACGACATTAAAATTCCACCCATGTCTAAAACAGTTTCAAAGGATTCTATCATCAAAATAGAAAATTTCCCACAGTGTAATCACAGCTTCCAGTTACCACTGAAGTGAATATACGTATAGAGTGGTAGCATAACAACAGAGGGCACTAAGAGCAAATCTTTTTCACACCACCTCTTAGTGCCATAAAAAAAATGCTTGTCAATTGATATTAATACTACATAAATAACCAACTTAATACCTTTTATGGGATAACTATTTTATTGATATCTCTTATAAAGATTTTAACCTTTCAATACGGATTTTATAGTTTCTTTAATTTTCTTTGCAGATCATAGAGCTGATTAAAAGATGTGTTAATCAGATACGTTAATCACAACTTCATGTGCCAGAGTGATGAACTGAATACCTGGCATATGGACTGTCCTTCCTCTCCGGAAACGCGCTTCCACATTGTTCTGTGTCAATGTGCACCATGTGAACCGCAACATGTTTCTCTGATTCACCTAATAACCTAAAGTATTCTGCCTGGAAAAAGATCAAATTGATTTATAACAATAATGCAACAACTAGAAAAATCACAAACACATTGTGGAAAGGTTGGCCCTTTGCTTACAGCCTCTATATGATAATTAAAAAAAGTTAAATTTGGTATATTAGTAGATACTATAAATAAAAATAAAAAATTTATTATCATTACTAATGCATCAATCTATTACTGAAATATAAAAATAGAGCATAAGTTAACTCCTAAGTAACTAAATAGTTAAAGATTATATTGTTCAAGATCATAGCTAAGTCTCATACCAACAACACACATCGTCTATTGAATTACTCACAGTAGAATAAAAGTGAATTTAAATCAAATGTCCACTTATTATGGTATAGACAATAGCCTTTATAATATGTAGAATTCAACTGTCGCAAGTCTGGCTCAAATAAATAATATTGACAATATTAGATAATTTATTCAAACTGACAAGTATGCAGTAGGATTATTATTTATAACCAAGTATTTATACACTTGATTACATGATACAGTTGTAACAGATGATAACAAGTTTAACAGGAGTCATCTTTAACTGTATAGCAGTCACGCATGGCACCCATCTGTTCAACTTTTCATTGTACAGTTGCCACTTGGTAGAGTCAGACTCATGGAAACTAGCAGTTATTGATCTCTGATCTTCGTGCCAGTGCGTTACCGTTCAACCACCTCCTTGTCATAGATGTGTAAGATTAATAAACAAGGCTCTTATTGTTGAGATATCACTGTTAATTTATTCGTAATGAATGGAAAATAATTCAGCCAACCTCCACTTCAGCTGTTGATGGTTCCCGATCAAAGTACAGACCAGTGATATTGCGAGCAACATTGAAAAATTCACCCAGCGTTCTTGTTTTGCCCTGAAAAAAGCAAAACCCATTTCCAGTGAAGTACATGATGAAGCAAAGTTTATTTAATTAAACACCAATTCACAATTATTTTTCACTTTTGAATAAGCAACTAATTCTGGTTTCTGTTTGAGTGCTGAACTTTTCGAAAACATGGGGCAACTCTGAGAAGTCTTTTATGAAGTCTAATCAAATCCAATGATAAAAATTCATTCACCATTAAAAAAATTTATATAGCGCCCCTTCAAGGTTATTACTCAATGCAGTAATAGAGAATGCCACTGGAGCAGTGCTAAAGGCATCAACCAATGGTTAATACTAAGCAAACACAGTGTCAGTGTTTATATTGCAATCCACAAAGAGTTTTCAGTCAAAGCCTAAAATGAAAGTCTGAAAAGTCACGTAAACTGCCTACAGAGAAATGAGCCAAGACAAATTTCCCGATGAACCCAGTATAAATCCAAACTAAAAAAATAAAATAAGACATGCAAACAGCCTATTGAAGGACTGAGTCCAAGATAATCCAGAGCAGGTCTAGTGAAATCCACAAGGGAATTCTGACAAACCAAGGAAATGAGTCCAAGAGGACATAAGTGTTCAGTTGAAAAGTTTGAAACGCAAGTGCTTCCTCGACATGCATATAACGTGACAATGAAGGAATTAGAATAGAAGAAAATAAAAACTGATTGTCAGCTACCTTGGCAAAACAATGAGCCTTGGGATTGTAGTTGTTTGGCTGACGTCGACCCGTCACCTGCTTTGCCACTTTCTGACTTTCATCTTCACTCAAAGTGTCATAGGACAACAAGTACCGACAGTAAATCTGACACAGACGCTGCGCCTTGTCTTTGTCCTGCCACAACCGACAACAATCACTGTCAATTGACAATCATATACTGCCAGGTGACAATCAAACACTGACAATTAATTGACAATCAAACAATGTCAATTGACAATCATACATTGACAGTTGACAATCACACACTGACAGTTGACAATCACACGTTGACAATTGACAATCAATCACACACTGACAATTGACAATCAAACACTGCCATTTGACAATTAAACACTGCCAGTTGACAATCACACGTTGACAGTTGACAATCACACGTTGACAGTTGACAATCACACACAGCCAGTTGACAATCACACGTTGAAAGTTGACAATCAATCACACACTGACAATTGACAATCAAACACTGCCAGTTGACAATCACACACTGACAATAATTGACACAGATTACAGAACTGATCTACGGTTGTATGTGAGCATCATAACAATTTCTTCTCAAGGAGAAAGTGAAAAATTGATCACAAGCCCAAAATCAAAGTTCACATTAATGCTAAATTTAATTACTGGTAAGAATAATATGTTATGTAGTGCCTTAATTCAAGTCTTTCATTTCTAACTGTAATCATTCTATTAGTATACTTAAGTGCCACTTTAATGCATTATTTTTAACTTTCAGGTTTTATTACATCCTAATGATCATTAATAATATTATTCTGGATCATTTATTTGAACTTGGAATATTCTGTTGCAGTAGTTTAAACACATCAACAGTTTCCTGTATTAATTATTCTAAATCTGAACTAATCTGTATCAACAGAAAAGTTTTAGTCGTGGTGCCTCAAAAGCAGCCACAAACTCACCTAAATTACCATAGTAAAAAAAGACTGTCAACTTACATACTTTGGCAAATGCATTATTTTAGCCACTTTAAACCAAGTGTTTTTGTCAATGACGTTTTGTAAGCCACCGCATTGTTTGACAGCCTTTGACAAAGCGACCAGATCCACCTGAATTCCATTCAACTGAAACAGTTCAACATCATCCAACTTTAATACTTAATGACAAGAGTGCACTTACTAAAAGTGACTGGGAAAACATGCACTTCTTCATTAAGTATAAAAGTCAAAATTAACCACAACAGAGTGGCAGATGAAAGCAGGTGTTCTTTATATTCTACTTGAAAAAGATGCGGCCCATGTGACCTAGAACTTTATATGAAATTCATTGATTCCAGTACTAATGAACAATGTAAACACAGGATAATGCAGACAGAGACCCAGTCAATTTGAGATTGGTTAATTGAGAAAGAGTTGCAGATAGAGAAAAATAATTATGTATGTGAACATTTCTCAAATGCCTTCTGTGAACCACTTTCAGGCACAACTCGCTAGCATCAATGACATCAGAGACTCAGTCCAAATAATTATCAAACAGCAGAAGTCACCATGGATCAGGTAGTCGCAACAAATAAAAACCAAAGGAACTGATGAAACATCAAACACTGCATCGTGGTACCACACAACAGAAGTAAATTACCAACTTCTATAGTAACAGTGTGCATTACGGTACTATAGAATTGCTATATATAGCTTAGTGAAAGCGAAAGAGCAATTCTAAGTACATGTACAGAAGTTTATGAATGGTAAACCTAATGATAAACACTTCCTGAACACAGACTGACAGAATACCAAACAATGCCAAGAGAAGTTCTTAAGAAATTGCCACTGCATACTTTGTTGAAAATTATGCATCTATTTTCTATGAAAATCAACCTGCAAAGGGTGACAAAATCTAATAGCCATAATTTACAAGATCACACACTGACCAAAGGAAACTGGTCCATTTGGATCTTTTGTGAATCTAGATGTTTCTTGATACAGTCCATCTGAAAGCTGTTTGACCCACACCTACAATAGGATGATAACAATTAACAGATTACAGATAAATTAGAATAATCAAACTATTTTCAAGTAACAAGATTTGTGTTCTCACAACAGACAAAACGAAGTTCAAATTCAACTTTGCACACACTACATGATGTTCCAAATACAACGGTGAAATCATAAGAAAACTGAAAATGAAGAAATATTCATTTTTTTAAACCGAGAAAGATGTAGAACTGTTTTTTTAATACTCATTGTACAATCCATAATACACAAGTAAAAATACTAGCAATTACCACTGTTACTCTATAATAAAGAATAGATTTTTTTAAACATAAATATATCCAAGGAAACATAATAAATATGATAATAACTTTCCAGATGCTTTATTTGACATGAATACCTAGATATATTCAATATTAACGACCTGCCTTAATATCATGGGTATACAAATTAACCACCTAGTGTATCTATTACAATCTCACAACCATCTCAAGTACCATTATCCTAAAGCAACTAATCAAAGGTTGCTTTAAAGTCAACAAGTTCTAAATTATCATTCATGGTAATATGTCTCAATGGGAATTTGAAACACACCTGACCCAAACTTACCTGTGTCGTAACCTGTTGATGTATTGTATGCTTGTATTAAATCGAAGTTCCTGAGGAATGCAGCATTCAACCTGAAATTAATGTACATAATAACAACGATGAAACAAACTTAACAACGAAACAACAACAGATCTGATGTCTAATGACATCAGTCGCAGTAGTACTAAGATAAATGGCAAGTCAATTTCGACTACTATGGATAAAACTAACACAAGAGATGCCTTGAATTCCAATTCAGAAGTGCCATCATTCTCTTGGTGTAAAGAACATCTTTACAAACCACAGAAGAAGAAGAGCAGCCTTCTAAGCTACAGTCAGAGAGGCTGCAATGGCCGATGGGTATGAAGTGTTAGCAGTTTCTGGGCCTAGGCATACGAGGGTGGGTGGCCAATCCTTCCCTTGCCGGCTCACCTTCCCATCCACAGTGTATTCATCATGGCAGAGCTGACCGAGGGGTTACAACTGGACCAGAAATTTTAAAACAAATATCTTTGCTGGAGTGGATTAGAACACCTGACCTCTCAGTTGACAGTGTAGTGAACTAACTACCAGACTATTTTTCCCCTCTTCACAAAACACAAGGAGTGAGTAAGAATATTTTATAAAGCTTACCTTCCACCCTTCTGGTGGCACAACTCTACACATTCCGAATGGCTCGGCATTCATTTGGATCAATTCAATATACTGGATTGGATCCTCAAACTGTTCTTCACTTGGGTGATACGAAGGACCATTTACGATACGAGGTGGGTCATCGGATGACGGAAAGAAACTGATTGACAACGGAACTCGAGGAATGTGACAACCTGAAGATACATATGACTTAGCTTCATAAAAATGCTCCAAGTTTTCTCATATAGTCTTACTCTAAACCAAGTTTCTTCTTGCATGCTAACCTTACTATTCTTAACCCTTTAATGACCAGCTCATAGTAAAACGCAAGGCATAATCAATAACACTGGTCCCTAAAGGGTTAATGGATAGAACACTTTGCATTCAGAACAATCTTTGTGTTATACAGGTTAGCATTATAAGAAGTCAACAGTGTGTAAAAGTACGTCAGTCTCATTAAAACAAGTTTCATTCTAACTGCAGCTGAATATAACATGCTCATTTATATAGTGCAACTTACTGAAAACTCATCACTGACTCTAAAGGACAACATTCGAACAATTTGTGAAAGAGATACACAGAACGTAGAAGAACGCTCATGCTACAGATTGTAAGGAAGTGTTGTCCGATAGTAGGCAATGGAGGGAGGAATGGACAGATAACCCAGGGTAATGGATACTATAAACAAAAGCAATTCAAAAAGAATTCATCAGAGGCAAAACACCATTCAAGCAGCTTACCTAGTGTAGGTTTATCATTGGGCAATTGATCAGAGCCTTGAAAATTGCTCGCGGTCGCTGGTTCCTGAGCAAGAGAGTCCTTTGAGCAGCTCTTCGATAACCTGAGCGACCTTGTGTGTCCACCACCCTTCTTGGCTGGAGAACCTGAGTTCTCAAGATCCTTCTTACCAGTCCTTGTTCTCAACAGCCTCCTTTGAGGTGAATCTGGATACTCTGGATTTACATGTTTCTTTACCCCATCATTAGGTCCACAGTCATTCACACCATTGACAACGGACGGACGTTCAAAATCGCACGAAGATTTACTTGAAGCTGAACAGTCATCAATCTCCATTTCCATCGATGGCTGACCGATTTCAAGCCGACCTTCATCTCCGGATGCATGGCTACCGCTCGGAATATCCACACGACTGAGCGCTTTCACCGGCGAACCAATGTCCATCAATTCTTCTACCCTGTTTAAACCTGCTTTATGTTCCAATGCATTGCTTAAGTCGGTTTTATCGTCCAATGCATTGTATAAGTTCCCATTGTCTGCTGTGGCATCATCTAAGTCTATTTTGACTTCAGAAGCATTGCTCATCTCACTCTGCTCTTCACTTTCTGAAGCAACTGGACTCATGCGCTGCTTCGCGAGCATCAGCTGCTCGTCGGCTCTGGCTGCCGTCACAGCTCGAGTCGATGGCCGGAGTCGACGGCCACTCGATTTGGACAACTCGAGCTTTCGGTGACCGATATGGCTAGTCGCAATTTTACTCGAATTTTTAATGGAGATCGAACTGTGAACTTTTGCAGGTGAAGATATATCAACATTGCTGACATTGTCTGTCTTCTGGAAGCCTACAGGGTTCGGTGTAAGTTCAACAGTCAAAATGGAGGAAGTATCAGAAGCCAAACTTTCACATACAGTTGGGCTGTTTTGTATTATAGGAGTCTCATCGTTTGCCGATTCTATGTTAGTTCCTGAGTAATGAGTGCTGCTGCACTTAGGATCTTCTGAGTTGCTGCAATCAATTGAAGACTTCTTCAGAGATTCTTCTACAGGTGGTTCATCGCATGATGACCCCTTTACCGGTGTAGGCAGGCGCTGTTGAAAACAACAATGATCATATGAGTACAAGACAAATGTCAATACATACTTCCTCCGTTTCTCCAGGAACTAGACTTTCCAACTGCTTTCAACCTCTTCCCTACCTCTCCTTCTTCCACTTCAACTCTCTCTCTGTCTGTATGTCTGTCTGTCTCCGTCTTTCATGTTTCACAAACCCTGATCTTGCAACACAATTCCCAACTTGCCAACCACAGCTTAAAGCTCACCAAGTATTTTGCTTGAAATCACACTTTCAATTAAATACAATATATCAACAATTCAAAATTTTAAAACTGCAAACTCGTAAAAGTTTGCAAACACATTTACAAAGTTGTATACACCGCAGAGCCAACAGCATTTTACAAATCTATACACTAATGAATGTCATTTTGTCGCACTACTAACATCCACAACTCATTTACAGTCAAATGAAAACGTTCCTACTGGCTTATCCACCATGCCAGACTTCAGATTCTTAATGATCAATGAGCCTAGACTGAACTTAGTATAGCATATAACCTTTTCAACTACAGTCTCAACTGAAGTAACCATCGCTGATGCCTCATGCATTATGATCACTAATCACTATGATCATTAATCATAGCCACAAGTAAAAAAATTATATTAATCAAGGTGTCAGACCTTAAATCAAACACACAGAGCAATTACACAAACCGGTGGAGGAAGCATTTCAGTGAGCGTTGGATTATGATCGGCGACATGTTGATCGTGGTTGTTCTGAAGTGAGACAGTGGACAAATTAGATTTTATCACATTGTCTTGAGATCCCATGTTTTGCAGACCATGAATGAAGTCGAGAAGTGATGGAACAACAGTCCTTTCTGGAAACAATTAAGTGAATAATATACATGTGCATCATAATGCAACATGAAAAAATGGACTGCTGTAAAATATAAAGCAGCAGTAAACAAAAGCAACACCCTAGATTGTGTGGCACAGTGGCCGATCGGTTTGAGCGGTCAGCCCGTAATGTTCAGTGTGCACTGAGTGAACGGGTTCAACCCTTATTCGGGGAGTCACTGTGTATGGATCTTGATCAAGTCCTTCGTGCACAATTGCTCTGCAGTACAACTGCAATTGCGCTGTCGAGGCGTGTCTGTGCACTTCTGAGCAAAAAATGTTGAAAGAAGGGCGGTACCAAATGTCGATAATAAAATAAATAAATAAAATAAACAGATGACAGTCCTCAAATGTGTTAAAGAAATCATGAATATTGAGAGGATGGTTGATCTTGGACTCCTGAGTCAGTTACCACATAGGAACCAAGAGCAAGTAATTAACGCTGAACCAAATAATTCAAATGACTAAAGCCAAGCATAGATATCTAACTAAGTGCTATGAAAAACAATAACCATCACATATTTGAGGCATAATAGCTTAATAGTGGAAAACACATGGGCTTTTTGCAGCTGTTAAATGGATGCAAAACTTAGGCCATTATTGAAGAACACACATAGATCACATTGTCCAACACTTTTTGTGTTACTTTATTACGCAATAACCATTTCAGTAAAAGTCGCAACACCATGAGATAAGGAAATTCATTTTCACCTCTTAAACAGAGAAACGTGAGGAAGTCTTCAGTCCTCGCTTTCTTGCTCACCAGTATGTTGCCCGGGCGTTTGCCTCTCTTCCGGACGCCAACATGGTTTGGCGCCGAGGCAAACTTTCTCTGTGCTTGTACACTTGGAAGTCTAGAAGCACTATCAATATATCCCATATTACACACAAAGCATAGAACTAAATAATTATCGGTGTAGCATGCTCCAAATTACATAGTGACAATTATCAGAGAAATCAAAGTTGTAGCAAGATGGTTAACTTCATTTTTAAATCCTCCTGTCTTATAAAAACAATAAATAGTCACTCTCAAAAGAAATTATAGAAGAAATAAATAAATATTCAGATATAGTTACAAACTCTATCAGTTGGTAATATGGTGATCTTGTTAATAGAATTTCAATATAGACAAACCACTGCTAGTTGCAAATGTGTCTCACAAAGAGAAATAGGAAAGATTCAGTTGAAATTAGTAGAGAATTATTCAAATGTTCAATTACATCACATATTTCCAAATAGACTAACCTATTGTGTTCACCTGGGTTAATTCAATTGTAAGGAGCTAAAAGAGTTCAACGTCCATTCTAGTAATAATCGCCTTTATTTAAGATGCAAGAGAGACATAGAGAAAATCTATATTCACAAAGATAAACATAGAAGACAAACCTGTTGCCAGTGCTTAAGAAACCTTCGTTCTGACACGGATATGTATTCGCTCTTCCAAACAAAGATAAAACCTGATTTGCACCTGTTAAAAAAAGAAACAAATTACTATCTCATCACACAAAGGATAACAGCATTCAATCAGTGATATAAATTATAATCAACAAATATAAGTCTTTTACAGAAAAGTTTGAGGACTACAAAGGGTTGCTGGTACACGACTTTTGTAGTCAAGCATGAAAGATCATTCAATCTTGAGATTGAATTCAATCTTGAGATCGGCATGATTTTACCAAATTGAGGTGTAGATCACGTTGTGCATACAAAATGACCTACAGTTATATGCATACCTCTGCACTATGATGATCGTATCCGGTCATCAACGCTTTTTAAAGAGGTGGCAACAGTCACGATCAATTCTTTTGTCCTGTGCTGAATTATGTTTTGCGACACGACAGCCTTGCTCGGTTTGAAGAAGTTCAAGCAATGACAATTAACGGTTGATTATTCTTGAAAACTTAATTTTTACAATGCTGATACTTTCACAATTTTATTTTTGTACAATAATTGCCAGAAAAATAAAAATACAAACCAATAGTCATTTTTTCCCAAATTCTTTACCTATATTTGGCAGAATACAACTTACTAGGCATCTTAATATATTGGCACATCACCAGCAAAATTCAATAGCATCATAAGCAGTATTGGCTTTTCAATAATTTGATATATATGCAATATTGGCATGATTGGCAAAATCATGTACAACTTTCATAGGTCACCACAAATTTCAGGGGCAAAAGTCACTCTCTCAAAATCAGGGCACGCTTTGTCGACTGAGGATTTAAATCAACTCACAGAGGCGATGCAATCATACTTCAAAGCTACAAAAATGATTTTCAGCCTGCTTCTCAAATAGTTGATAAAACTGATGATGAGGCGTTACCATCACGAGATGTCTCAGTGACATCATCGTCGTTTGTTGCCGCTTCAGCTGTTGGTTTGTTCTTCTGCTTCTGTGTTTGCAATGAAGCATACAAGGCCCTCGTGAGTTCAACCTCTTCGCGTCTCGACAGACCAATGCTTGCACCATCCTGAAATTCAATGGCCACATACATTTTTGACTGATAATAAGATTAAGACAGGCAATTGCCTGCACATTATAACCACAAAAGGTAACTTTTATTGAAATAAATGGTTGACCTTACATTTAAGCTTTCACGCTGCAATGAAAAATTATGAAGATGACAATAGACCAGAAAATCATGAACACAAACTTTTAAACAGATCACTGTTAGAAAGCTTTGTAAAATTACAAAGTCACATTTTAGGATATATACACAGTAATCACAAAGTCAAATCTAACCCCAAAAGTCATCCCCTACCACTTTTTTATAGTCAAAAACCAAATTAAATTCCTAATTGCCACAGCAAATGGACAAAAAGAACATGGAACTGCATAATCACAAACAAAGCCAAGAAGAAATACTTACAATTTTCTTGGAGACAACATTTCTTTTCGGTCGATCTGCATTCAGAAGTCGACATGACACTTGTGTTTTAAGCTTCTCGCTGACTAGATGCCTCTTAACAATCTTCCTCCTCCAGGAGATCTTATAATTTTTTCTTAAAGAACTGGGTGAAAACCTGGATCGTTCACCTCCCTCAGCTAACCTTCTTGCTAGTTTAACCCCAGCAGAGCGGTTTGAGCGAATAAATCTGACATCAGCCCCACCAAATGATGAGCATCCTCTGACATCAGCCCCACCAAATGATGAGCATCCCCGAGGAATTGTCTTCTTTACATCTGCCCGAGACTCTTTGACTTCGTTGTCACTCTTGTCGTCATCACTAAGTTCAATGCAAGCCTCGTTTTCTTCGACCTGCACAGACTCAGAAAGATCCAAAGAACAATGTGCAGAACTTTCGTGAATTACGTGAGTTTTGTCAATGTCTAACAAAAGCTGAATATTGTCTGAATCTTTTGCCACTGAAAACAATTGTTCCTCGTCATTTGATGCAAGTGACACATTAATTGTTTCACATGAATTATCACCAGAACCAAGATATTGACTTTGAGTTGGAAGAATGGACGGCTTCATTCTAACCTCTGCATCGCCTTCAGCAGTATCTAATCCTGCTGAGGATGTCTGGTCCAAAGGCTGAAGATTCAAACAAGGTAGAACAGAGATCTCAGTTAAAGGTGTGGACACAAGAGAGGGCTCATTTAAAGGCAAATCCTTGGATGGGTCTTCTACTTCATCTTGCTGGCTTAGCTCTGGCTTAAACCCAGCCCCATCAGGCTTCACGTTTTCACTCGTGTTTGGCGGCTCTTGGAGTACTTTAATAACTTCACCGCCGACTTTGACAAAAGAGTCACTCAAGTTTATCAACTCAACACTGACTTTCAGCTGCTTCTGAGTCACAGGTAACTGTTTTCCACGAAGTTTTATGCCTGCTTTGCCTAACTCTTTCCTGCCAGTTGTGATTCGTCTGCCATTAATACTAAGTCCTTTGTTTCCTAAATTGAGCTGCTCAATATGCACACGCAACTGTTCTTTGCCAATAAATTGCCTATCACTGCTCTTCATAAGTACTCTTCTGCCTCCACTTGAGTCCCTAGCCGCAAACCGATCGCTGATTCTCCTCGTCTGTGCTCCTCCAACCTTGAGATCAGTTGACTGAGGACTGGACCTGTTATAAAAAGTCCATTTTGATCCGGGACTATTGCTTTTGCCTACACGAAGAACTCCATGTTCGTCTGTTGTATCTGAAGACGTGTTGTCGCCAATGGCTGGTGCGTTAGCAGGCAATTTCACAGAATTCTTGCTCAGATAGGACAAATATGCATCACAGAAATTGGCAGATGGCTTCAGTTCTTGGCTGCTACCAGATTCTACATCATTGACTTTCATCCTCACTAAAAGCAACAAGTAACACTTCTCAAACTGACACCAAACTAACAACTTTTATGACAGAAATTACATAGTATCAGACACACAATTTAGGAACAGAAAACTTATATGAAACTTGTTATATAAAAAGCAATGTGTTTCATAAGGGTACATACACCACCCTGGTCATCCCAAGACCCAAATCCTTCATTAAACTTTCCCTCTGTCCTTAAAATCTATATTTTAAGTGAAAAATTAATCATTATACTTTTATTTTAACTCATCACGATATTTTCACGTCGACTAGACCATATTAGCTTTTGGGATTCAAACACTTGGAAGAAAATTGGGTGATTTATCGTTTTACCATCCCAAATTGCAACCACGCATACACTGTATCGCTTTAACGTCCCAAATTCATTGCATCTGACAAAGTCATAGTAATCGGCCCTGACGCTCTTCCAGAAATTGATGAAAAACCATAAAAATGGAAGCTGGATGTGATAGAAGAAATATTATACCTAAATGGAAGCAGGATGTTTATATGGAAGGTGGATGTGATGAGAAGAAATACACGTAAATGGAAGCTGGGCCGATGAAGAGAATCATGTTTAAATGGAAGCAGGATGTGATGAAAATAATCGCATTGAAATGGAAGCTGGAGGTAATGAAAAGAATGAATTAAATGGAAGCTGGATTGGTGAACTCATTATGATCAAGTGGCCACCGTGCATATAATGAATTTGGGGCGCTAAAACGATACAGTGTAAGAGTGGTCGAAATTTGGGGCGATAAAATGATAAATCGCCATAAATTGTTTTCTGAAATCCTGTCAATTTTCCACTTTCTTAGAATCAGATTTCAGGTAGACCCTCCTTCATCCACCGAAATTATTCGAATCTGCTCACTTTAATTTTGTACGTTGGGAAGCATGACAAAATTGAAATTACGCACGATGCCGACTTCGACGATAAACGCAATCACATTTTTCAAGGCAGGAAGCGATTAACATACATAGCTACATTCCTAAACTCTCAAACGAAAATTCAGTGACTGTAAATAGGACATTCCTCGAGATCCACTGCCATTGGGCACTGAAAACGGCGCTACCCAAATATTTCTGAATATAGTCACCAACCATGACCAGATACTCACCGCCGAGCGACTGCACAAACCAATTCTATTAAGCAGCCTAAGTATTTGACATGCTGATTGTAGCTGAAAACAATATAACTGTTTTAAGAAAAAAGATTGCAACTATTTGCATTTAAAGAACATCAAAACCTCAGCCAAGAAAATGTTCCTTCTGAGCCACAGATTACATCTTTTCGAGCAGAGCTTGCGCCGGATGACGCTTCAAATTCCGACGTACAAAAACTGTATGTAACAAGGCCGCACCACAAGGCCGCTAAATTTTATTTTAAAAATCTGACTGTTATCGTAATTTCCAAACTTCAAAAGCGCCACTCGAAAGCCAAGCGCAGAGCACCAGCTTATTCACGAGGGCTGGATCGAATCAGAGATGTTGTCCAACGGTTAGTCAGTGAGACGGTGGGAGGAGTCCAGTTTCCAGAGGATCAGTGGACGATCAATAAGTGAGTTTGGGTGAGAATTCTTAAAAGGATGAGACTTGAGTCAAGGATAATCTTAGACTCAGACTTGAGTTTAGAATGGAAAGTCCGAGAGGTGATCGCGATGGATATATAGGAGCTTGAGATCGATGATGTTCGATGACAGGCTTTGATGGTGGAGGAACAGAAAAAGTATCAACTTCAGGACATAGATCGCTCCAGTCTTTCAGAGACGTACGTGGTGCAGTAGCCTATGTGTTGCAAGGATATGGATCGGTTGGAGAACTTGAGATGAGAAGTGATCGGGAGTTGAGATAGGGTGAGACAAGCTAGGGGATGATCGGTGAGTATAGAGCGGGTTGGCTGGATAGAGAAGAATTCGCGAAGAATTTGAGCTGGGATAGGCCTGCCGCCTAAACATACATGATACATCAAGTTGTAGGTTAGAGATTGGACATTGCAATTGCTGGTCTCAGGGATATTTATCCAATGGAGTGATTTGAGTGATATGTGATTAGGCTTTCAAAGCCCTGATTCACAACTTCCCTAGGGCCTATATATATATATATATATACATATACAGGGCTTTCTTTCTAAAAAATAAGGTGCCGGAACGCATCTGTATAATTGACGAAAGAAATTACGCTAAAATTATAACTACCAAATAAAATACATTTTATAAGACTCAGCGATCACAATAGTTACTTTTAGAATGTATAAAATTGAGATTGTAAAGTTTCTATCAAATACCACAGTTATTACACAACCCAAATTTTTTTTTCATTGAAAAAAGGAGCCGGAACGCCGTTCCGGCGCGTTCCGCCAGAAAAAAAGCACTGTATATATATAGGGCTACTATTGTAGTACTAGGCCCAAGACTGGATAAAGATTCGAAGGAGGGCAATGCTGGCCTTATCGTTGTTATTACATCGGCTGTTGGCCAATTCCTTGGTTCTGCAAAGAATTTTCCCGAGTAAGGACTTTGTTAGCGGGTCATAACAAAGCATTAAAAAAATTAAGCCCATAGCTAGGCAAAGAAATTTCTTTGGGGCAATCATTTTTTCTTACTTTTATATATGAGGAAGGAATTTCGTCATGATTGAAACCAGCTACTGTGACATCTGTTGCGTCATTTTCATTGGTTTTTAGGTAAGACGATGGAAATTCTTCAATAGGATCGCTTTACGATACGCTTGACCGATTCGTTTCCTTCCTTGCAATTGATTTGGCTAAAAAAATTTGTATGGAATCTTTTTCTTCTGTTTTTTGATTAGCTGAATATTCGCCTGGAGTTTCGCGTTGACTTAAATCTAACGCTATGTTCAGCTGACTCATCGATGTCCGAATAGTGTAGAAATTCTGGCACATGACCTGCGTTAAACTCGTTGTCTTATCTGTCCAATGGCTTTCATTGTAGGCCTACGGTTGCCAATAGGGTCACAGACGATGGGTAGGCCTATGCTTGGTTTTGAGCAAGTAAACTCATCTTGTGTGAGCCAAACCGAATCGACTTTTCTCTGTTGTAAAGCACTTGATAGAAGTTTAAAAATAGTCAATTTTAGGATATCACACCTATTAAATGACAATCGTTCATCCCTATTTGTAATAGCTATAGATCTTTTTCTCTCACTCTCTCGCTGGCTTTGTAGGATAGGCCCTATTATCTATCTGTGGGCTATTACTTAGGCCTACACGTCCGACTGGACTAGACATGTTTTAAAACGTTGAATAACTGATAAGTGCTAGATAGGTCTAAAGCAGTAGTGTAACAAACGGGGAGGCGGGGGCACCTGTCCCCCGTTCTAAAACTTGGGGCAAAGCCCCCCAGTTTTAGTGCTCAGTGCCCCTCATGTGCCCTCCAAATCGGTTCTTTTTTATGTTTCTCCAATGGCTTTTTAAGATAACTTTTGTTAAGATAATTTGTGCCCCCCCATTTTTAAAATTTCTGGGAGGCAAAATTAAAAAAATGGGGGGCAAACAAAATTTTTTCCGCTTCGCGCAATATTTTTTTTATTTTGTCTCTCTTTTCAAAACCTTTTTACACCTCTGGTTTACAGAGATTTAAAGATGTTATGTAAGTTTCAGAATCCGATCCTCATCCTTTAAATTAATTTTCGTAGAATTAATTATTATTATGATTCAATACCTGGCAAGCAAAATTTTTTAATTCAACCCTATAGGCTATTTGCGTTAGGCCTATGATAAAATCAACAAAGTCGAAAGTTTTCATTTCTTGTTTTCCTTTCTGTCTTGCCAAATAGTTTTCTTTCACCATTAGACCTAGGTTACTGTCACTTACAGGCCTATGTATTGACCAAGCGTTAGGTCTATAATTTCCATATCGTTCATTGTAAAATCCGATACTCTTTAGCAGTAAAGTGACATAATATAATATTATAATTATCGCATCAAATTATGTAAGTTTTCTCACAGCTTTCGAATTTTTAGTCTCAGCATTTTCAGTGGATCAGAACGATTTCTGACGATTCACAAATAACGGGCAGTGTAAACACCACAAAATTAATAACGTTGCCTTTAAGGCCCATATACAGACTAACTGAGAGGGCACGAAAGTAGTACCATGCATGGTATTTCTAGTCTAATTCCAAAGGTTGTTTGTAACTTATGGTTACGGCCTATGGCAAGGTGCATATATAGGCTGCATGGTACGATATTCCACAGCCGCGCATAACCAGGCTATAAGCAGTGCTAGGCTTGCATTATATTGACTCGCGGCGTAGCGTCTTGCCTGGCTTATGGCGCTTATTTTGTGAGCTAGAGCATATGCCTAATATCTATGATGTAGATCTCTGGAACGGTGTCAATTTTCGAGTTATTCTAACCTTTTTTTCAAAATTTGAGGTAAGTTCTTGAGCAATATAGGCCTCTATGTTATAGGCCTATCGTATTAAAAAATAATAGCTCTAATATTATTTTGCTTTTGGCCTACAAGTAGCTGTTCCAATCTGTCGTTTTAATGTGCTTTCGTTTTCACTAATCATGGTTGTTCTATAAACGCAATATTGAACTCTGGTACTACGTTCCAGAGTCAAAACGCGAAGATATGGAATACGTTTAGTTGCATAATAAACACTGTAAACACACTATAAATGACCAACACTTTGGCTATAATAGTTAGAGTCGGTGGCTATCAGATAATGACAATGAGTTGGTTGTGCCAAGAGACGGTCATTGCCAGATATTGGAAGAGGACCTCCTTGGAAACGGGACATCGAGATCAGCTAAACTGATGTCTTCTATCTTGTCGTAGCCAGAGGTGTAACAAGCGGGGAGGGCAGGGGGACCGGCCCCCAGTTTCAAAACGGGGGAAGGGGGGTGCAAAGCCCCCCAGTATTAGAGCTCAGTGCCCCCCCCCCCATGTGACCCCAAAATCGGTTCTTTTTTATTTTTTTCCAATGGCTTTATAGGATGACTTTTGTTAAGATAATTTGTGCCCTCCTCATTTTTCAAATTTCTGGGGGGCAAAATTCAAAAAAGTGGGGCAAACAAAAATTTATGCGCTTCGCGCAATATTTTAGAAATTATGTCTCCCAATTTTCAAAAGCTTGTTACACCTCTGGTTGTAACCATCAGTATAATATTGACCCTATTATATGCATAATGTGTTTTATGGTGATAGGAATAGGCTTAACCTATATTATGGTTCGGATGATCGATCCCGCGAAGCAAAACTTTTGCCGGGGTGTCGGCGTAAAATGTTTTAGAAAATGTAGAGCGTGCTTGTTCAATTAGTCTCTGACACTGTGACACGAGGTTTGCATTGTGCGCTGTAGGCTTCTGCGTTGCTGAAAATATGCTGTGTGGTGGAAATGCAGTGTCCTGTTCTCTGACAGAGGCACAGCGCGGACCACATAAATTAAGCACGCGATGCACTCCAAGAACGTGACTGTTATTTAGTCATAGATGAAACGATATTCGTGATTACCGATGTCATAGTATACGACACAGATTAAACAACAAAATAACGCCATGTCTCAGAAGATTAAACTTCCCAAGTGGTGACTTTGATGATTATTCGCTTGGATATCTGGCCATGGATCGAATCACTTTAGCTAATCTGATACTCTGACGTAGCCTAAGATGATGAAAGGCGAATCGATAATTCTGAGAAAGACGAAGGAGTCTCGTAAGGGAAGCATTTGACGTAATTCGATTCCGTTTCCTGTCAAAGAGACTGCTGAGTATTCATTAATTCAGTCATTCTGAGCACTTATATAATTATGCTCGAAATTAGTCTTCTGTGTCTGTTTAACTTATGATCTCAACGTAATCTATGCATTTCGCATTGACTTCGACGCTCTGTTCAACTGCAAATATTTTACTTGCTTCTGGATGTTGCTCACGATCTGGTGTATGACCTGGGCTTATCTTGGCGTCTTCTTTGTCCAATGTCTGTTCGCATTTGCCAATGGGGCTATAGGTGCTCGATGAACATCGTTTTCCTAACAGATGGTCATAGCCGGGTGTTGGCAGAGTACCTGTTCTTCTTGAAACTTTTCTCGGGACAGCAAAATCAGTGTCGTTGGCGTCGTCTATTTTGTCGTAGCCATCTTCATTGTATGAGAATGGAATTATGTCGTAGTCGTCTGATGTCGGTTGATCCATCTTAGCCAAACTTGACTCTTGAAATAGATCTCCGACACCTGTTAAAACTGGTTGTAAGAACTGATCTTTAGTGTAGATGCTATAACGTGACTCAAGGAAACAACAGTTGTTTTTAATGATCAAAGAGATCTAAGTGGTCCGTTAAAGACGTATACAAAGAAGCAAATGAGGCGACGAACCAATTCTATTGTGCACACTTAAAAATAACTCGAAAGCTGGTTCAGGACTAAGATTGCCTCATAACGTTGTCTATTAGAAGGTCAGAGTAAAAACAAAGCACTGAAAATATATTATTTGTCACCAATTAAAAGAAAAAAATATGTGTAAAAGATATCGTTTGATGTCGATCCTTTTTAATCTGTCATATGGTAGTTTCAGTTTAACGACACTATGCGCCTAAAAAGATCTTTAAGTAACCATACCATATAAGTTAAGCCTAAACGCGATTTGGAGGCCTACAAAACAAGTGTGCGAGTCAAAGAGCGCAATGATTATTGGCTGCATACAGTGGTGGTGATCTCGTTTGACAGATGGGAGGGTGGAACATCAGGACAGTAATGATGCATAAGTGTGGTAATTAATGTCGCGCGACGGCGAGAACAATTTTTACACAATTTTTTGTGTGCAAACAGTGCATTACAAATCCAAAATTCAAAATAAAAATAAATTTTTAAAACTTAATGCACTTTAGCCTACTTACGAATTTCGGTAAAATTCTCTGTGTGCTATGGACTATTGGGCTCACTTCACTTAATCGCCAAAAAACCCAAAAAATTATTTCCAGTGTTACTTATTGAAATGAAATATTTCTCCAGCTCACCTAAGTTCAAGCAATCTAGAATATTTGTGTGTTTCTGCGTTTGAGCTCGTGTGTGCGTAGGTGTGTGTGTGTGTGTGTGTGTGTGTGTGTGTGTGTGTGTGTGTGTGTGTGTGTGTGACAAAAATAGGCTCATGTAAACATAAAGAATATGAAAAAGAAACTTATTATTTTTTGCTTAAGTGATCAATTATTCGCTGAGAATTGAGGTGCGGGGGGCATACGTATATCGTGTCCTCCTCTCTATTGAAGGGGAGGAGGACTTGTGCCTCAGACCACCCGTGAATTGGCTGCATAGCAAAAATCATCATCACCATTATTATAATTATCATTATTAGGCCCTTTCATTATTATTGTGCACGAAATTCTCAATTATGATTCCAATTGCATTTGTTTTCCAGAGGCTTTAGTATTTCTAGCATTAGATCTTCAATAGTTTAAGTTTCTATTCCCTTGTTTAGTAGACCTACCATAGAACCTATCAATCGGATGTTTTAAGTTCAGCGCAATAGGCCTATTTGATATAAAACAACACAACAGCCCAGTAGCTATTCTCGCTTCTGTTTAGCCATACATTTTTCTTTCACAATTGAAGCGTACAGTAATTGCGCTGCCTGCTGATCGACGATATTCATCAAGCTGACAGTTGACATCAACACATAGGATAATTATTTCCTGAAACTTTCAGGCCAATCCACTGGTGCACGCTTAATGGACAACTTTCATAATAAATCCTTGTTTATCACAACCTCTGCCTATTAAAATTACTGGCTATTTCAGAATCTTTGTCTATCGCATCACAATCCAACCCTTTTACAATCTTTATTTAGGACAGTCCTTATCTCTATCATATAGGAATCTAGCTCTTGTCTGTCTCATTCCTGGTATATTACAAACCTTGCTCATTACAGTCTTTACATATGGAAGCTTTGGCTAAGACAGGGTTAAGGTGTTTTATTTGTAGCATTGTAGCGCACAGAGGGTGTAACAAGCGTGGGACAGAGGGGGCACCGACCCCCCAGTTTCAAAGCCCCAATTTTTTTTCCTCACAGCCTCCCCATGTGCCTCCCCAAATCGGTTCTTTTTTATGTTTCTCCAATGGCTTCTTAAGATGACTTTTGTTAAGATAATTTGTGCCCCTCCATTTTTAAAATTTCTGGGGGGGGGGAATCAAAAAGTGGAGGGCAAAAAAATGTTTTTGCGTTTCGCGCAATATTTTAGAAATTATGCCCCCCCCCCCACTTTCTAAAGCTTCTACACCTCTGGTAGCGCAATATTTGCCTTCTAGGTTTCCGTGCTTTCAAAACCCTCGATTTCATTATCGATTTCTTTTCTTCTTTTTCAGAAAATCCGTAATCAAAACGAGAGGAACATAATGAGGAATATAATCTATCCAAGATCTTAATCGTATTTTCATGATTAACTCGTTGCGTTATGTCAATATTTTATTAATAAGCGAAAATCATTATAATTTGTCATAAGTAGCGTATAGGCCCTACACGTCCTATAGACATACAGCATTTTATGCTGCCTTAAATAGTTCAAACCTGCAGTGATTCTTTTCCGATAAATGTAGAAGCCGAGAGCCATGATTGCAATCAGAACAAAGAATATCAACACAACAGCCACCAGCGACAATGACACAGAAACTAAAAAATCATTGACACCGCTAAATTAAAAGAAATACAAAGTTTAATGATTTCAGTGATACGCATTCACCCGGTTCTTATCACATAAAGACATACTACAAATATTGATCACACAGAAAAAAGTGATTAAGTTCGTTTATACTGAATAATATAAGCAGTTTGGCATACACAAAAACTTATGGAATCTGGACTAGTTTCAACATAATTTTCGATGTTCTTTGCTGTGTCAACAAGTCTATTGTGCTTAAAACATTTGTTTACATAATTGCTTCTCACATAATAAATCTCGCCGACATGTTTGCACTAGAAAATCTATGGAAAATAATAGGCCCTACTTACATCAATCATTGTCAGTCAGAATGTGCATCAATTACGTCAATCTGGAAAATTATTCCATGTCCTCGGACAGTCACTTTTTATAGAGAATTTACGTGTGTTGGTTTGAGTTTTAACTCTTCTATAGTTGGTAGATGATCTAATTTGTAGGTTAGAGGATATGATTGAGAGTCTAGGCTGAAGAAATTGACAAATGCCCCGGGAAAAAGGTTATGCATGTATTAAACATGAACTCTGAAGTCTGCTGAACTTTAATCTGCTCAATTTGAAGAATACTCAAGCTATGCAATTTAGATCTAGAAGATAAATAAATAGAGAGCGAGAGAGAGAGAGAAAGAAAGAAAGAGTGAGTTAGAGAGAGAGAGTGAAAGTGTGTGTGTGTGTGTGTGAGAGAGAGAGAGAGAGAGAGAGAGAGAGAGAGAGAGAGAGAGGGAGAGAGCGAGTGACAGACTCAAATGACCACGACTTACATATGTCTTTCTTCGCCTCTGTATCTGTCGCTATCTGCCTGATAGCGACAGAGACAGAGGCGGAGAAAGACATATGTAAGTCGTGGTCATTTGAGTCCTTTCAATGTTTCTATAGCAGCCATATATTATTGTCGCATTGAAGTATTTGAAAGCTTGATGTCAAGTTGATGATGGTGATAAGCTTCACCACCGCTCGCCCATTTGAATGAATGCCCAGCTTTAAGGGTCCCTGTGCAAGGACCGTATAGTCCGTACTATAGCCTGAGATTAACATATCTGAATTGAGCCAGTATCTTCAAGCGAACATGTTGTCCATATCTTAGGGCCTACTCTGGTGCGATTGACTTAGAAGACATCAAGCTGTCGTATGGAATCCTGTCTCAAAAGCAATTAACTTCTATATGACATGGAATGCTCTTCTATGACATCCTGATTAATATCCACTAGGTACCAAATAATATCTCGATTTTTTTGCATTAATATATTAAGAACGTAACAATAGGCTAAATGAAACAAATGAAAGGAATTCACTGAAAGGTTTAATAATAGAGCTTAGAATATCAATACCATTATCGTATATTATAATGCATGTGTAGTATACGGCCTAGCAGTCCGACTGTGTAGCGTTTTATCGACACTAGAATCTGATGATAAATAATATTAGTAAAATTAGAACCAAAGCAGGTTGTGTCGGGTCGGGTTTCGATCAATCAATCAATCAAAGAAATTTTTTGGCTGATCAGAATTATATACAACAACTTACAGCGAATCCACAACAAAAGAGTCAACTAGGTTAGGTCGGATCTTGTGCTTCACGGGTCGAGTCATGTCAGATATTTGGCTTCAGAAGTCGGGTCGGGTCCATTTTGGTGGGTCGAATTGGGTCGGGTCATGAAAATTGGACCCACGGACAACTCTGTGTCAGCCTCAAAATGCCACAGAAGCCCATTTCCCTAAAGATGTGTTACTGTTTAATTTATACTCACACCAGTAGCTACCAGAAGAATCCATTCCAGTTCCGTCAATCAATGCAGTTGTGACGCTATTAGCCATTTTGCCTTCTGATGATACAGATATATTGACATGAAAATAATTGTACGTGGAAAGCGTGTTTTCTTGGAAAATGATTTTCGTTGAATTCCAGATGAAGCTGAAGTCAGGAATATTAGAGGCATTTGTTTTGACTGGACCGTTGTAGGCTTTGAAGAATGTTACGCATGAAAAGTAACTTCCACTTTCAATTGAACTGATTGAAACATGCAAAACAGAAGTTACGGTGGTATTCGTAGTAATCGTAACACTATCGTTTCTTATCAGTTTTGCTCCTACGCGATGTTGTATCCACTCCATGCTTGGATTCCAGTTACCAACAGTCGAAAAATTTACTTGGCACCGTATCCAAAGTTCAATGCAATGGGACAATGCTTTGAGACCATCAGAAATGTTGCTCTTACAAACCGGATTCGATTCTGCACACAAGACAGATGTTCTGTTATGATTGTCAAGAGTGTCAGACATACATGTGGTAGCTCTTATCGGTGACCGGACAATTCGGCGTCGGACAATTCAGCGTCGGACAATTCGGCACGCGGACAATTTGGCGCCGGGACAATTCGGTGCCAGAAAATTCGGCGCCGGATGAGTTTGTAAGTGTATTTTGACCAGATATCGGTATGTAGTAACTGACATTTTTGAAATATTCAGAAGGGGCAAAATAATATTATCCGTGTCATCCAACACATGTTTGGTTATTGTAGAGTGATAGTCAACACATAGGGGTCGTATCACCTTCTAACTAGAGTAGTCCTCCACTGTAGAGAAAACGAAAGAATAGTACAAATTACATCGATTTCAGTTTTTGACTCATATAGTTTTTACTAACGGTAGTAGAAGTTGATAAATCCATGTCTCAATGTTACTGTACTCTTTAATCGCAATTACTCAAAGTCAGTAATTTAGGGATGTTGTCTTCACCAGTCTCTATAATAACCAGACATGTGCAGGATCATATGGAGAATACTATTTCGCTCCCATTCTGAATATTTAAAAAATGCCAGTTTCTAATTGTAGAACGGGGCACAGTCTTGACTTTCCTCTACATTTCAAAGTTATTATTTGTATGGTAGCCTACAGTGATGGGCACTTTTAACTACTGTAGTTATTAACTAGTAGTTATAACTACTATAGAAGTAGTTGCCTAGTAGTTATAACTAGTTTTTAAGAAGTAGTTATAAATAGTTATAACTACTTTTATAAAATAGTTTTAAGCTAACTACAATATTTCACATTAACTACAATTTTTTCCTATTTACTAATTCCGTCTTACACGAATTTCTGTTATTTCACAACAAACATGAACGTTGCCCATAATAATCTCATGAGTAAATTCGCCATGTAAGTGTTTCATTAAAATGTGCGCCTACTATTGTGAGGAAGTGGGTTCCTCTCAGAACTATAGAGAATGCCTAAGGCACTATGCCTGTTTAATGGCTTACCTGGAGATTGTTGCATGATAAGAACTAGAGTAAAGCGGTCTTAGAGGGGTTGGGCCAGGACGCGGCTGGGTGACCAAAATTAAGTGGGCTGCTGGGTTACAAGTGGGTCTGAGAGAGGTGATTGTCTAGTCAAGAATGACAGGGGTGAGAGAGACAGAGACAGACAGACAGAGACACAGCGGTAAGAGACTGGAATTCCGTTACTGGCTGGATAGACCAGTGATCCTATTAGATCTGAGCAGCGATTGGCAACGTACTATGCGAGGACGAGGTATTGAAGAAGCACGGTTGAATCAGACCGCAAGAGGTGAGATATAGGGCCTACAGTAACATAGTATATCACTTGTAGTATGATATATACACTACTTTTTTATTCTAAACATTAGCATTTTCTAAGAGTTTTTCAGTTCTGGACTTTGTAGGCTAGACATTATTTTAGCTGTAACAAGTTGGCTTATGTTACTGCTAAAACTGTGCTCTGATCAGGGTGCTTTGTAGCATGTGCAAGTAGTTCTTGTCCTTGTTAGTTTACAATTAGATATGTCATTGTGTTTCTGATCATTATCATTATTCACGTTGCATATCACCAATTATTACGGACAATTTGCATACTGCTTGGTGACTATCAATACACCATGACCTAACATTAGCAAAGTAGTTGTAAAAGTAGTTAACTACCTATGTGGTAGTTATAAAACTAGTTATAACTACTTGTCATCTAAATTAGTTAAATAGTAGTTATAACTACATATTTTAAAAGTAGTTAGGAAGTAGTTTTAACTACTAGTTAAGTAGTTGGTTGGTCACTGGCAGCCTATATGTTTGCGATAGCTATGGAATTCGGTATTAGCATTTGAATCGCTTGGAGCTGTTTAAATATTGTATAGAATTGTCCGTAGCTTTAGTTTCATGTTTAGATATAATATTGTGAAAACGGGGAAAATGTCTCAAAACTTTCTTTTTCTGTTGGAGTAAAAATTGAACATTAGAGAGGAGAGGAAGAAAATAATAGGTCTTCTTCCTCTGAATAAGCCCAACCACCCTCCATCCGGGATTTGACAATTTGCAGATTGAATAAACTCTGCGGACATGACCGACATAATAACCATAGTCTGACATAGCTAACAGGCAGTCTTACACGGAAGAAAGACATTCTAATATGTCTAGAAGAAAGTTCGAATTGCACGACCGTGAAACAGATGATACTTGTGCAGCGTGTGGAATAATTTGTTAAAGGTTGGTAAATTAGAAGAATGACGAATTCAGACTAGGCCTACGATTCCCAGGAATTCGCAGACCTATATAATAGACCCGTATATGCTTATAAAGGAAATCTGTTGAGTTTGTTACGACTGAATTCCGAGAACCTGTTGTCTAGCATGTATGCATTATCTCCACGTTTATTAACCAAATTTAGCAGCGCTTCAACCACTTATCATCTGGGGCAGAGAATATCCTAACGAAGTGGGACCTAAGGTAGGCATACGTCCGTGGACCTATATTGCAAGATGAAGCTCATAGTCTTTAGATGTAGCAAGAGTCTGAAAGATCGAGTTTAGCCTATCTACAGACTCTGACGACGACAAATTCATTTGTTATCCTTGGCCTGACACTGTATGTGAATCGAGAAGAAATCCTATATCGAATATTTTTTTAAATATCTGTCTCACGAGGATAAGATTGTGTTTCTTTAATCAAACAATCCGGACAAGCGACCAGGTTGGGAGACCGTTTTTCCGACAGAATGTTTACATTTCAGAAATAAGATATACTCACCTAAGACTATAAGCTGTGCGCTACGTTTAACTTCATCTTGGTTTTTGTAGCAAGTATAGACGCCTGAGTCATTAAGTTCTGTTCTACTCAAGTAAAGAATGCTGTCGCCATTTTGACCAAATCGATCATCAGAATATGTGATTGATTGGTTGTCAGATTTTTTAAATATTGTTTCCGCTCTTCCTCCCACTCGCTTTGCAGTCCATCGACTAATTGTTTCATTGCGGTTCGTCTTGCACTCCAGTTCCGTTCTTTGTCCAGCAAGGACCGCTTTGTTAAGAGGATGAACGTCGAAGTTGGAAATAACTGAAAATTATAAGATACTGCACTTATCAATGGGTTTGCAGTATAGTGCATTGAAGAAAACCAGGCCTGTTCTAGTGTCAACAATCAACGACTCTTAACGAATTATCCTTTGTGGCTTGATATTGCGCTCGTGAATAGGTTGATGTCCAGTGCTCGTAAAGAAGCTGGTGCCCTGAGTATGGCATTCGAGTAACGTTTAATCAGTTTTGTGCTTACGATTACGATTACGCGCGAAAATCAGGTAGTATAGTTATGCGTACAGTAGGACTTCCAATAATTGAGAAAATGAATGAAAATCAAAATTAATCATGAATGTCATATATATGTTTACTTTAAATAAATTAAGTACCGCTGAAGATTATATATATAAATACCAACCAATTCCAACGCTCACAACAAGATGAATTGCTCTGATCAACATGTCACAAATACCCAATATTCAAGTAGAGGATGACTAAAGCCAAAGGTTTAATGCTTTGAGCTCAGAGTCGAAGCCAGATTAATCCAGTTAACATAGGCTTACTCTGATGCTAAACTATCATTATCTTTGCCAATGCTATCTGAACTAAGTGCTCCAGTCTCCCACTAAGAGTGTTAACGCTAATCCGCCGCATGGTATAACCAAACATATGCACGCCACCATTTTCTAGTTGATTGTGTAAGCTAAACTTGTCATAGTGAAACTGATAATCACACGCCACTTATGATCATTTTCATTATGTTTTGCAGACACTATGCTACCAATTACGTCGTTCTTGTTTTTTTATCAACTGTGAGACTTGTGGTCATTTCCTTTTCATCTTCTACTAATGCTTGTTACAGTAGCTGTTCTCTTTCGCCCGATTTGAATTGCGAGCGTCTCTGAGTAGACTAGACATGCTGTAGGCCTACATTAGGCACGCAACCTGTTGACATTTACCGAATGTATGGCTAATGCTTCTGACACATTATGAAGAATTGCAAGAATATTATGACCCGTCAGACAGTCAGACTATCTCAGCAGGAAGTCTGACTCTCTCTATGGCAATCCAGTATTAAGAAAGATGACTCGGTGGAGGTTGGGTTTGCTGTCCCCGTTGTACACTCTGGCCACTTTCACTGACGAAAGAAAAACTTTTGCAATTCAATTTGGCTGTAAATATCTGCGTCGTGTGGCGTCCATTCGATCCATCTCAGAAATTATCTGGAGAAAATCGACTGGACGATCCAAGTATACCCTGGTGGCTTTAGCCCTAAATTCACGCGTTAAATTAGGAGTAACACATACAAGTACAGTCCAAGTATGAACACAGAGAAGCGACGGCTGACGGTGATTAGTGACAACGTAGAATGAGATGCACAATAATGATGACTTTATTCAGTTCCTTTAATGCGGAGAAGTGCAGAAGACATCTGTCGGTCAGTTAAGAGTCTAAGACGCTGACATGCTTATATTTAAGAATATGTTGTACCAGTCACCAGTGCTTTTTTGGGGGGAGGAGGGGAAGGTGCCGGAAGGCATGGGAAAAGGTGCCGGAACGCATTCGTAGGTCCTATTGTCGAAAGAAATGACGCTAAATTAGCTGCCAAATAAGATAAATTTGATGGACACAATGATCATAATCTTGCTTATTCGTTTTAGAATGTAAAATATTGAAATTGTACAGTTTTTTTCAAATTCCATAGTTTTTGTACAATTACCATTTTTCTTAATTATCAATTTGAATAAGGTGCCGGAACGGAAAAAACACTGCCTGTCTTAATCGTTTTCTGCATCTTCAGAGGGCCCTTATGATCCATACAGATTGCTACCACATGCAACATTGCAGACAATTCTTTTGTTTGTTTGATAAATGTAACAGTTTATTTTATTATCTCTTCATAGTAAAGTGCTACAAAGTGATGTTCAATGGTAAGTCTATTTGAAAGTAATTATTAGCTTATGTTATAAAGGTATATATGGTCCTTCGAAAGATACGATCTAAAAGCCGGTGGCCTATTTACATTGCATTTTGACGTGACCGACACAAACGTGTAGGCTTACAGCATAGTGGGCTATGCTCCAATGTAGTCGCTTACTAAACTGCTATTATAAAGTAAATGTGTTGTTTTCATTTTTTACAGATAGACAATGATACCGCATTTAGGTCTAATGTTCCTAATTGAATTGTCTGCAGTGTTTTCAGAGACAGGTAGGCCTAATCTTAAACTCAACGTTTCTTCAGGGCAGCAAGAATATGACCCGGGACTGATCTTATTCAGCAACGCACAAAAGCGCAGATTCTTAAAAAATATCACTTGAGTACCAGTGGTTTATGAAAATTCTAATACCATGGTCCATGAGTGAAATTTACACACAGGACTGCATTGGTCGAATTCAATAGACATTATCTTTGCTTATAATAGAAATCTGTTGATTTTGCTATGACTTAATTCCGATAAAACCAATTGGCTAGAATTCATACATTGTCTCCAAATTTATTAAGCAACCGTACATGTATACACTTAGTATTACTCTTAACCTTAGCGTTGAGTTGAAAATGTAAGCACTGCGATTCTGTTCGTAAATTCAATCAATCAATCAATAAATTTGAACTTGATATATAGGCCTACTCAGAGTTGCCTGCGGTCTGACTACGGCTGAAAAATACGGATTTCAATTTAAGAGTAAAATGCAGTTGACGAATTTATAGGCAGGAGGCGTAGCTCTTGTTAGAGCCCATTCTAATTATGCAACCCTGTTCAATTTTGATTTTATTACATAACAATAACTAATTTTAGGCTTGCATCATAGAGCCATCAAAGTGGTGCCAAATGTTACAGTAGCATTGATCAACGACTCAACTTATTTCAATTGTTCTACTACATTGAAACAAGTCGAATGGCATTACACATCGGACGAAAATGAGCCTCAATCAGTTATTTATTCCTATGGAACAGTTAAAACGCTCTACCAGGATCGCTTCCTATTAGAGAAATACGTGAATGAAACAGAGAAACAGTTTAATCTGGTACTGCAGTCGGTGACCAAGGATGACTCTGGGCAATATTTCTGTCGAGATTCAGAAAGCGGGAAGGAAGAGGGAGAAGTACAACTTATTGTCTTAGGTATTTGTAATTAAATACTTTATGAGGTCTCAGCTCAGACAGTTAATAGTTGTATTGAAGTTAACGTTTTCCCACGAAATTAATTACGTTTCGATAATGGTAATTAAGTTCTTTTTAACAAACCTATCAGTTAGAACTGGCGAAACTCAAAGAGAGTGCAGTCTCTACATTTATCTATGTTAGTAATGAACAATAAGTAGCCATATACGCTATGGCTTCAAATCAGAAATTGAGCACTTCACAATGAAGCTGAACCCACACAGACGATCGCCATTTAATTGGTTATAAATCATGGATCGTTTAACTCCGGGGTTCGTTCATAAATCTCTCTTGCATACTGAAAAGTGTGCACAATTAAATTTGAATAATTATAAAGGCTTATAATACATTAATATTGATAAGCTAAAGAATGGGTTGAACTCAATACGACACTACAATATTATTGTAATAGTCTTTTGGGAATCTGTTCGCTCTAAAATTCTATCTTGCAGTTTCACATCCTCCTTCACATTTCGTCGTTCTATCTCCGTCTCCACCTTTACGACTTTGGTTCACGTTTCCATAATGTTCTCGAATTGACTACTGCAATTCCCTTCTCATTGGTCTTCCAAAGGTTCGTCCCTCTCCTCTTCAGGCAGTACTTAAGAGTAAGTTAAGATAGCTGCTAGACTGATGGCTTGCTTTCCTCGTTGCTTCGCATCTGTACCTTTTTGTTTGATTAACTTCATTGCCTCCCTCTCCATGCTAGCATGCAATGTACAAATCTCATTCTGTTCTTCTAGGCTCAGCGGGGTCTCGCCCTGAGATGAGATACCTGGTTGAATCAATACTTCGGCCTCATTCAGCTTTCGCCCTCCGTTCGCTTCGCTCGTTCAATAGACTACCTATTGGTTCATCGAGCTAGAACAGCAATGGCTCGGTCTCGAACCTTTGCTTCAATTGATCCCTCTTTGTGGAATGCGCTTTCTCCATATGTTTGCTCTGGAATTCCATCTGGCAGTCATCCTCCTTCGTTTTTCTCAAAACCTACTTCTTCTCGCGGGGACTTCTGAACGGTTCACCCTACTAAATGTGCTCTATAAATGTATACATGCAATACAACACAATACAATATTGTAAGAGTCGCCTGGGAACCGCATAATTGTGAGAATGAATGAAATATGCAACGAGCGTCTGATTCCTAGTCACGCAGGGCTTCAAATAACGAAATCGGCAATGACGTTTTAATTCGCAGAGACAGAACCAGAATGCGAATTAAACTTGATTGGACCGAACAGTTGTGCAATGAAACCAGAAAGTGTCCAGTTGTCGTGCAGCGTCAGATACAGTGGCACCCGAGTTCCAGAACTGCAATGGATGAAAGCGGGTGAAAACATCGCCATAAATTCATCGAAATGCTCTGCTTCAGGAAATATCAACACGTGCAATCTCACGATGAAAGCTGAACTTCAGATGGAAGGAAACTCTTATGTTTGTCAGACGACGCAGTCGTCGACGAAAAACTACAACTGCACTTCAGACGTCATAATATGTAAGCATGTAATACAAGTTAATGTCAAACAGTTTTGTTTTGCTCAGAATAAGACAACGTTTCTGTTATATATGTGTTTTGAATATACCGGTTGGCAGATTTATGCCTTGAAATTTTTAAGTCATATTATTGAAGCCTCAGCGGCAACGATTAATTTTAAAGGCTCTGCATTTTGTAGATGTTGGTGAAAACAAGCGCGCAACTAATTTAAACAATCATCGATGAGATTTACAAAGCCGTAGATGTTTAGAGAAAATAGTCAAGATATCTTACTTTATATGCTAGCAAGTAGATCTACTGCTTTTGTAAACCTGTACATGCCATGGAGAGTGCCTGCTAAATAAACCCTATGTGAACAAAATGACTTCCGATAGTTACAAAGCAGGTTTCATCTAAGATTTCATTTAAGGTCAAAATATTATGATTAAACTCTTGGTTTTGGTGTAATGACGTTTCTAATTTGTCTTTCAGACGCCTTTGGTAATTATCCGGAGCTAAGAAGAACTATCAATGACAAAGTTAATTGTTCTTTCAACTCCAGTAGTCAGTCGTGCACTTCGTCGTGGATTTTTTATAACGGCACTACAAACTGGACAGAATCTCAAGAAAGGGACATGGAGTTCAAAAGACCAGGACGTTACATTTGTGAAGCAATCTGTGTAATTCGGAATAGTAATTGCACATTTACAGCTATGGCGGTTGATGTGACCGCTGCTGAAGAACCTCAAGGTAAAGATCGTTCTGCATGGTCTATCATCAAATTCAAACAATGCAGTTAAACTTAGTCAATTACAGTTATTCCTGCGAATTTGTGCTATTTGTGATTAAGAAACCATCAACGGAGTTCACAACTTCACATGTTACAGCATTGTTTTCTGAGTGAACTTTCATTCAATATGACAATGCATCAGAGGAACATTAATCTCGGTGACAACGAATATTCGTCCTTTTTGATTTGCCTAGGCTCGTGATATCATTAACTTTCGCGCTTTGGTAATGTTAAAATTCTTTCACATTCATACTAATAAGCAAATTGAAACAATGCACAATACATTAGTGGAACATTAAACAAACCCTTTCAAATACGTGCATTCCAACGATCTCAACTCTATATGATCGATGCCTACATTTTCTTGAGACATTTTATTGGCGATGAACCTGCTCTGCAAACTGGCATGGTCACACAGTAATATGATTCCCAGTTTGACCTCAAAAATGGTTAAATCGAGTAATTGATCATTTCAGCGTAAAGCAGATGTGTTACTATAAACTGAATGTAAATCAATAATATAATCCGAACATTTCAATTGTGCTATTGCCGTAATTCAATTCAATTCAATTCAAGAATCTTATATACATACATACAATTTAATCGTAATACATCAACCTATGGCCAGTCCTTAAAACAGGACCTACTGCAAATTCAAGAATCGAATTTCAGTTTAGGACCTCCAATGAATAATTGGGGAGCGTTGAATATTTATGAAGTTTAGGCGGACTTCACGGCCCTCATCGACATGTTTCAAATGCAAATGCTTGTGGGTCACTATTATATGTTATGTCGTTCAATCCTACAATATTGTTCATAGAGAAGTTGTTTCAAGGCTGTCGTCATTGTTGTGATTTGTTCTACAGGTAGTACAGATGATCGCAATCCTGTCGTTCCAATAGTCGTGCCTATTGTAGTTGCATCCGTCATTGCAACAATAATTATTGTCGTGGCCCTAATCATTCTCTTCAATCGGCGGAAGAAAGAAAGGCAAAATGGACAACGTAAGCATTGATCGGAGAGCCTCTGAGTAGATATCTTGAAGGGGCGCTATATCAAAAGTATTATTGATTGATTGATTGATTGATCTATGGAATATTACCAGGAAGCGTACGCCGCTGTATTCGTGCTGTTCGTAAATACATACTTGTAAGTTTTTGCGTTATCTATTGAGGTTTTTAGGCTTTCGTAAAGTTGCGATGTCTAAGAGGTAAATTAAAATGATACAATAAATCGCATCATATCTTAAAGTTTTGTTAGTCCCAAGCTGCAAAATATTGGCATACATTCGTTGTTACATCGGCGTCAAATAAACGACAGCCCATGACAATTCTGCTCGTTGCTAAGTCATTAGCCATATCCAACGATGGCAGCCTTCGGGAAGGATGCAAAGGAAGGCTAAGTGTTTAAACTTTTAACGACGAGCGTGTACTAAAATGTAGGAAACCTACAATGTATACAGCTCGTCGTTAATGTGCCAATGTCGTTATAGGAGTATTCGCGGAAAGATTTCATGAAATCGAAAGAGCAGCGTGTAGTTAATGCCATCTACAATTCCACAAGATGCCGGAGCGAGGAGTCAACCACTGAGAAGGCACATTTCTGTTATAGTATCAATGTAGTTATAGTATCAATGTAGTTATAGGAGTGTTCGCGGTAAGGTTCCGTGGAATCGAAAGGCATGTTTTAATTTCATCTACAATTCCACAGGAATACAGGATGCTAAGATGCTAATGCATCTGACCAAATAAAGTTAAGGAATTAACACGAGGATATACACTCATTGCATCACATTTTTGTGTTTTTCTTTTATAGGTCATTCAGAGCAAACACTACATATGCTTCCAGATGATTTCGGTAAGAGAAGGATTTATAAATAACAGCCTTACATGTAGGCTATTTCGCTTAATAATGTACATGAGTGCGACCATGATTCTGTAAGCCATGTGTATTTTATCACTTATCTGAGCTATAAAGCAGCAAATTCACTTCTCCGACCCAAACAAGGTTCGTGAAATTTTTTACTAAACAGGCCTAATGCTAATTTCTAGGTCAACTATTTTCAGCATACAATTTCCTTTATATTCCGATTATTTGGACAATTTTTCTTTAGAATTGCATAACTAGCATTCAATTCATCTAAAGAACGTATCACTTATAATATGCAAATCAGACGCATTAGTTATAAAGCCACGGCCTCACTCGGAGCGCTCGTCAATTGCAACGCTCGCGATTGGGTAGACCTACCCGTAGACAACCTTAGGAGTAAAGGTGTTCACCCGCTGAGAAAATTCAATTATAGGTGAAGCTTGGCTGTGAAGCGAGTATTTCGATAATTGCTATTAATGATCAAGTTGATCTACAATTATTCATAAAAGTGACTTTAAATTTTTTATCTGATTTGCTTTTTTGAGAAGGGCTTCATATTGCAAATAGTCGAGATTCGTGGGGAAGAGAACCAGTCGCTTTGTATACAATCTTTTTCTTCGTCATATTTGACTTTTGGCCTCCAGTCTCCTCATTTCTCAAATTCTACAAACGCTCCTCAATCTACGCTCCGCCAGTTCTCTTGGAACGGGCTCTCAAAAGAACTCCGCTAGTTCCTTCTGTTCTATTATCCATCAGATCTCTTAATATAAGCGATCTCTAGTCTCTCCTCTCTTCCCAGCTTTTCACACGAGACGAAAAATCTGATAGCTTGTTAAAGAAACAATAATATCCTGCCACAGTGTCAGGATGACCAGCACAACGGCGCTATATCAAATAAAGTCAGCAATAGCCAGACTGCTTTATCAGTTTCGGTGCCAGGAACTTACAAAACAGCTGGCACAGACTTGACATCCGGGAGATCAAGTTTTACGATATTTGGCTATTCATTTTTCATATGATGGCAAAAAAAGTTGGAACTGAGTAACATGCGCTGTGTTTACAAATGTAGGTCTACATCTACATGTAGATGGAGACATTTTTATTTTATAATAATTGTCAGACAGGTTTGATTTGTTTTCTGCGTCACAAATTCAACGAACGTTTATAACGCTGCATTTTGACTTCCGAACTGTGTTAAGGGGTGTACTTCTCAATTTACCACCGTGGTTTGAATATGTTTCAGAGATCAGCTTTATCAGAAATATTGAGTCGATGGAAGATGATAACAGCAATAAAAGAGTCAGAGGATTAGCCATTTTGAACGACGAACTATTTGTCGCATTTGAGAACAGCGGCACGATTGAAATTTGTCCAATTGATGATATTCAAGCGTCAAAACGTTCAGATGATATTCAAGCGTCAAAACGTTCATTGATGGTGAAAGACTTGTCGGACCCAGGAACCATTGCTGCCTGCGCAAAAAATGATTGTCTATACATCATGGATCACAGGAAACGCATTCCTGACAAGAAAATATTCAAAGTGAAGTCAGATGGAACAATAGTAAAGATTTGGCTGACGGATAAAGGCGACAGAGGTCGCATTTCAGTCAGTCATGATGGATGTGTCGTCATGACAGTTTATGACATACCCAAGGTGAAGATATATTCGTCAGATGGCGAGTTATTAAAGACCATAAATCTCTTAAAAACGTCTATAGGTTATGTATATCACGCTATTTATTTGGCCGATCGAAACTTTATCCTCTGCCATGGCATGCGCGATGAAGAATCTAAATTTCACGGATTATGCAAGATCGATCGCAAAGGAAAGGTTTTACAAGCATTTGGAAATGACAGAGGGTCAGATCATTTACACTTAAATTCCCCTGTTTATTTGATTGAAAGAAACGACGGATCCATCTTGGTGGCTGATCAAGGCAATCACCGAATAATTCTGTTAAATTCTAAATTTGATTTTTTGAAAGAACTATGCACAAAGGCGAGTTGCAACATAAATCTTCCAGAAGCCATGTGCATTTATGAGGAAACAACTCCTGCGCGTCTTTTCCTGGGTTGCAACACAGCATCCAACTCTGGTGGATACGTTTTGGACTTCAAATTAAGTCAATCAAAAGGGTGAACATCATTTTTTTATTGAGAACTCTGTGTACTGTAAATCAGAGGCGTAGTTAGGGGGGGGAGGGTTCAGAAGGAGACACGTGTCCCCGGGCGCCGAGTTGGAAGGGGCGCCAAAATGAGGATTAGAACTATTATTTTTTTAATTTTGAAACAAACTAATTCATCCCAAAAAAGTTAGTAAGATTACATTTTGGCGCCCTCAAAATCCTCAAAACAAACAGGTTGTCACACATGATTTTGGCGCCCCCGGACCCCACTGATCTGTCATCACTAATGGCCCGCAAGAGGCGACACAATATCATGTCGTAGTTCCAAATCAATTGCAAGCTGTGATCTGTAATACAGCAAATTGAAGCTAATTTTATCGTATTTGCATCTTCAATGGGAAAAGATCGTCTCTGCGATCCTGTTCTTCTAAGCAAGGAACGAGAAACATGGGATAAAACAAACTTGATAACGTCATTGACCAATTTGCGACTGTTAAATCAAGAAAAATCAATTTTTTACAGACTGTCTATGACAGTCATGTATATATGGCCTTTAAATATATTTGAAAAATGTGAAATAAACAAGAAAGGGGGCCGTCTACAAAATTCATCACGCAATTATGGACCCATTTTGACCCTTATCGGGCCCTCCTCCTCGTCACACGTCGTGACAAAAGTCACAACCTCTGAAATATGACTTCACATCGCTTTGCACCACCCAAAAAACAGATGTTCAGGATGTTATACGGACATTTTCTTATAATTGTCACTCAAAAAGAAATTATAACTCTACAAATACTTCAAACTAGGGTAGTAGAACGATGACGAAATGGAGAAAGTTGAATTGTTACACTCAGTATGCATTCCACAAGATCAGAAGCTCTTGTAGAATCATTGCATTTTAAAAAAATTGATAATAACAACTTGAAATAAACCAAACTTTATGCTTCTCCATTCTCGCAAGGAGAAGCAAAATGCTCCTTCATATAATAAATGCGAGATCTTGGACCTCATCTTCCCGTTCAATGGATATTCCCATTCGGATCCAGCTATTCTTCGTCGATCAAATCCACACTCTCTCCATTTTCGTCGTTTGCGATTGCGACCATTAGTCCCGACGTGCAGCGTCTCTCGATCTGTGGCCTGAGCGTTTTGGCAGTATAATTGATTTCTTCTTGTGTGTTACAGAATGACTGCCTGACTTCCAAAACCCCAAAATTGACACCGAGCATAAAAGTAAACAGTTCAATAATTACGAATGCAGTAGGCTAATCACAATTATTGTTGCTAAATTGTGGTAAACAACTACTTTTAAATAAGTGGAACTTGTTTAATTGAGCAAATGTTTAAAAATAAAATTATGAATTTTTATGTGATGATGTGATATCGCATTTCTTTGGACCATTTTCCCTCGTTACACATCGTCACAATTGTGTGACACCCCTCCTCATAGGCGCGTGATGCCATGTATGGATGGCCCCCAAAGGGGCGCCAATTCTGTAGTTTGTCCCCGTGCACAAAATACCCTAGCTACGCCTCTGCTATAAATTTTATACAAAACGTATACATGATACATGTGCATAGTGTATTAAAAGTTCGTTTCCAGCAGATATAGTCTCGTCTTCTTTCTCAAGAGGACCCTAGGCCTAGAGTAGGCGATAGGGCTCCTCTTGAGCCATGTTTCATAACCCTTCCGCCATTCTGTCTCTGGTGCCGGACCGCGTCATTTATGCCCGCAGCTTCGACCGCCGATTCCTCATCCGCAGGGTTCCCGATGCGAAGTATCAGCGGACCACCGTCCTCTGCTCCCGGCCGCCAACTCCCATGGCAGATCTATCATCGCCATAGTCTAGACTCTGGACAAGGGCTATTCCGCGAAAAATGTAAGCGTACAATTCCATGGCGCAGGTGCAGATGTCTGACCACCAGGCTATGACTGCATACACCGCTGAATTTTTTCACAGCCGCACGCTTAAGCTGCGGTAAACTATGTTTGGCCGGGTCGTCTAGCAAGTGCCTATCCTGTATCATCGCCCAACTGGATTGACCGTGTAAGAGGCACCAAAATAGTTTCAGAGAACGCCAAGGCGGTCGAACCGATTGGAACGCTCAGTGTTACAATCGACCAAACAACGAAATTCGTGCGGGAAGTGTGTGGAACAGTTTAAAATAAGCAAACAAAATCATTGCAAGAAACGACGACCTCACGGGACGATGACACTCAAACACTGTTACAGTAGTGGGTACTGTTATTAGGCTATTATGATTATTAATTATCATTATTATTATTATTATTATAACCACCACCACCATCTTTATCATTGCGGCACTTCGATGAATTGTCTAATTGGTCGTGATAACGTCAGCATCGAATTATAAGCGCATCATCGAAATAATTTCCACTTATTAGGTTATGATAAGCACGATCCAAGTATGTTACATGAACCACTGTCTTCAGCAATCTTTGGCCAGCAGTCCATGTCGAAGCAAACTGACTCAATCAATGAGCTATGACGCAGCTAATCCTACAATTCATTAAACAACGGTAAGGTACCGTAGTAAAACCAACTTTGTTACGTAACATATCATGATATCTTCGTTTAATTTCAAACTGACAAAGGAAAGGATGACTACAAGAACAGCAGGAGTAAAGGACAATGACTAGTTATTGCAGGAGTCGAAATTAACTTTACGGCGGCCATGCAAAGCTCCTTGCACGTAATGCATCCGACCAAACCAACGCCTCCACAATACATCGCAATTATCAGATGCGTTTACAACTTTACATGAACAAACTCATGCTCATACCAGCTGACGCACGTACGTACTGATGCCAAAATTCATGTAGGTATTTAGCAAACTGTATCGTTAAGTAAACTGCCCAGTTATCTGAGCACTACCAGGCTACGAAATAAGCTGAACGCATATGAAAATAGTAAAAATAGTAATTAAAAATAATACGTGTATAATCATGTTTATACACGTTTATCTGTATGAAAACTGTCGACAATAATGACGTCGTTGTTAGTGAAACGATACTGGATCAATATAAACGTCCTTTTTTAGCTTAGCTACTTTTTAAAAGCTTTGGTCAATTGAATGTGACAAGCTTCAGCTCTGGATTTAAGTTATTCCCATCTTAGTTAGAATTTAAGTAGAGTTCTGCTTTGTTCACTGCAAAGATTTGAAATTTTAAAAGAGAAAGAGTCTCAGGGACATAGTTATTCCTATTAACTGAGGTCAATGAGTGCAGCCTTTTCTGATTATAGCTTTTGCATCTTCGATTGCTCAAAACTCATTTCCGATACTCATTATTTTTCGAATAAGCTGCTGGTATCCATGACGTGGCCTTTGTGGGCGCTAAGAATTATTTGAGGATGTAGCCTACATTACATTACATTACATACTAATATGCATATCATGTTCACCGTTGACACACACACCGCACTACAGCGTTTTCTCTCTCTCTATGTATATGTATGTATGTATGTATTTGTGTGTGCGTGCGTGTCATGGCGGGGGGCAGAGGGGCACCGGACCCCAGTTTAAAACTGGGGGTCAACGCCTCTCCAGTTTTGGTGGTCATTCCCCCCCCGTGCTCCTCAAATATGTTCGATTTTTATGTTTCTCCAATCACTTTTTATAACTAATGATTGGTATTGCGGGTGAAAAAATTTCAAGCAGTCCAAAGTTTGTTTATACGATTTGTTCTTGCTTATTGCATGTACAAAAGACTGTCATTTGCAAGGGAGAGTAATGTATACTTGGTTATTCATTCATCTATGATGTATCGCATTGTTTCTACCCAAAATACAGAAAATTTCTTATAGTAGAATATTCATCATTACCTGAAGAAATGGTTTCATGGCTGGTCTGCAATCATGAAGTCGGGGTTCATATCTGGGATATCCCTCCCACGGCATAAATTTTATTGGAAATTTCTGTTGGGACATGCACTTCGTAGCCAACTCCACAATAATGAGAAGTTTCTAGCACAGAAGACCTGCGTGGAGCTGATTTCCTGGCGATGGAGGCAGAGGGCTTATAAAGGACTGCGGCGACCTGTAGATCTACGTTAAGTCTCGTGCACGATCAGTCTTTCTTCCATTCACCATCCGAGTCTACAATAGTGGCCCCATGACTTCCAGTTACCGTCTAAATATGACAGAAACCGTATCCCCGAGAATCTAATTTACGAGTCTATAGTTGTCCCGATGACTATGATGTCCCTGGACATTGACCTGGCACTCTCAAGGCTGGCTCAAGTTCTGCTCTTCCACCTAAACCTGAATTTTTTTGTATCCCATTAGCCTATTGAATTTTGACATTTGTTTGTCGATAACAACGCTAATGTCAAAATTCAATAGGTAGATTCTTAATGAGATAAAATTAGCCTTGTATACCAGCCAAATGTACTCGACCATCTTATAGCCATATCATAGTTGTTTGTAGTCATTGATTAAATATGAAAACAAAACTTGCAAATTACGCAAGTAATCGTGAAGGCGCTACAGATATGTCCCTATACATGCATATAAAATAATAATTAGATCCAAATAACTTATTCATGTTCATTGACATGAGTCTCAACATGATATAACGCAGCGTGTCTTATAGCGGTTCAGAAGATCGCATCTGTGTAAGGAACACTTCTTTTCTTCTTTTGTTTTCTCATTATTTCTTTAAGTTCTTTCTATTACCCAAGTTTTTTAAGGCTCTACTTGAATGAGTCTATTGCAACGGTCTCTTCATTTAAATCATTCCATGCATTCACCACTCATGAACTATAAACTCTTTGCATCCATATACCAGCTGGTTTTTTATATATCTTGTATCTGTGTCATCTGGTTTTATTGTCAGCGGGAAATGGGAAAACTTTTGTGCCGGCAGTACGTGTGTCCTTCCTTGTCATTATTCTTAGGTTTCAATCAAGTCACCTCTTGTTTTTCTCTCAATTGTTGTCAATCCATATATATTCAATCACTCCTCATATTTTAGATTTGTGTACAATTTCATTATCATTTTTATTGCTCCCTCTGTATTTTATCCAAATTTCTCGATATCGTGTTTCAAGTATGGATTTCATGCTGCTTGTACATAGTAAGCAAGGTTTGGTCTGACTGGTGTTTTATATAACTCGAGAATTATTTCTTTTTCTCTGCTGACTATTGCTATTTTAATAATAATTCCTAACACCTTTTTTGCTTTTTTTGCTGCGTTTGAACATTGCCTTGATGGCTTTGCACTCTTGTGTATGATCATTCCTTGATATATTTCTTCCTCTGAGTCTCTTATGTTCAACTGCATACTGAAATTTTTCATTTTTCTTTCCCATGAGCTTAACATAACACTTTTTCGTGCTGAATAGCATCTGCCAGTCTACTGACCATTGGCACAGTCTCTGTAAGTCTTACGGCAAGTTAAAATCGAAAGTAACTTGGCATCAAGCCCATGCCCTGTTACAAACGTCATAATGGTGGAAAAGAATAATTCTCATGAAGATTTGCTGTATATTGTACAAAATATTACCATAATATAGTGTATACTTTAAAAACATCATGCAGTTTTTATTTCTGTAGATTATCATGATAAGATGACTTTTATTGAGATCATTTGTGACCCCTTAAAAAAATTTTGGAAGGGGCGGCAACATTCAGAAAGTGTGAGGGCAAATAATTTTTTGGCGTTCCGCGCAGTATTATCAGTTTTATGCCCCCACTTTTAGAAATTTTTACACTTCTGGTGCGTGTGTGTGTTTGTCTGTGTGTTTGTCTGTGTGTGTGTCTGTGTGTGTGTGTGTTTGTCTGTGTGTTTGTCTGTGTGTTTGTCTGTGTGTTTGTCTGTGTGTGTGTGTGTGTCTGTGTGTTTGTCTGTGTGTGTGTGTGTGTGTGTGTGTGTGTGTGTGTGTGTGTGTGTGTGTGTGTGTGTGTGTGTGGCCTAACTGAAACGTTATTGAAGTAACCTCTCATGTCGCGCCACGTAATGATAATAAATATTCGTTTGTTGATGTGAATTACATGTATATGGAACGTCACTTCGCAAACCGATATACAGTCCGCATTGTTTGGTTTTGTACCTTGGGAACAGATAGTAAAGAGGCGAGCATTAGTTGAACATTTTATCGGTTGTGAATTGAGTTCATGGGCTTTACTTTGTAGGGGTAACTGTAATTACGACCATTTACCTAAGTTCTTATCCGCCTCTAACAGGTTATATATCAAAGATTGCCTCTCACTTGTGGCATAGTCTTATTAAGCCAAAGCACAGGCGAATTTTTGTGCCGTGCAACAATACAGTGATATAATACAGCGAAAATACACAGTAGGCTATTATCATATGAATCTATAGTGCAAGGTGCATGAGGCGTTGGCTAATAACCGCAGAGCAGCAGGCTAAGGCTAGTATTGATCTTGAGCTGCAAGTCTAGGCCAGACGCCATCGCTCATTAATATTCAGTTATCGATCTCGTAGGACACAGCGTATGCTTCTAACCACGTTTATACATGTTGGGCTACGACGTAGTTTTTTTATATTTTCGCTTGCTTTTATACATTTACACGGATACAATCCTGAACTAGAATTTGAGGTAAGATCTGGAGCAACAAGCATGTAGGCGTAATGCCAGATTTTTACAATAAAATAGCTTTAAATTCGCAGCAATTGTTCCAGATTGTCTTAATTTTCTGCTTTCGTTTTCCACTAATCGTTGGCCTAGCCTTATGACCGAGCGCTATACTAAGCTCTGGTTCTGCACTTTTCCAAGAGCCAAATGACGATACAGAAATCCGTTTACTGGCAAAATAAGAAAACAGATTCATTCGAATTGTTAAAGCAACAGATTAAAGCATATATGCAAAAGGTTAATTCACTTTTCGCTTTATTCTGTTTAATTTTATTTCGTCTTAATATGCTCTATACGCTTAGGCTATACCCCAAATACAAGTGTGCAATGTCAACGAGTGTGATATATTCCCAGGGGCTTCTATCTCCCCAAGGTGATGGGAGCAGAAATCTCCCCCACCAGGCCTTGGAGTGGATGACGGACTCCTGATTAAATGCAGATTATTTCAGAGATAATTAGCGACTTTTGTAATACTTTTTGACTTTTCAGAATTTCAGACATTGCCTTGTATAAAATTGACAATAGTCATGTTACATAACAAAATTCAACAGTAATGTTACTTACAATAGAAAGTAACGCTACTATTGTAAGTAACATTGTTACACTTGGAGAGGTTACTTTAAAGCACAGTAATTTAATTAATATACATGGATGCATGAAGTGATCATTCTCCGATCATGCCAGCTACAATGCCAACATGTTGAACTCGAAACTGTTGATTGCATGACAAGGTTGAAGCGATGACCATCAAAATTTATGTATTAAACTTCAGAATTTAATTCTTGATCCTTCGTCCTTAATCCTTTATAATGATTCATCGAAGAGTTGTAGACTTGTGGAATGGTTTGGATGATAGTAGCCTACTGTCTCAGTGGACACTATAACCGCATTTAAGAGGGAACTTGGAAAATTGGGCTATTAACCAGCAAAGGTCAAATTGAACCACCTTAAATCCTGGTTATGTTATGTTCCCAGCTCCATCTAACCTTGTCCCACTACCCAGTCAATGTATGTGGTTGCTTCTGTCCATCATCAAGAATCAGTTCACAAAGCCGCGCTTCTGAGCTGTCTCCAAAACAATAGGCATTGACGAGTCGCCCGAGCTGGTTACGGAAGGCCGTAGTCGTCCATTTCTACGTAGTGACCCAGGGGCGTCCAGATTGGGGGGTCCAGAGACAAATGCCTTCAGTTTCATGTAGGGGTGGGACATTTTTTGCGTCTTAGGGGAGAATATCTTGCCTTTCTGATTCTTGGGACAGAGGTTTTGCCTACATCACTCAGAGGGAATTGACACCAATGTAGTGACCTAGCAACACCTTTGCTTCCTTCTTGCGGCTAACACTTCTTCTTCTGCCTTATGTCACCAACAATTTGCTCTCTATCAAGACCTTCATGACCGACAGTAGTTGCCGTAGGCCTACATGTGATGGGCTTAGAAAGTTCATTACAATCTACTTACCGGTGTAATGTGCATGTTCGATTCTATCAAGCAATTATTCTCGTGAAAGAAGACCCTTCTTGTAGGTCTGTAGCACCAAGACTAAATTGTAAAATGAATTATTTAATTAATTATGACCAAACAAAGAAAATAATTAATTAAATTATTCCCCAAGATCACTGACTATTATCCCCCCCAAGGAATTATTGGAAGCAGTCTGCATCCACGGACTTGTATGTAGAAGTCCCTGTATATTCCAAGCCTATAACAGCTCCTTGCCTTCAGACTGTGTTAGCTGTCAACGTTGTCTGTCGTAGCCAAGTCTGTGAACTGTGTAGGAGGTCACCGTTGGATGCCATTTCTGCGCTTGTCTAAGAGATAAAAGTAACACGACGACGAACGGATTAATGAGCCTCAATAGGACAGTAATGTCCCATCTGTCAACCGAAACACACGAGGTCCTAGCCTACATCGTTTATCAGCGTCTGAATAAAATTTATAATATCAACAACATTCTATCTCTTTCTCCGTCTCCGTCTCTCTAACTAAGTCTGTCTTTTATCTTTTATATCGGTGGTCTCAAACTTCAAAACAAATGCGTTTGCCTGATTTGATGCAGCGTGATTCCAAAAAGTTGGCTGATACTGCAATTGCATGACTATTTTTTTTTCAAGCGGGACCCTATTTGTGGTGACAGAAAACAAGTTCTTCAATTTTATTTCTAATTTCCTAAAAGCTTTTTAAAACAAAACTGAAAACAGGAAAAATTGTTGTAAATTAATATTGTTTAATTAGTGCTTGATAGGAAAGTTGTTGTTTGCTGATTAAAATTGAACTGTGTGAGCAAGTTTTTCAATATTAAAATGCAGTAGGCCTGCATGTAAATATTTTTAAGTTTTCCTTTGTTTTTTCTTGTTTTTTTAATTATTTTGAAAAACCTTTTTGCTGTTTTTTTATTTATTTTCTCCGTTTTTTCATATCTGGATTAAAGCATTCGATCTTGATTACAGGTTGACCTATATCCATAATTATGCAGAAAAATATCAGACATCGAGGTATGGCTGAAATGTAGTCGAGAATGCAGGCCAATGGTGTTTATTATTATTATTATTATTATTATTATTATTATTATTATTATTATTATTATTATTATCATCATCATCATCATCATCATCATCATTATTATTATTGTGAAAATGGTCCCTCAGGTTCAATGAGAATACAGCAGTGCTTTAAGGTTTTCGTCCCCATCGGGCTGAACGAAAGAGCCCCTGAATGCCACTGCATTAAAACGTTGTGTACAAATAGACAGACGTTGAAAAAGATGAGTTGTTTCGCGAGGGTCCCATTGCCTGTGTCATAAGGCGGCCCAGCTGTTGTAGAAACTCCATTCCGGTACGGTTTATGAGGCCCAGTGATTCGATGGCCACTGGCACAAAATCATTTGTGGTGGGGAGGGATGAGTACTTGATGCACTTTCGTTGTGCGGCATGTTCTGCTGCTCCACCGGCTGTTGATGCTGTCAGATGCACATAAGAGGATGCGCATGTGTGAATGGCTGTAGCGTCCCATGCTAGGTGTCTGCCTCTCGCCCATGGGATTAATGTGGCGCCATCTGGTCTCTTGCCATCGGTGCGGATCAGTCCCGGTGGTTCTCTTGAGCTCGGAATGTCCGCATTCAGGAGAGCTCTCCAGATTATTTCATTATTATTATTATTATTATTATTATTATTATTATTATTATTATTAGGCCTATAATAATTATTAGTACCATTATTCTTATGAGTAATCTGCCCGACGGCAGGTTCATTGGCTCTTATGCCAGCCGGGGTGACGTGTGAGTTTCCCGTTGTCCTGCTCGCAGACAAGTTGTTCACCTATTGTAATGGATGAGTAACATGTTCAAGATCGCTATGCCTAGGTTTGAAGCAGATTCGAACCTGCAGCCCTCAGTTTACCACTACACCATCGCAAGCCGTCTCTGATCCTTTGACACGAAGATCAGCTCTGTGACCTTTACACTTCTGAGCTTAGTTCATCTCTTGTTTCAATAAAAGATTATACGGTGATTATAATATCTTCAGAATTGATGTCTTAAGAAACATCATCTCCGTTTTTTTTATAGATAAGTTGACAAAATTATTGTTAGGCCATCGTCTTTATGACATCTTATCCTATTTTTAGGTATGAGGAAGGAATTTCTTCCAGATCGAAACCGTCTTCTGTGGCATCTTCATTGATTTTTAGGTAAGACGATGGAATTTCGTTAATTGAATCGCTTGACGTTATGCTCGACCGATTGATTTCCTTCCTTGCAATAAAGTAAGTAGAAGATTGTTGAGGGGAAAGTTCTTCTTCTGTTTCACTGATTAGCTGAATATACGCTGGAGGTTTCACATTGACTTTGACGCAAAGGTCATGAGACTCGGACACATGACCTGAGTTTATCTCGCTGTCTTCTCTGTCCATTGGATGTTCATAGTTGTCAATAGGGCTATAGACGGTGGGTATACTTGGTTGTGCCAAGAGATGGTCATAGCCAGGTACTGGAAGAGGGCCTTCTCGCCTTGAAAAAGTGACATGAAAATCAGTTACATTGTCGTCGTCTATCTTGTCGTCGTCTATCTTGTCGTCGTCTATCTTGTCGTAGCCATCAGTATATGCATATGGCATTATCTCGTATTTCTCTGACATCGGATGATCCAACGAACCAACACTCCGAGCATGAACAGGATCTTCTCTATCTGTTAAAAGCAGTCGCCAAAACTAATCGCTAGAGCAGATATTATGATGACGTTCAAGGGTTCGCCTTGTTCTTAATCCTACATTAAAAGTAACATCTGTCGAAGTAGGTCGTGACTTGATTTTCTAAGGGGAAAACAGAAAGTGGATCCCAACTAGTTGCCTAAGAAATCTGTTCATAAAGAGGTAAGGTCAATAATTGGGTACTTTATATATATATATATACTTACAAGTTACAATGCTCAATATTTGGTCTATGCTAGGTTTTATGGTAGTTTGTGTTTAATCAAAATATACAAAGTGTTTTTGAAAAACTATAGTTTACGTAATTTTGAGTTTATTGTAAGTTTGCCTGAAGTTCATAAAATCCTGGGAAATGGGTTAATTGTAAGGACGATATTAAAAGAGGACAAGAATTCTGTTATGGACAAGTTTGAAAGAAATAAAGCCTGGTAAAATTCTGACGACCAATAGTAAAACTGATCAACTGATGAGGCGCATAAACAAATTGGCTGCACAAAAGAGTCACCAAGGGACTTGAATATAAAAATGTCATCTGTGTTTGAAATAATTCTAAATCTTTTTATTTTTCACTTTATCGCTCGTCTGTGTAGGATTTTATCTGTTTGCACTGCAGTTAAATCCGACTAATTAGTCATGTCTTACAAGTTACAATGCTCAATATCTGGTCTTTACTAGGTTTTATGATGTCATGTAGGGTCCAGAGGTGTAACAAGGTTTTGAAAAGTGGGGGGAGGCATAACTTACGAAATATTAATTTGTTTGCCCTCCCACTTTTTAAATTTTGCCCCCTCCCAGAAATTTGAAAAATGGGGGGGACACAAATTATCTTAGCAAAAGTAATCTTAAAAATTCATTGGATAAACATAAAAAGAACCGATTTGTGGGGCACATTGAGAGGCACTAAGCACTAAAACTGGGGGAGTTTCAATATCCGATCCTCGTAATTGAATTCGTTGAAATAGTATTAGCATCTATGACCTAATATACCATAGGAGCTGGCAAGCGAAATTTAAAATTCAACTTTAACGCTACGACCAATGTTTACGTTACGATAAAATCAACTAGGGGCTTACTGCCTACCGCAAGCCTTTTTGTTTTACTTTCTGAGTCGCCGACTATTTTACTTTCACAAGTATACCTGCTGTGCTGCAAACCGATTGGCCTTAATCTGGTAGTTTTATATAAACGCCTGACGAAATCAATAATTATTTTACGAAAGCATGAGGCAGGTCAGCGCTTTACCTGATGCTAGTCTTTCATAATCGTTGCCAATCACAGATCTTGCGTGTCATAGCTTTTGAGCATGGTAGTCTACTCTTACATAGTCCTTTACGGTCACATCCCTTGCTGATCATAGCCCTTGAATATCACAATCCTTAGCGTTCACATCACCTATTCTACCGTCCAAATGCCATATGATGTATATTGGCCGCGAACACCCAGATGCAGGGGGAGAAACAAGCCTCCCCACTCTCGCCAACTTGTAAACCCTATCTAAGCGACTCAGAAATCGCTCAAAACTGTATTACAGGCTATTATCAGAAATCAACTCCCCAATCTATGCCCAAAACGTACGTTAAACAACCACGTATAGCAACCATGGGAGATAGTCTTCCCTAGTTTACATTAATTCCTTCCTGCCATATTCTTTGTCCATCAGAATAAATCTTAGATATGGAATATAATATGTAGGCTATTCTTTGTCGCTTCGTGCTGCGTCAACGTGTTTTAGTTCTTCTGTTTGAAGACCATAAAGTTCTCGATAAATGGAATAATGTTCATTCTAAACTGCTATCGATATCATATCAAACCTTTAGTATTTCCTTTTCGACAAATGTAGAAGTTGAGAGCCATAATTGCCATCAGAACAAAAAAAATCGATACAACAACCACCAGCGACAATGACACAAAAACTAAAAATCATGGACATTGATATAATTACAAAAATGTAACTTAGCACATAAAAATGTCTAGCAAATCGCACCCAGTGGCACCTAACCCCAACCTAGTGTTGGAAAACAAAGCCCTCTGCCATAGCCGACTAACATAGCATAAGAGACTCGGATGTCACTCAGATTACGTATACCATGGGAAATCAACAGACCCTCATTTACGTCCAAAACGTTAAAACATTTGTGGCAACCGTGGGAGCTCGTTCTCCCATCGCAACCCCATTGGTGCACCACTTAGCGCACCTAGACCTTTTTATTGTCTACTATTAGAACGTATGCTCACTTGTTCTTCCACAGCAACATAACTTATGTCACTAAGCTAATTTAGTGCAATCATTGAAGAATGTCAGCAGCTCAAGAAGGTTTCTGTAATAGCCACTTGCATGTACATGTAATTCACCTGTTTCTGAAAGATTGACCGAGGTGGGCTAAGTTGCTTAAAACCGTCTGAGGCTGCCTCTGATTCAAATATTGATTCCTGGCAGGCTGGCACCCAAATGTCCTATTATTCAAATACACTCGTTCGAGTGTTCAATATTACTTGCAGTTTGAATGATTCTGTACAGTTTAACAAAGATATTTATAAACTTTTTAAAGTGATGATGAGAGCATGCATTTCCTTTAATAAAAACTAAATGTCAATTTTCCTAAAGATTGTTTCTACTTCGGAAATTATACTCACACCAGTAGTTACCAGAAGAATCTGTTCCAATTCCATCAACCAATGCAGTCGTGACGTCATTAGCCATCTTACCATCTGATGCCATAAAGATATCTTTCACATGAAAATTATTGTCTGCGGAAAGAGCGTTTTCTTGAAAAATGAGTTTCGTTGAATTCCAAATAAACATGAAATCTGGGATATTAGAAGCAGTCGTTTTGACCGGACCGCTGTATGGTTTGAAGAATGTCATGCACGAAAAGTAACTTCCATTTTTTATCGAAGCCATTGAAACATACAAAGAAGAAGTTACGCTGGTGTTCGTAGTAATCATTGCACTATCATTGATTGTCATCTGCGCGTCTTCGTTGTGTTGTATCCATTCCATACTCGGATAATAATCGACCGTCGAAAAATTCACACTGCACTGCATCCAGATATTGACTTCAGCAGACATTGAGAAGTTGTTGTTGCCAGCTGAGATGTTACTCTCACAAACAGGATTCGATTCTGCATAAAACAAGCCATACGTCTTACCACGATAAACAGACAACGACACTGCTAGCTAGCATCACTCTGGCTACTGGATAGGACTCATTCTCACAAGGCGATGGGACTCAGGAAGTGACATTAAAGTTAATATTCCTTTCCACTACCATAATCTTTTTAAAACGGGAATACAAATCCTCTAAGTCCGCTTAGATTATTCCTGTATGCCTCGCTATTTGTATGTTCTATTCCTTTAAAGCATCTCTTGTGTAATTCTATAAATGAAGAAGATAACCTGATCCGATAATAATTTTGAGTTGCATCGTCACATCTCGAATTTTTAATATTATTTACCAAGCTGAAAGACACTAATCTAACATAAGTGTCTAATAAATTAATTTATTGACATAGGCCTAGTTTTCAGAGTTTAAACTCACCTAGGACTGTCAGTTGTGCGCTACTCTTTATTGTGTCTTGATTTTTGAAACAGGCATAGACCCCAGCGTCCTTTAGTTCGGTTATATTCGAATAAAGAATTAAATCGTCAATTTGATCAAACTGAACGCCAAAATTCGGAAATTTCCGATTGAATGAATCAACAGGAATTTCCAACTGTTTTCCCGAGCTGCTTGTCTGTAGTTGTGGTCGAAAAATCACTTCCATAGCTTGACCTACTCGAGTTGCAGTCCACCGATTAAAAATTTCATTTCCATTAGTTTTACACGTCATTTCCATTCTCTGTCCAGCAAGAACAGCCTTGTTAAGTGGATGAACATCAAGGACGGACATTACTGAAAAAGTATAGTCCACAATTACAGAGATTATAATAGAAATAGTTGACCTATTCCATAGACGATAAGCCATGCATTCTTGTCAACGTGACGACGCTTAGTCTACATGTTTGTAGATCGTAAATCAGAACTGGTAGGTGAAAGAATAATTACCATCAGCCCACAAACAGGGCACACCAAGATGACCCTGATACAAGTGTATGCACCAACAAATAGAGCCACCGACGAAGAAAAGATGAGTCCTATGAATAACTGCAGGATGTCATGCAGCCGATACCAGAATATGTATATTATTGTTGCAATTTCACTAATTTCTTCATCAGTTAAGCTGAATCTTTATTATCTTATGTTTGTATGTAACAATGTGATGCACTTTGATTTCGTGTATTTGTGATTTCACACAATTTAAATTTCTTTGACTTTTATTTATTTTTCAAACGATAAAACTAACCTTCTATCTTATATATGTCACGTGTTTCATTCAACAGACTGATTAGCATTAGTTGTAAGCAAAACAATTTAACATTCTCACTCATTGAGAAAGGGGGTAACGTGAACATGGAGGGGGTAATCTGAAATCGATTTCAGATTACCCCCTCCGTGTTCACATTACCCCCTCTCGGAATGAGTCAAAATGTTAAATCGTTATGCTTTCAACTAACGATAACCAGTCTGTTTAATAAAACACGTAACACATTAAGATAGGCTAGTTTTAACGTTTGAAAAAAATATATAAAAGTCAGAGAAATGTAAAATGTGTGAAGTCAGTAATAGGCTACTCGAGATCAAAGTTCATCACATTGTAACATACAAACATAAGATAACAAAGATTTAGCCTAAATGGTGAAGATAGTAGTGTAATTACAAAATAAATATACAACAACTAGGGATGTAACTTTTGACTTGATAATTCAACCCTCTACTTAACTCATCAAAAGTAACAAGAAGACTAAGCAAATGCTGCAAGTTCAGAGTGGTGGTATGCCCTGTTTGTGGTCTGATGGTACATGTAATTATTCTTTCACTTACTAATTCCCATCCAATTAGCTGATATCATTTTAGGCCAACCATTATGCCCACTTCTCTTTTATGCTTGGCTCCACATGAGTAGTAGATGCTTATTCCATGAGACACAATATTGCCACTGTAGGTCCATCGCATCTCACTCTGCCCCAATATTTCAAGTTTGTATACTTACATCTCTCTCACCACATGTGCCAACTTCCCTGTATCATAATGTTCTTACATTTCAGTATCCAATTTTTGCCTTGGCTTTGGTCGTTAAGATTTGAGACTTCCGAGTCTTGGCTTCCTTTGAGCATTCCCCACGACCCGTCCCAGATGGGTCCATGACCCTCTCATCTCCCGACCGACCTGCCACGACAATGGGTGTGAGTTTTACATGTGTCTTTTCTGTTGCAAGATGTGGTTCCAGGCATGGGACTGGCACTGCTGAACTGCAAGGCAGTGGAGTCATTAGTTACCGGGGGGCAACTTGAAATCAATTAAAAGTTACCGGGGCTAGCCTGAAGCTGATTTCAGATTACTCCTGGGGTAATCTGAAATCGTAGGGGGTAACTTGAAATCGCCTTCAAGTTACCCCCGGGGAATTTGAAATCGATTTCAAGTAACCCCCCTGTAACTTGAAATCGAGGGCTAAGGTAAATGGGGAGTAATTTGAAATCGCTACACTGGCGTAGATGTTCACCTTAAACGGTCAGTGAAAAATAATTATCGAGAAATGGAACTGAAGAAGATACCCAAATAATGTCAGTCAGAAAGAACTTCTATATTTTCTTCACTCGTTGAACTACAAACAGGGCAATTAATTAACTATCTATTTAATTAATTAAATGGCAAATTAGTTATTTAGTTAATTCGTTAATTAAAAAATGATTAAATGAATGAATTGTTTAATTAATTAATTCATTCATTCATTCATTCATTCATTCATAACGACACTATATATTGCACCCATCAAGGCATCTACTCAGATGCGTCCCCAACGTAACTGAGGAGAGCAGTCGTAATATCGAAACAAAACGTATCCGAAAAAGGACCTGGGCAGCATGAGCTGGGTCAGAGGCATCCTATTCCAAGTCGTCGGACCAACAACAGAAGAGTGTGCTATATACATGTAGGTCTTATTTTACTTACCTTGTCCAACTTTTATGATAAGTAGAATTGCCGCTCTGACCAACATAATGCAATTTCTCAATATTCAAATAGATGAAGCTACAGTTTTAAACAAATGTTTTAACAGAAGATCCGGAACCAGATAAAGTCACTTTGGTAAAGTCTATTATGCTCATATCGCCTTTAACTGCTCCTAGCTCCTGGCCTCTGATGGTTTTCACTATGTAGGCCTACACTATGTAGGCCTACATAGTCATTCGAATAACTATTATGTAAAGTCGTGACAGCGTACCGGTATATGGTAAATGAAATTAGGGATGATTAGGTTAGCATTGGGTATTGACTCACATAGATCCGGTTTGTTATTATAGGCCGCACTGTGTGCACAATTATGGACGACCTCTTCTGCACGCTGCACATCGGGCAGAGAATACTTTCACTTTGTCCTCTGAATGGCATCGACAAATTATGCTTGAGACTTCAGAAGTGCGTGTTGATATGAATAATACTGCAAAAAGTGAAAATGCACGACTGTTCCATTGAGGCGCAGAGGCACTTACCTGCCCTAAGTTTTATTACTTTTTAATTGAAATATTTTTTTTGTGCAAAATTAACCTGAGTCGCCCGGTATTGACAGCATTACCGCAGAGACTGCTGACAGCTTGCTATAATCATTCCGCGGTTGCAGAAGTTTCTGCGTGATATTCGTTGCACAAACTTGCATTGGCCTACTGTGTGGGTGTGATCTAACCAGTGACTTCCCGCTTTGAATAGTTCCACTTTTGCATGATTATGACAGCATCGTCACCATCAAATGATTATTGTGACGTTGTTATTAAGAAATTTGGCAGTAAGGTGGAGTACAGTAGCCTTATTAGCCCCACTCCTACCACCCATCAAATCAAATCTGCCTCCACTGGCCTCTAATTCTAGCGAAACTACTGCTCAAAAGCATTTGTGCAAACTGATAATAAGAGCATGGTACACACTGCACGCTACAAAGACTGTCTGAAATATACCTGCAAAAGTCAGTACTATGAAATCTGTCTTGTTTGGCCAAAGCTAGACTGGAAGCACCTCTTAGTAGATTTCTGATAAGCATGGATGTTCACAATTTTGAAATAGACAATTTCTTTGCGCACGGTCGTGTAAGCTTACTCGACGTAAGATATATCGTCATAGGCCTATATATGCCTGATGTTTACTACATTAAACGTTATCACAATGTTTGTTTCAGAATATTGGAGACGGATGAAATGAAACCATTGATAATAGGCCTAGTTGTTTTGTCTGCGGTATTCTCAGGGACAGGTATGACGATTTACTGTAGACACTGCCCACATCAGCAAGCTGCAATCGTATTACGTAATTCAATTTATAATACACTTCACATCACTTTCTGACTGAAATATTTCGCTGTTAAACATGTTTAATGTATTGGCTTAACTGTTCAGTACAATTGCACGTGAACCTTGAGCAGCATACATTGGACGATCGATATGTTTGACCTATAATAAAATCTTACAAGTTTTCCACAATTACAATTGTGCTTATTTTTCATTCACAACTTTGGTACATTAACGCTTATAGAAGTTGTATTTTTTTCTAAAATATATTCTGAAAGTGGGAATGGAAAGCAGTATTTCTATTAATTGCATATTTACCATATAGGCTTATTTGCGATATTGTGCGTATTTGTTGGGTGGTTAATAAGAACTATGCCTACTTAGGCAGACATATTATTATTTCCTGTTCATGCTCTGTGTTCGTTACCGTTAATTTGCTGTCCCCAGATCGAATGTAATTCACCAACTCCTCATGCGTGCGCAGTCCCTCATTTACACAAACCTTCAAAATAATTATCTTTAGTCGTAAGTTTAAGAGTTATATCCTGCGATCTGGCTTGTTCAGAGATTACATGTGTGCATTTCATGGTGACTTTAGTGAGTCGTATCAAAATTCAAAAGCACTTCGGATCACTTGCTTTGCGACATTATTTTCAGATTTCTGTGGTATTGCAGACTATTACATCGATATTTTGTTACTTCTTTTCCAATCCTGCTTATTGTGTTTTAATAGGTCTAGTTTTATTGTTTCTTCTGTAACCATTGTCATATTCAAGGGTTTTTGGCACTCAATGTACCACCTGACGAACAGAATGAGTAATTCGGTTATTACTAATATTTTGCTATAATATGTTTATTCCAGTACTTTTCATCTCAACTCGCCATCTTCATAGTTTTTGTTGTACTTGGAAATTTGGGGTTCCTTTTAACGGTGTTCAATCCCCTTTGGAACTCCTGCTGACCATCTTTTTTTCAAGTGTATAATTTCATTGTTTGCTTCATTTTACTAATTCTATTTATTTGACAATGTACTTCTATTTGCTTTAATTTGTTAATGTGATATAATGGTTTCAATAAATTTGATTTGATTTGCTTGCCAGGTACAATAAATACAACCATCACCGTGTTACCAAATGTAAGGGTAGCTTTGAACAACGATTCTACGTTTCTCAATTGTTCTACTACATCAGGTGACGTGGACTGGTTTGATGAAGATTCGCAGTCTTTCATATATTCCTATAAAAAAGTCAATCCACCTTATGAGAATCGGTCCCGAGTTGAGAACTACACCAACAGTTTCAGAAATCACTTTAACCTGATAATTCAGTCAGTGACCAGCGATGACGCTGGACTATATAAATGTCAGTCCGTCAACCCGAACGTGGAGGGAAAGGAAGTGCGCCTTATTGTTCTAGGTATTTGATGAATGTTTTTCCATGTGCTCGAATAGTCTTCATTACTGCGACGACACGTATGTAGGTAATGTGCAATGAGCATGTTATTATAAGATGCTGTTTTGAAACGAAGTCTTGTTGTGCATATATATAGTTATAGTAGAATTCACATAGCTACAAGTGAGGAATATAATGATGAGAAACTATTTGGATTTCTGAATTTAGATTTCTGCAAATCGTTTGCTACTGGAATCTGTGAAATACTTGTAATTTGCAGAAATTCCAGGCTGTTAATAATTCTCTGACTGGGGTCAGAGTCCGGTTGCCAGACAGACCATAAACACTATTAAAGCACACTTAAGTCGTTTCATCAACTTACTTTTTGTTTAACTTCGTGATTTATAAAACAATTGTACCAGTCAATCGCATTATTTGATACCAATTCCTGTTCCTAAGTCTTATCTCTATGCAACAAGGACATCAGGTCACCCTTCTATGGTCATACCAAAGACTTGAATTGTGCCGGGCCAACGGGCTTCCTCGTTGGCTGGACACTTGGGAAATCTCTATGTTTGTTGGTGGTGTTCAGTCGGCTCATTTCGAATGACGACTTTTTCTGTTTCAACTTGATTTTACACTACAGGCTACCTGACCTCTGTCTCCGCGGGCTGACCTCCTGACATTATTACGGTGTGGGTTTGATGCACAATCCGTTGAAGTTTTGTACGTTATGCACCGGCGAATGCGATACATGTATATTTAGCAGTAATACAGATGTCTATTTATAGTAACGTTCATCAGGTAAATGCGTACGTGGGCAGGCGATGTTGTCATCCAATGCTTCAGTATTTAAACACGCCTTGATGTTGTAATTCACAGAGACAGAACCAACTTGTGAATCAAACTGGAACGATGACGAACTGATTGGACCGAACAGTTGTGCAATAAAACCAGAAAATCTTCAGTTGTCATGTAGCGTCAGATACAGCGGTAACGATGTTCCAGAACTGCAATGGACGAAAACGGGTGAAACCACAGCCATCAATTCATCTAAACGCTACGATTCAGGAAATATCAACACGTACAATATTACAATAGAACCTGAACTTCAGATGGAAGGAAGCTCTTACGTTTGTCAGACGACACAATCAGCTACGAAAAAATACAACTGCACTTCAGGCATTTTTAAAATCAGATGTAAGCATGCAATGCAAGTTTATTAAAAATAATTGTGTTGGTCTGAATAAGAGAAACGTTTGTTTGAGAATGCGATGGAAATGGAAAATTAAGAGTTCGGGTTAATTTGCAATTGTCCTAATGCAGACAATGCGTTTTCTGGATCACTTTGAACCTTCATTATGTTAGGTCTCTATTTTAAAAGTATCTTCGGATCTGATAGATACGGCCTAGTTATGCCTGAAATGTTTTTCATTTTACGCATTATAAAAGGCTTTGCAGCAACAATTCTAGAGCACAGTATTTTTCAGAAATTAAGCTATACATTATTTTAAAAATGTGTAACTGATTTAAGCAGACAACCATTGGCTCACAAAGCAGAAAATAATTAAACAAAAATAGTTCACCTTATAAAACTGTGCGCGTTATTGCTTTATTTTCAAGATTCTTGTAATTACCTTCGTAAAACATGTCTCATAGAGAGTGCCTTTTACGTATATAAATAAAATTATTCCTAATAACTCTAAGTCCTCTTCCAAGTTTCATCCAGCTGGGTTTTGACGAATCAGTAGCTCTTGGTCTAATATGCCTAACTTGTTTTAGTCTGGCGACGTTTCAAATTTGTCTTTCAGATGCCTTTGAGAGATCCGTCAATGACAAAGTTAATTGTTCTTTCAACTCTAGTAATCAGTCATGCACTTCGTCGTGGATTTTTGATAACGGCACTACTAACTGGACTGAATCTCAAGAGAGAGAAATCGAGTTCAAAAGACCAGGAAGTTACATCTGTCAAGCAATCTGTGTAATTGGGAATAAGAATTGCATATTTACAGCGATGACGATTACTGTAAGCCTAAACGGTACTGAACAGTCTCAAGGTAAGGATTGTGTTTTATGGTCTATCACCGAATTCATGTGTTGCGCTTATTACTGTGTAGCATTTGTCAATAGCAGTTGTTCGTGTACATATTTCAATGTGTTTGCTACTTATGATGAAATTTTAACAATCAGAGGCATGCACAAGCTGACCAAGAGGACACGTGCGCGTTTGGTTCAAAATGTACATTATATAGGAAAGTCTCATCCTTGTGATCTAAACCAATTATACATCTCAAGTGGCGTGGTTGCCATTAGGCACATGATTGTTAATCGCATCAGTGGATTGTCGCTTTGAAGAAAAATCCAATAAAAATCACAAACAAATTATGTATAAAGTATAATAATTATGCCGTTGCCATACTAAATAAGTAAGAAATAATTCTAAATCACACCAGCGGTACTGACGGGAAACTTGAGTTTGAAACGATGCCCTGGGTGTTCAACGAACACCTTGCTGTGGGGTAGTAAGACGACTAAGGGCTGAACTCAAGGAATTATCACTAATTGTAAAATGTCCCACTTTGATACTCTACACCTTTTCACCTCCTGTCCAAATACGTTGATAATACGTGGATATATCAATGATTCTGACGGTATGTGGTCGATGTCGGTATGTCGTATTAAGACGGCTGGAAAATTTTATTGGCGACAAGCCGAACCTACAAACTGGGATGGCTACACTGAATTAAACTTACTACTGGGAGTTTGTGTTCTCAATAGACGTTGAGGTCGAGTTATTGACCATCTCTGCCTAATGCAAACGGGCTCATATGAACGGAACTGGACATCATATCAATTAATTGCATCATCTGAAATTTTTGTAGTTACATTATCATGTTATACAAGCCTAAGGTCGCTTCAATGTAAATTCAAATTCCAAAATCTCATTTCAGTTTGAAACTCACGACAGACAACTGAGAAATTGAGAAGACCGAGTGTTATGCAGTTTGTGCGATCCTTATGACAATAATCAACATGTTTCGGCTGTGACCATTTCAATGTCATAAGAGATAACTTTGGCTAATGTGCTGTTCTATCCTACCAAATATTTTTTAAGTAGGCCTAACAGTGCAGTTTAGAATGATGTGGTTTTGTGCTATAGGCGATGACAGTACTGGAATATGCCAAAACGTAGATCTGTGGGTTGGTGTTGGTGTTGGTGTTGGTATTGTCATCATTGCAATAATCATCGTCATCGCGTGTGTGGTTTATCAGAAAAAGAAAAATAGAAAAAAAGGAGAGAGTAAGCATTGATCGACAAAATGTAGGCTAACCTTAATCATTATGTGCACGCATTAATCGATATAGTTCCAAATGTATGCTTTAAAGTTTTTATTAGGCTTTTACACATTTGTGTCTAAGTTCTTTCTTTCGGTTTTAAACAAATTAAAATGTCTCAGACGTTAGTTAACTTAACACAATAAAATCATCACATTTTAGGTTCATGGGTGTAAGAATCGCTCGATGAGCAATCCTTAGGGATAGTAGTTTCTTCAATGCTACACTAGAAGCCAGCGCCACGCAGTTCACGATTCCACATGTCTTGCAGTGAATAGTCACACCCCGGTGGTATTGCATAATATCCTTTAATATCCCCAAAACGTTTGTTTAATCTCATCTGCAGTTTCTATAAAAATATTTTGCCACACTTGTCAGTGTTGTCATGGATCACATTCCACATTTTTACACTTTTTCCAATTTCTGCGAATTGCATGTATACGTGTATTTAAGGTTCTAACACTATACTTATCCAAAGTGAAGCAGAATGTCTTGAAAATTTACTCTGTTATGTACGAGTCCTCTTTAGAGTTCCCTTCTATATGAGAGTATAAAAGTCTCAATCAATGCTTGCTCGATGGCTGTTTAAATTCGCGACGCATTTGAGTGTAACGAACTTTGAGAGTTAACAAGGAGTTTAGGGTTTTTGTGTATTTACATCTCAACTTTTAGCGTTCTATTAAAGGCGCATTGTAATTGGGATTTGAGGCAAGTCCATATTTGAGCTTCTGCCAAAATGTTCATCAACCTGCGCATTACGCTTTTCAAGTACATGTATATAGCCCGTAATAATTCTGTTTTGCTTTTGAAGCGATAAAACACAATGTGCACTGTAAGATCAAAAATTTAAGATGATTTCTATTTGCTTTGTCAATCAAAGGTATTTCAAACAGACAGGACCCATTGGAAAGCGTAGCGTTAACAAGTACAGCATATGGTGAAGGTAAAATAAACAATTTTTGTGCGACACAGTCAAGTAATGTGATATTATCACAATCGTCGTCACCATCGACAACATCATTGTTATCTTTATGTTGTTCTTTTTCTTCATTATCATCTCTTTTGCCTAAAGTAAGTATCATTCTAGAAAAATGTTACCCGGATTAGGCCTATATTTTCCTGTCTCGTTTAGATACTTTGTTTATAGTCCTAGATTTAGGAAGAGCAGGTCGGACTCGACACATTTCACAAGTATGGTGTGTTACTGATCTCTTCATACCTTTACGACAGCAGGAAAGTGTTGCTCCTATATTGTTATTTCCAGTTGCTATTATTATATTATTATTTTTAAATGCAATAAGGTCAAAACTACATAGCAGATGCGCTTTTTGTCACCTTCCAGATGATAAGGGAATCAGTTACTCAAAGTTGTGAAAGGGAGTGAACGAGAATTAGTTTTGAGGCGCTTATTCGGAGAAGAGAAATGTTCGAGCATCAGAGAACTACATATTAATGTTGCTAGTCGTTTTCATTCGTTCGGGGCATCGACGTGGATTGCACGAAATCCCACGAAATTTCTGTTCCTGAATTAGTCTGAACTAGAAGCCAGCAGCTGCAGGAAGGAACGTAAGAAGATGCTAGTGACCAAGTGCTGCGATATGAGCTTGTAGGACGGATATTATGGTTTTGAAAGACCAGTTTAAATCTCATGCTGAATTTCGCATGAAGACAATACGGCTGACCAAGTAGGATTAATGATTTTGAGCGAGAATGTAGAACGTCATGAAATGCATTTGCTCTTACGACTAACAGTCTAACATATATGTTCTTAATAAACAATGAAACTAACATACTTGGATCGAGGTATACAAATTTAGAGGTTAAGAAGGTATGTATGTACCAGAATCGTGCGACGCACTTTAAGAACGCGTGGAGAGCTTGAGGTTGATGTTGGCGTTGTTGGTGATGCTGAGGTTGTGCATGTCAATAGATTATTAATAACGTGTTTGATCTTCTGCCAGAATATCTTATCTTTCGACCGGCGGAAGATATTTCCAAGGTATGTGACTTGTATTGGCAGGCTTGCTTAAATATTTTCTAATCTGTTTTAACTGAATTATTATAATTTTGTGTGTGTTGGTTTTATAGAACAAGTTTCAGCGCAAACGAAGCAAAATTTGTCTACAAATGTTGACCATGTTGCAGGTAGGCCTACAGTAACAAAGGAATAAATTAAGTAATATTACGTTATCACGCGACTGATCGGAATGCAATCATGATTTCAATGCATGAAATTATTTATTAGCATCTCCAAAATGCTTTAATTAGTGTCCATTATGAACTTTAAATGTGAATTATAACAAGATTGTCCTTTTTTGGCTTTCAGCAGAGGTTTCAAACGCACGAGATTCACTGGCAACAGGACCAGAGTCAATGCCTGTCTTATATGATAGATGTAAAATACAAATTTTATTAATAACGGCTCTGGTGACCCATCACATCCCTGATAAACCATATCGTTTGATCTACATGTAACTTAGTTTTAGGACGGATATGAACATTACAGGAAATCTTGTAGTTAGCAAGGTCTTTATGGCTCTGGATAATGAGGGTATGCTTGAGTTTCTGCTTAAATATTCACGCAAATATGAAATGCGCTTCTGAGGTACAGTATGTAACTTTTATTAAACACATTATTTGGTATAGTTCCAAATATGTGCTTTAAAGTTTTTATTAGGCGTTTACACATTTGTATCATTTGTATCTCCCCTATAGCCGGTTAATAGAGCCATCTGTAATTTAGCGAGAAATGTCGAGCCAGAAAGACTGAACACAGTTTTATTCGTTGAGATAGAGGCCTCAAATGACCAAAACCTTTCTGAAGGAGATTTGATGTCTGGAAATGCTGACCAGGCAGAAGGTACAGAAAAAGACTTGCCATGTACTCTACCCTCTTTAAAACATACGATGTATATGTGATGTAATATAAAGTTACCATACAGCCTACACGTAGGAGACAGTGAAGTAAGTAACTGCAAGGATGCATTAATCTTCCAGCTGCAGCTACCACAGCTCACGCGTCATTTGTCTTGTTGAAAATGTCATTCAAACCTCTGTTTTACGATCGCCAACTGTTCAAGATGCAATCGCCAACATATACTCGCTCTTCAACATCCCTATCTCTCGGCCTTCAAATTCTGCAACCACTCCTTCATTTATGCTGTGCCAACTCTTTCGGAACAAAATCTAAAAGCTCCCCGTTCCTGCAGATCTATTCTCCCCTATATCCGGTTAATAGGGGCATCCCCATGCTGATCCTCTCTACCACGTCTGTCAACTGGAGACGAAAAATGGAAAGTTTTAAAGATACTTTATCCTAGCTCTACTGTTTTACCGTTCTATAATAGCCATCATTAACGATTTCCGCTGTGGTTCCAACTTCCACGCCATCTCCTCGGCTTGACCTCGAATTCTGACCGGGCATACAAAATCAACCAAAATGAATTGGCTGCTGCAGACTTCACTTGAAATGGCGAAGGCAATAAACTGTTCTCCCTGATGCAGCTTTAATGTTGATCTGAGATATTTGTGAGATTTACAGCAGCCTACATTACATTCGGGGCGTAAGGTTAGCGCGACAATAAATTTATGTTCAATGGTATCAACTCGACGATATTCAGTTAGTCATTCTGAACCCTTCGAAAGTTCAATTCTCGCAATCAAAATATTTATGTAAGGTCGTTTTCTCAGTTCATTCTCTTAGCTTTGTTTTTATTGCGCTCTGTGTTTCTGTGGCACCACTAGCATACTTGTTTTCCTCTTCCTTCGACTGTCATAAGGTGTTCAGTAATCCATTACATGCCATGCAGCAATGCCTTATGTGAACGCGCTTTGCTATGTCTAGCTATTCCTGGTAAAATGTCTGACACAATGGCAATGGAATGAAGGAATTGGATCACACGCGTTGTCTTTACAGATGTAGAAAGAGGCTATCACATGTTAGAAAAATAGATTCAATTAATTAACTAATTAGGCTGAACGAACGTTTTTATTTTGAAGTTTGATAATGTTATATCTCAATTCAAAACACTGGTTTTAAACTGTTTTAGGGGATGACATTTTTGGAACTATAACACCAAAAGAAGACAAAAATTACAACAGAAGTCTCAGAGGATTGACAATTTTAAACAACAAACTATTTATTGTCTTTGAGAAGAGTAACAAAATTGAAGCTTTCTTAATTCATTCTCCTAAGACACATAGTGTGTTGACGGTTGTTGGGTTGATGGCTCCAGGAACTATGGCTGCCTGTGCAACAAATAATTGCTTATACATCATCGATAAGATCGAAAGTTCTAGAAAAAAAATATTCAGAGTCAAGCCAGATGGAGAAGTAATAAAGACCTGGGAGACAGATGACGACGACAGAGGTCGGATTTCAGTCAATCGTGAAGGATATATCGTCATGACAGTTTATGACAAACGTATGGTGAAGATATACTCACCAGACGGCAAGTTGTTAAAAGAAAGAACCTTAGATTTGTCTAAAACCTCAATAACTTACATATTTCATGCCATTAATTTGACCGATGGGCGTTTCATCATTTGCCATGGCATATACAAATCTAATTTACATCGAGTATGCAAGATCGACGATAAAGGAAACGTTGTTCTATCATTTGGGAATGAACAAGGTTCAGGTGTTGCACGCTTAAATTCGCCCGCGTATTTAGCTGAAAGAAAGAACGGATCCATCTTGGTGGCTGATCAGGACAATAACCGAATAGTTCTATTAGATTCTAATTTGGAATTCGAGAAAGAACTATTCACAGAAGTGAATGATGGAGTAATTCGCCCAGAAGTCATGTACGTTTACGAAACGAGAGAGTCGGCACTTCTTTTCCTGGGTTGCAACAAAGAGCGCAACTCTGGTGGTTTCGTATTGGTCTTGAGATTAGACCAATAACACGATTGATTATCATTTATATATTACATTTTTATCTATGAACGCATTATGCTATGCATTCAGGATGTGTATTAAAATTTAACTTGTTAAAGATAACGTACTTCGAATATTTATATTTACTTGGAACGTTGAAATTTTATAAATAATTAATTTATTGTCAAAATATGAAAATGTGACTACATCAACAAGATATATTATGTTGGAGGTTCTGAAGTGGCATCCTGTCCGACAGCGCATTGAGTAGGCCTGTAGAGTTGTCTTCCTGGTCTGGCGATGCCAAGTTGGTCTTGCACCAGCTCACCTGATAGGTCTTTGTCAGCCGGTATTGATGGCTCGGCGTATAGTCGCTTCCTTCAATCGGCTGAGAGTAGAGTTCTTGTGGTTCCATCAGCCCGTACAGCAGCTATGTAAAACGTGCATTCTCTGGGGCGGGCCCTATGGCTTAAGTGGCCCTTCATTGGAATTACGCCTGCTCGTTAAATCGTGTAGTGGTGCATTTCTGGTCATTTTAAAACTTACCTATTTGTCCCGGATGGAGTTGCGGGTGCATGTGAATAGTTACCTTGAAAGGGCGCTACGTGTATTTTTGAATGCTCCTCGGACGTTCACTCATACAGCAAATACATAACAACATATTTATGAATTACATGGAAATCAACTACAAATAAACAAACTAGGATGTTATCTCAACATAGACACGTCTGGTGTGTGTCAAATGCTATAAGTAAACAAAGAAGGATGTTACCTAAACATAGACACATTTGGTGTGTCAAATTAATTACTAATTTCTCCGTAATTAGACAAGCGTTATCGCATCTTATATATGATTTGCATATTAAAATTGGCACAGTCATCGGATGATTCAAATGCAAATGACGATTGGTATCTTATAGGATGCCGGCGAAGTGTGCAATTCGAGAGTGTAAATACCCAAGTATAATAATTTTAAGTATCTTGTGTGCTGAAAATAGTCACGTTAACCTGGAAATTTGTTTGTAGCAAAAGCGTTCCGTTCGTGGGCCTTTCTTGGGACAGAACGATATTTTTCGACTTGTAGTTTGGACTAATTATCATAAGCCTTAGAAATCTTAAAGATCTACTGAAGAGCTAAGGCTGGGTCAATATCATAATTATTCACAAGTGCTACGTTTGTCCAGAAATATTGCAAGGATAGCAAGACGCAGTTACCGGAGAATAAGATATAGGGAAAGAGATGGAAACGCCGCTATGGTGGCAGGGCCGGCCTTAGATAGTTTTGAGCTACATGTATATGCAAGGGGAAAATGCCGCTGTACGCTATTATCGTTTAACTTATTTTCAAAGAAAGAAACATGTTCTATGATTGGGTGATATATTGACATATTTTTCCAGTCACAACTGCTTTGTGTTGCTAAAGCAGATTTACTTTTCTTCCAAAACAAAATACCCTATCATTGAAGAGGAATACATTGACCATGGTCTTTTTAAAGTTTCGCCGTCAGCCAGTTTGCGAATAGACCTATAGCCTAACGGTAATATGAAAACTGTCTTCCACGTTCATCCTTTGGATAACCTAACTCTAATTGGATTTGCACTGAATCATTCTGAATAGGAAACAACGAATGTTATCAGTGATTCCTGGCCATTGAGCGGGATCCTTCATCACTTTGGCAACTAATTTTGATAAATGGAAACATAAGTTCTCCTTTTGTTCATAATAATAACAGTAATGATAATAATAATAATAATAATAATAACAATTTATATGGCGCCATAACACGGCCATACCTCTACAAGGGCGCCTCACAAACAACTAACAATCGGGATATGCCTTCGAAAAGAGATAAGTCTTGAGCTTTGACTTGAAAGAGTCCACTGAATCGGCCGATCTGATGGCGGGTGGAAGACTATTCCCATAATTCCAGCACGTAGGACCGGCGGCTGAGAAAGCGCGGTCACCTAAGCACGTCTTCATCCTCCGTACGCGTAGTTCGGTCTTTTGCAGCGAGCTGAGCCGCAGCCCAGATGCAGTGGAGTGCGTCTCATAAGTAAGCTCTTCAATTTGACACAACTCATTTGCCATTTGTGCAGCATCTATGCTTGAAACCGAAGGATTCATTTCCTCCTCTATGTTTACTTACACCGAATCTGATTTTTCTGACTCTTCATCACTACTCGCCCTACTCAAATCAGTGTTTTTATTACAAATTGTGAAATAGCTCCTTTCTGCGATTCTGAGAGAGATTTTTCGACAGCTCTTGTTTCCTATTTGTGTAACAGATAAGCGTTTACGGCATTCTGTGTAAGCATTGCCCATAAGATAAATAAATATGTGAAAAAAACTACGAGTAATTGAAAGTGAAACACCTAAATGTTAATATTATTTTCAGTTTTAAACTATTTTCATAATTGATTCCAATGAAGAAACAAAAATTATCTAAGCAATGCTTACATCTTACATATAGCCATGAACAGGAATGCCTCTCCACAACTTCGTCCTCAATCAAGATGCCCCCATAATCTTCTTCACTGGGGAGAACGCCGAGTACCCCAGCTAGTCAATCATAATAGCAGACCGCCAATTCACAGGCGAGACATATATTGACTGAAGCTATGTATATTGAGTCTGACTGTGATGTTTTCAAAATTAATAGCATTGAAATTTTCATGTGATAAAGTTGAGGTAAAGTTTGGTACCACGTGACTTTGAAAAATTGAGTTTGAATAGGCACATAAAGAAATCCTTTTGAGAATTTAATGTAGGGTCAAAGATTTTGATCTTAAAGTTAAATTTTTTAAATTTTGTACTTAGCCAGAATTTACCGCCCATTGGAAAAATGCCGGTATAGGCAGCCACCTATATCGCCTATACCTAAAGCCGGGCCTGTATGGTGGCATTAAGTCTGCAAATCGCCAAACTAATAGCCCTACGGTCTTTCAACTATTCAACTAGCTTAGGTGGCTATTGTTACAAAAGAAGCATTCCCACCTTGTGTGTTTTCCATGCGATTTTAACGAGATTCAAGCGATTGGCTTGAATCGTGTTTTTCTGCTTCGATTTGATCGTCTTCAGATACTTGAGAACTAGCGAGGATATGGCAGTCAGAAAAAGTGCCACGATCGACATAGTGGACAACATGCTCTCGAAACACTAGAGATGACTACATGTAATTGGTTTATCTACATTGATGTTGCTTTACTTCTGGGCTATAAATGCATTATTACACGAACAAGTTATACCCAGAAGAATAGTATCCAGAATCATCAAGAATTGAAATGTCGTAGGACACCCCAGGGCCTGTGAACATTTTTTGGAAAGGTAGCCACGTATAAATTAGGCCAACGTGTGTATTTAAGCTCAATCCCTGGCAATCATCATCACCATCATCAGTTCCTAACGTCAGCCATTTCGCGTCTTTGTATACAACTAAATGCATTGTCCTTGATTTTGTCTTTGACATACAGATATTAAAAAACGGAGCACATGTACGTTATGGTTGTTTTATAGTAGGAAATAATAATTAAATACTGCCTTGTATGCAATCTCTTCATGGCTGGGCTTACAGCATACATCACAACCATGTTGTCTGGCTCTGTCCTGATAACAATGAGTCTTAATTGTATAATCTCCCTCATTTAGCCAACAATATGGTATTCATTGTATTCTAGAGAAGATATAATGTATGTGTATTCAATACCAAACGCATATACATTTATAATTAGCTAGTACATGCTACGCAGTCAGATTGAGTTATTACTGCAATTGGATGGTGCTGCCTGGAGAGTCTCGTTTGGTCGTTCTTACACTAAACACTGTGGCATTGTTTTGTTAATGAAAAACAGCTGCGGCTACTGACATTGGTTAATCAAGTAGTGAATTTAGTCGTGGAACAAGGACTCGCTTTGTATGGGCGATTGAAGGTTCCACACTGTTATAAGAGACACGAGATGCACTAAGCACCACTACATCAGTGCTCTGTTTGTTTTGCAAACTGATGTTAAACGTTCGTTAGTAATGACATTAGGTGTCATTGACACTAGCGCAGAGAACGCCTTTAAGTAGATAACTTGAAGAGGCGCTACATAAATGATCAATTACATCGCATTACATCTAATGACCAGGTTACAATCGATGACGCTCAGTAATTATGAGTGAAGGACTTGCCCACTGTCCCTACATATCTGGGGCTTTAACTTGTGCTCTCCGCGTTCTAATACGGAGCACTAGCCAATCGGCTGCCGTTTGTACCCACACTTGACCATCGCATGTCCCCCAATCGGCAACCGCTGAAATAGAAGTTGGATTAGCAAGCGTTATTGTCATCTATCCGACTTCTATTTATTATGGTCTGGTCAAGCGAAAAAGACCAATTGGTGTTGTTCTTTAACATCAAAACACAAGGTCTCCTTCCCTTCTTTGCCACCTGTCTTTTCCCTTCATCTTGTCAGCCCCAATCAGACCCGTATCTGTCTGATCTCCCTTCTCTCTTCCCTTTGCCAATTATAATTTCCATTTAGGCCTACTGTCGGTTTCCAGGTAAGCGGACGTTTCATCCACGGACGATTCATCCAGTGGACTGTTCATCTAGCGGACTGTTCATCCATGGGCGATTCATGGAAGGACGATTCATCCAAAATAATAATTTTATTTAAGGCCGGCAAGCACATTTATTAGCTATTTCGATATCAATAACAAGTGTGTTGCTGTTGTTTATTTTTAATCACCGTCGAAAATAACATTAGACAAGTATATGCCAAGGAAAACAATTTCTATAATTTTCTTCTCAGCTGAATGCACACTGTCTCCCGCTGTCTCTCGCTGTCTTCCTCTGTTTTTCTCTGTCGTCATCTGTCTTCCTCTGTCTCCTGCCACGCTGCTTTCTTCGTTCGTCGAACTGCCATGTTACAAAAACGTGTCTTATTGTGCACCCTTTCGTCAATCTTTTCTGTCTCTGTCCGCCCGTCTGTCTGTCTCTTTCTCTTTTTCTCTCTCTTTCTCTCCGTCTCTCTCTCTGTCTCTGTCTATGTCTCTGTCTCTGTCTCTGTCTCTCTGTCTCTCTGTCTCTGTCTCTCTCTCTCTGTTTCGAGACACTCTGTCTCTACCCGTCGATCGATACAACAAATGTGACATCACACGTTACTGATTGGTCGTTCAAAATACACTAGCTCAGCGATTTGAAGCGAGTGATTACTTTGAGCCTTAGTGTAGGCCTACATGATAGCAATCTCAACTAAACTTAGCAATTATGGCCTACACATTAAATAAGCCAGCATATTAATCGCTCGTAGGAACAGAATATATGCCTAAATAAAATTACTCCACTAAAAAACTCACTATTATGCATTTTAAATGAGCCAACATCATCGCCAACTGCCCTTTAGTCTTAGCCATCGTCTCTTTCAACATTCACGTCATCTTCTGCTTTCTGTATTCTCTCGGATTTAAACTTGGTTTCTTCAATTTTTTGCGCTAGTATCTAAACGATCATTGACTTATGCTTTGCACTCAGATATTGCGGCTCTACTGAAATAATCAGATCAGAAAAGGCGGCGTTTCTGCAACTGAGAGAAACTATCCAGGTTTACACCAACCTTTAAGCCTACAACATAATAAATGGGTTGAGACGCTGCTGGATGCAGACCCTCAGTTGCTCGCGCCCCTTGAACCTGGGTAAACGACACTAATCAAAGCAAACCACGAAGAGGGTTTCCTCACGGTAAACACTCCAGATTCGACGAGATTTAGCATCAAATTCTCATAAATGCATGACGTCACCCTTTGGGTTGGGAACAATAGGGCCGACACTCTCCTAATTGAAAACATTGCGCGTCACTGGCTTTGACAGTTATATTTTCAAACCATTCTGAAATATAAATTCTATTACCTTCGATTACCATGGTGATCACTCGTGATCAATAATCGAAAAATTGGGAAGTTTTTGATAAAGTGACGTACTTTGTTCGTAGTTGGGAATTGTTGGTTTACGTCACGAGTGCCTTCATTATCCAACGTTTATTACTCGATACATGTTCACATTGTAATTTGTAAATGTCGTCTTACATGAATGTTACCCGCCTACGCATGGGCTAAAGGACATTCTCTATTCTGACCAAATATTCGTTTAGATACAGACGTTTGAACCTGATAAGGGTAATCCACGTATTACAGCATAAAATTCTCATAAACGCATGACGTCACTTCGGTTTAGGAACAAAACACTTTCTAATCGAAAGCATCGAGCGTCACAGATTGTGACAACCGTATTTTCTATCCAATCAGAAATCGATATTCTTTAACCTACGATTACCTTGGTGAACACTTGCACACAGGCCAATCACCCAATGAAATTCCGTAAACATACCCGACATGATTGGAAAGCATTTATTAAGGCAACGAGAGACGTGCTCTGTTGGTAGTTGGGAATGTTGGGTACATAACGTGTGCCCTCATTAACCAACATTGAAGACAATGCATGTTCACATTGTAATACTCGTCTTACTTGAATGTTACCCGCCTACGCATGGGCTAAAGGACATTCTCTATTCGGACCAAATATTCGCATAGATACAGAAGAGTGTACCTGATAAGGGTAATCCACGTAAGATACACAAAAGATGTAACATGCACATGCAAACACACGCGCACACACGCGCACAACTACATACCTTCACACAGACATAATGAAATACTAACTGACACATTGACACACTTATTCACTTATTCGACAATTCACATTCACCGATTCACAGACTCAAGTATTCACCAACTCAGCAATTCGACTATTCACTTAATCAACTATTGGAGAATTCGACTATTCACTTATTCAACTATTGGAGAATTCACCAACTCAGCAATTCGACTATTCACTTATTCAACTATTGGAGAATTCGACTATTCACTTATTCAACTATTGGAGAATTCACCAACTCAGCAATTCGACTATTCACTTATTCAACTATTGGAGAATTCGACTATTCACTTATTCAACTATTGGAGAATTCACCAACTCAGCAATTCGACTATTCACTTATTCAACTATTGGAGAATTCGACTATTCACTTATTCAAATATTGGAGAATTCACCAACTCAGCAATTCGACTATTCACTTATTCAACTATTGGAGTATTCACCAACTCAGCAATTCGACTATTCACTTATTCAACTATTCCAGTATTCAATCACTCATGATTCACCGATTCAGTATTCAATCACTCATGATTCACCGACTCAGTATTCAATCACTCATGATTCACCGACTCAGTATTCAATCACTCATGATTCACCGACGCACTTATTCATTTTTGCACATATACACCATCACACATGCTCACAGTCCAACTCACATACACGTCAAGCGACCTACAAACATACACGTCAAGCGACCTACAAACATACACGTCAAGCGACCTACAAACATACACGTCAAGCGACCTACAAACATACACGTCAAGCGACCTACAAACATACACGTCAAGCGACCTACAAACATACACGTCAAGCGACCTACAAACATACACGTCAAGCGACCTACAAACATACACGTCAAGCGACCTACAAACATACACGTCAAGCGACCTACAAACATACACGTCAAGCGACCTACAAACATACACGTCAAGCGACCTACAAACATACACACATACACGTCAAGCGACCTACACGGAACAAACACACGCCAACAGACATAATGTATGCGTGTCTATAGAGATCGATATATTAACGCGCACGTGAATATATTTATCTGTATAGAAACGCATACATGAATACACACGCATACATACAAAGGCAAACATACATACACACATGCATACATAAACACGCCTACATACATACACACATATGCATATCGCAAATCTCAATAAGGGGCCGTCCATAAATGACGTCACGCGAAATTGGATGATTTTTGACCCCCCCCCCTCTCCATCCAATCCACACTCTCTCCATTTTCTTCTCTCGCGAGTATAACCATTAGTTCACGTTGCCGACGTGCATCTACTCTCTGTGGCCTAATGCGTTTTGGTGGAATAATTGATTCCTGCTTGTGAGTTGCAGAGTGGTTGCGCAGCATGACTAACGACGCGAAGTATGTGTGACATTTTTTGCAAATCCTGTCGCCAAGCACGGATTGTATTGACGGACAGTACAAGTCATATGGAATCAACCGATAAGGATTTGAAGAGCGAGGAAGGATGTCATCCACTTTCAAACTTTGAGCTACAAACAGAGATGGGAATTTATGAGATGCTCCGTCTGTTGTCCTTTCTGGAATTTTAAGACCTTCGCTGGTTTGAACAACTGGTAAAGGAGTAGGAAGAAATCTTTCTGTTACCACACTAAAGTATGAGCTTCTTGGTTTCGAACAGCACTTGTTGTCAGCGCATTTTACAATCTGTGTCAAGTATTGGCTTGTTCGTACGTGGACGTCGTACCATTTCTGATATCTGGACATGAATTTTTGTTCCTGGATCTCAGTCTTGGTTGGGTCTATGTATTCAGCCACTGTCGGAAAATTATCGACAATCAACTGTGATCAAACTTTGGCTAGAGTGTCTCCTGCGAACTTAAAATTTGTCTTTTCAAGTTCGGAGTCGATGGTAATACCTCTTTCGTTCAAATGACTACCGTAATGGTCATGTGGTAATATCAATCCAGCAAGTTCCTTACTGAGTGGTGCCATTTTTCTCTCGACCCTATTAAATGCGCTTCTTCCTGGAGCATTGGTAGCTATGAATAAAGCGTCAAAATCGTGCTGAAGAAAATGGTGGATTGCAACTGTAATCACTTTTTGGTATCTCGGGTTCTCGTCCGGGCCACCGTCAACTGTCGACACCAAAATTGGTTTCACCAATTGATCAATACCACTCTTTGTTATGGCATCAAACTCCTTGAGAGTGAGCAATTTTTCGAAATCAAGTCCATGGCTGAATGCTGTTGATGACAAGTGTTTTCCAGATCTAATTGCTATGTATGTCGGTTCCGAATAACCAACAGCTTCTGGGTTTCCCAGACCATTAGGCTGAATTTGGATTCCAGCATAGACTGAAGGAATTAACTTGTGTCCTGCTGCCACAACCCAGTCGTGGTCAGGCAGACTGACTCTGTACTCAAGGTGCATCAGTAATGGACTTTGCTTGTTAGCAGCAGTCAACCCGATTGGAACACGAGCTTTATCGTCTTGACTCAGAAAACACACCTCATTCGGACCTAGCATGGATGCCAACTCTTCCAAGTGCCTTATGGTTGCCGTACAAAACAAACCGTCTATATGTTTTGCATGATGATCATTTTGAGCTCTGATAAGCTTTACAGGGACCGTTGACACATGACGCTGACCTTCAAGAGATGAACTGCGCTTTGGCAAAAGACGAAGGTAGAGCCCACTTCTACTGATTGTAAAGCCATCCATTTTCAACTGTTCAGTTAACTGGTCTAAAGTTTTTATACTTCTGTACACATCACTCTGCCTCTTTTCACGCGACGCCGATCCATACATAGCAATATCTACAATAGTTTCTAGTAATAAAGGCTGATCTTCCTCAATTCTCGGCCTACCAGGCTGTGCCCTAGCTTTCAGAGATGTGCGTAGTTCTGGATTATCTTCAAACAGGTCATTCAATTTTCTTTTCTTTTCATCTCTTGCTTTCTGTGCTCGTTTTTGATCACCTTTTTTCTTCTTCAACTGGTTTTCCAATTCAGTTTTCTTCTTCGTCTTCTCTTTTAATTCTATCTCCTGTTCATGACTAAGCATTCCACGCTTTTGTCGCTCGTACAAGCCAACCAGATCAGCATTCACAATATCAATCTGTGATTGCAAATGCAGCTGGACTGTAGCAATTCTTGATGTTGCTGAATTGCTAGTACATGGCGCTGCAGCATCAGCCTTTACATGATCATTGGTCACTAGCTCGTTTTCATCAGACTGCGAAACAGAATTCGGAGGCATTTCGACAGAAACAGTTTCGATAGGCACAGTCTTGGGTTTTTTTTGTCGACTGATGACGTTTGTTTAGCCCAAAAAGAAAGAAGTGAACCTTTTTTATGGTGGAAATCGCCTTTAATTCTTGAAGCCAGTGATCAACTTTAACTTGCAAATCTTTATCATTTTTTATTTCATTCCATTTTTTAACCAGTTGTTCTTGGCAAACCTGTTTGCTCTTTGTAGGATATGCCAACACGTACGCATCAAAAAGACACTGGAATGTTTTACTTTTGTCCATCGTGATGGATAATTTGATGCTATTACAAAAATTATTAATTGAAATGTAATTATAAATTGTTATAATAAATATTACATTTTATTAATACAATTTTTATTGTAATTAACTATCACCGTTTTTTTTACAATTCTTGAAAAACGGATTTTCAAACGTATTGTGTCATTGTTCTGTGGTGCATTTCTGTACTGCTGCATTTCTCTCTGTTGCATTGCTCTTGCTATATTGCATTCTGCTGCATTTCTCTCTGATGCATTGCTCTCTGTTCCACTCACACTGCGAAGGCTCGCACTCTGTGCGTTTATTTTACATTGCATAATGCCAGTTATTTTTACCACCATAATTATTAACTGCTAGAGTAACGCTTTATACAGTAAGGATTCTTCATAAGCAGAATAAGATACAAACGATCATCTGGAATTATACTGCTCAATGTCAATCAGAACGACCGTTAACGACCGTTATTTTTTATAGAGCAAAGTAACACTCAACGTATTATTAACTTTATGTAGATATATTTTTACTGATTTCGCGCCGATTATGCAAATTTGAAATAGCGCATTACGCTGGTATGACGTTACATTATGCAACACTTTAACATCGATTTTCTCGAAATTTAATGGCAAATTTTGAGATACGCCAGAATAGTTCTCGGGCAACGTAATAGTGACAGGAATTACAATACTTACGTTTTATAATATTATTAATTCGAAAATAATGCGTTTTTAATATAGTAGCCTACATTGAACGACTGCATAAAAGAATAATTGCAATTTCCTCTTCCTGGCAGAGTAATAATAAACGTCAAAAGTGAACATAAATTTAGAACCAAAATTTTGTCAGAAATCCTATGCTATTGACATCTAGTGAATAAAAGAAAAAATTTATATTGCTTTATAAAATATTAAAGGACATTTTTTATAAATTTATCAAAAATTATTTTTTTAATGTGACGTCACATTACTCATACCCCCTCCCCCCTCGTCACACATCGTCACAAATGTCAGACCCCCTCCCCCCTAAGTGCGTGACGTCATTTATGGACGGCCCCTAAAATCATATAGATCGGTTATAGTTCAAGTGTAATTTTATCCTTCAAGTGCTAAAAGTGGCATTTGGTTTCAATATGCTTATATAAACATATAATATATATATACATACATATATATATGGCTCAGTGGCTAACGTTAGTGACGTATTTCCACTTCTAGGCATTTCTCAGCAAATTCTTTTAAAAATATTATTGATGTTTCAATTGCCAGCTGTGAGCAGTCCTTCAGAAAGTTGAAGCTAATTTTGTCGTTTTTACGGGATTCCATGAGACAAGATCGCACTATCGTCACCACGAGGGGCAGTACTGCAGCTGCCCTCAATCTCTGCCCAGGCTGGGTATTGGGATCCATGTAAATCCGATGAGGGAAGTACCTACTTAGTTTGTGATTTTACATTTCACATTTCAGGTCCTCTGCATATAATATAGTCACATTTCGTCACAAATTGAGATGGTTTGGGTCCTTTTATTTCAAAGTATAGTTTAAACATTCTAGGTAAGCACTAAGCATGAGCCCAAAATTTGCTCCATTTGGCTTCAGATGCTTACAATTGTGCAGGATCCTGGTTCTCTGTCCTAGACCGGACCGGGGAGCTTACAACGCTCCCCCTTGCACCCTATAGTCATTAGAGGGTTTTGCCCACAACCTCGCAGCTCTGGCGACGCCATTGCAAGATCGTGTTAGCGATCTTGCTCTTCTTAGCATCGAATAAGAAACAGTAGAGAAGTGCATTTGTGCAACTTTATTGACCAATTTGCGACAGTTAAATCAATAAAAATTAATTTTGTGAAGACTGTCATAGCCTTCAGATATATTTAAAAAATATAAAATTAATTAGAAAAGGGGCGTCAATTTTGTAGTATGTCCCTGGGCGCAAAATACCCTAGATACGCCTCTATTCATTTAGGTTCGTGTTCCTTCTTTAATTTACTACTACTCCGTAGTTCAGTCATATGTATTTATTTATTTATAAATTTTGTAACGAGCGCAAGGTTACACCGAAATGTGAATCTGAGGCGCAGATTGTTAGTCGCCAGGAGATGATGAACTTGGGTTTCTAAATCCTTGCAAGCCAAGGAGAATTGTGAGCTTTGAGTCACTCTTTAAAGGAAGTGAATTTGAATCACGAAGAGCGAGTGACACTCGATTCGTGATTGTATGGTCTTAGCATAACGAAAAAATTTCTTAAAATCGTCCTAGGTCACCTGTGATTCAAATATAGAAGTCTTGCAAACAATTATCATACTATTCGTTCCTTTGAGTTCTTTTCAAAATTGCTTACTGTTTGGATGATTCTGTAGAGTATAACAATGGCACTCATTTGACGCGATGATTTGCCTAGATCATGCATTTCGTTGAAAAATTGAGTCGTGCATAATAAGTCCCGTTGAGGTCCGTTTTCCTAAACAATTTTTCGACGGTGGAAATTATACTCACACCAGTTGTTACTAAAAGAATCTGCACCATTGCCACCACTCGATGCAGATGTGACATAAGTAGCCATTATAACGTCTGTGACAAGTGCTGTTTCTTGGAAAATGATGTTAGTTGAATTCCAGATATACCTGTAGTCAGGAATATTAGAAACAGTCGTTTTGACTGAACCGTTATATGGTTTGAAGAATGTCATACACGAAAAGTAACTTCCATATCCATCTGAATTGATTGAAACATGTAAAACAGAAGTTATGGTGATGTTTGTAACAATCGTAACACTGTCATTCCTTATCAACTGTGCGCCTTCGTGGTTGTGTGTCCACTCCATGCTTGGAATCCAGTTGCCCACACTCGAAAAATTTACTTGACACCGCATCCAGATGCAATGAAGCAATGATTTGAAAGCAACAGAAATGTTGCTGTCACAAACCGGATTCGATTCTGCAAACAAGACAGATGTTCTGTTATGATGGATGGTAGTATCATCAGACATGTGTCTTATCACTGTGATATGATGACCATCCATTTACATGAAAAACCTCGGTTAACCATGGACGAAAGAGCATGAGAACCGACTTGCAAACTGTAATTTAGTTATCAAACAGAGCTGGGCTTGAAAGTAGACGAACACAAGTCAGATTCTGACGTTGTAAATATGTTGAACACGAAATAACACACGATTATTAAAAGGATTATTGATATATTTTAACTCCCTGACCCTCAGTATCTGTTCAGTCACTTAGCTGTAACCAACACATCCACATTGAGTGCAGCAGAACAGATGATGCAATCAACTTCAGCCGGGAATTATCTCTGGCAAAAAGTTGGCTTAGAGTATCATATATCTGAACAGTGTTCCCTACGGCGACTCAAATAAATATGATTTATTACAATAGACATAAAGCATCGATGGTTGTGTCAAGCAAACAGGAACAGACATTCATGTGACACAGTTATTCGCAATGAATGCCTCAGTGGTATGCCAATGGCAAATCAGGTAGTAGAAGCGTGATCGAGGAAAAGAATCATGCTTAACTAGAAGTTGTATCAGTGAAAAGGATACTGTTAAACTGAAAGCTGGATTGACGAAAATAATCCTGCTTAATTGGAAGCTGGATTGATGAAAGCAATCATGCTTAAATGGTACCTTGATTGATGAAGAAAATCTTGCTTAAATGGAAGATAGATTGACGAAAATAATCATGCGTAAATGCAAGCTGGATTGATGATAATTATCATGCTTAACTGGAAGCTGGATTGATGAAGATAATCGTGCTTATGTGGACGCTGGATTGATGAAAAGAATCACGCTTAAACGGAAGCTAGATTGATGAAAAGATTTATGCTTATATAGAGGCCGGATTGATAAAAAAATAATGCCGAATAATTGGAAGCGGGAGTTATGAAAAGATTGTGACTAAAAGGGTTCCTCGACAAGCACAATTCTCATATCCATCCCGCTTCTATTTCCCCACGATTCTTTTCATCATTCCTGTTCCCAGTCTAGCATAACTATTTTAATCAATCACGCTTTATATTACATTATATACTGTATCAGATATCTGCGCCAAAACGTCCTGCGCCAAAACGTTCTGCGCCAAAACGTCCTGCGCCAAGACCGCTGCGCCAAACGTTCTGCTCCGATCAAATTTCAAGAATTTCAATTTCAAATATAGAATGATATGTAGTTCTTACTGTTTGTGTTCTACGGTTAGAAACTCGAAAGGACATAATATCTAGATTATGTTCATGGGTGCGCTGGCTGGGCATGCAATAGGCATAAGCTTGTCTGATTGGCATTAGAAATATTATATTTTGGTAGGGGTGACACGAAAATTGTGCTCAACGTTCTGCTGGCTGCTGTGTACCAGCCGCAGATTAAGAGTCATTTGATTCAAATTCACGAGAGAAACCGACTTCAAATCTAGTGCCTAATATGGCGTTAGATCTCCTGGCCTCGGTCGATTGATAATTGAACACAAGAAACCCAAAATTCATGTTAAATTCGATCATAGGGTCTACACAGTGGCAGCAGCAGACGTCTCTTGACGTTACGAATTCGAACAGAATTCCTGCTGTGTTACAGCGGATATGGTCATTAGATAACGGAAAATGCAGTTCTTGTGAGAATATTTAGATGGCTTCTTAGCATCTGTTGTACTTGTACGTGTTTTTGTACTGTTACTTTTCAAATCAAATCAAATCAATCAATCAAATCAAAGCCATTTTATTTCTAACAATCACTCAACACTCAAAACAAAATGAAGGAACAAAGACAGTGAATGGTTGGTGTTATACAAATTTAAACAATGAAGAATAAACAATTCAAATCCGAGAACAAAAAATGAGAAGTTTTGAGGGATGATTTTTAGAAAGGGTGGGTCAGAAAGGGACATGTCCCGCTAGCTCTGACAACCCTGATACAAAAGAAGATTTAGATGGCGATAGTAACCGAAAAGAAATAGATGGAAGAAATTAGAAATAGACGGAAGAAATTTTGGAATACTAATTACGCCAGACAGTAGACTAATAATAGTAGAACTAGTAAAGTGCTGACTTTATTTTAACTTTCACCGTTGTAATTTCATATCACTGCTTATAGAATGTTTTAAATGGCCAAGAATCATGAGGCACGGTGGCCGATTAGTTAGGTCGGCCCGTAACGCTCAGTGTACGCTGAGTGAGCGGGTTATACCATCGCTCGAAGCGTCACTATGTAAGAACCTTGAGCAAGTCCTTCGCGCACAATTGCTCTGCAGTACATCTGCAGTTGCGCCGTCGAGGCGTGTGCACTTCTAAGCAAAAAATGTTGGAAGAAGGGTGATAAAAATTTAAGAATAAATAAATAAATTAGAAGTCTGTTATTATTAGAATTGTCTTGAGATGTTCGAATAATGTGTCGAATTGACCGTAGCTTACCTTCCTTGTTCAGTTTCTAAATATCTATGGGAGAAACGAGGCTCTCTCGAGGCTAAAGACTCTCTTTTTTTCTGTTGGAGTAAAAATTGAACCTTAGAGAGGAGGGGAAGGTAACGATAGGTTCCTCTCCTCTGAAGTCCGACCACCCTTTGTATTGGATATTTTATAGAATGAATAAACTCTCTATACAGATATTACCGAGATGACGTCTGACATTGCTACAGTAAGAGACATGCAGGCAAGACATTCTTAGATGTATATGAGACAGCTTAAAATGCAATTTAAACAGAGACTACTTAAGTAGCACAATAATGATAGGCAGCCAAGTTAAAAGAGATTATTTTTCAGCAGCTCTTCAACCACTCATCACGTGGGGTGGAGAAGATTAGGACCAAGTACGGTGAACCTATATCCGAGGACCTAAGATAGAATCCATAGTCCATATAGATGCAGTAAGTAACTGAATAGAAGGGTCGAATTCGGCCGGACTACAGACTACAGCTCTGAGGAAGACAAATTTACTCGTTATCCTCAGCCCGAAATTGCATATAAATCGAGAAGAACCCCATGTCGGACATTTTTGTTACATCTTTCTCACAAGGATACGATTGTGTATCTCTAATCAAACAGTCCGGATGAGCGACCAGGTTGGAAGACAGTTTTTCTAAAGATTGTCTACATATTTAAAATAAGATATACTCACCTAAGACTATAAGTTGTGCGCTACTTTGCACTTCATCTTGGTTTTTGTAGCAAGTATAGACGCCAGAGTCATTTAGTTCTGTTCTATTCAAGTAAAGAATGTTGTCGCCATTTTGAACAAATCGATCATCAAAATATGTGATTTGATAGTTGCCATTAGTTTGAAATATCCTTTCGCCTCTTCCTCCCAGTCGCGTTACAGACCATCGATTGACCCGTTTCATTATGGTTTATTTTGCACTCCAGTTCCGTTCTTTGTCCAGCAAGGACAGCTTGGTTAAGAGGATGAACGTCGAGGTTGGAAAAAACTGAAAATCAAACGATGCACTACAGTCATCTGTCAGCTGTCGAAGCTAATCCATTGGTTGGATACACGCTTGTGGAACCACCACTGGTGACTCCTTCATCTGACTGTGTCCTGTTTTGCTGTTTTGCCAACTGTTGCAGCATATTCGCGGTATAACGTTTTTGCGCAGCCGTTTTGGCGCAGGCTGTTTTGACGAAGATCTCTGATACAATTATATTGTATATTATATATTATATAAATATATTATATGGCAATCGACCACTTTAGTGTCGCAAATTATTCCTCATGGCAAATCAGATTAAGCCGCGGGAGCGTCGGTAGTAGAAGAGGGATCGGTGAATAGAATCATATTTAACTAGAAGCTTGATCAAGTTTAACATACCGTTAAACTGGGAGTCGGATTGACGAAAAGAATCATGATTGAATGGAAGCTGGATTGATGAAAATAATCACACTTCAGTGGAAATTAAATTGATGCAAATTATCATGTTTAAATGGACGCTGGATTGATGAAAAGAGTTATGCGTAAATGAAAACTGGATTGATAAAAATAATGCCGTTTACCCTAACCCGTTTGGAAGCAGGATTGATGAACAGATTATTACTGAAAGAGTTCCACGACGAGTAGAATTTTCATATACATTCCGCTTCTATTTGAGAATGATTCTTTTCATCATTCTACTCCCCAGTTTGGCCCAAGTATTTTCATCGATTATGCCTCATGTTACACTATGTACTGTATCAGATATCTGTGCCAAAACGGCGCTGCATCAATACATCCTGCGCCAAAACGTCCTGCTCCGGCTTATTCGTTAGTAATGACATTTAGCACCAAAGAGAATAGCGCAGAGAGCGCCTCTGAACTGATATCTTGAAGATGCGCTAGAAAAATGTTCGATTACATTGCATTTCATCAACAATCAACAATTCTTCTTGGATTCTTCGTGACTTGACATAACGCTAGTGACTAGAATGGTGAAAGAGCTGGTGCCCTGAGCTTGAATTTCGATTGATGCTTAAACAGTTTAGCGTTTACGATTACGATTAAAAATCAAACTTCATTTTTATGGTTTCCCTCTACTAAAGTTGGATGACATATTACTGAGAAAAGAAACTGCAAAAAAAATAATTTACGAATGTCATTAATGACATATTTTTCACTCGCAGTCTAAAAAACCGCATCTCGATTTACTATATATAATTATACCAACCAATTCGTAATCTGGCGATAAATAGAATTGATCTTATCAACATGTTGTGAATTCCCAATATTTAAGTAGAGAACAACTAAGCCTATGGTAAAATGCTTTGAGCTCAGAGTCGGAGCCAAATGAATCGAACTTGCAAACTGTTATACGCTCAAATATCATCTACTAGTGTCGTGCAAACACTATGCAATGTATATGACGCTGTTTCGGTTTTTATCAGCTTATGACCATATCCCGTTTTCTCTTTCCGATGCTTGTCGCTGTTCTCTTTCGCCCGATTTTGGTTGTTTCGCTTCTGAGTTGACATACTGGCATGATACTGCAGGCCAAAATAAGGTTGGCGACCTATTAATATTTATACAGTGGGCTCATAGCATAAGAGAGTCAGACTACCATTTAAGATAGCCTGAGGTGGAGCATAGTATTCCTGTAATTCTTTATGCGGTATCATAATATGGGGCTTTCGAGCTACGCCACCATAGTATGGAATATATGGCTCTTCACACCGCATGAAGAATTAAACGAATATTATGCACCGCCTCAGGCTACCTCAATTCTCAAACGGTTTTCTGACTCTCTCTGTCTCAATCCAGGATTAAGAAATATGACATGGTGGAGAGTTTTTATCAACGCTGTGCACTCTGACAACTTTCAATTACGAGATTCTTGCAATCCGTTTTGGTTGCAAGCATCTCCATTAGGTGGCATTTATTCGTTCTATATCACACAATGATCTGGACGAAATCGACTGGGTGAGCCTAGTTCCCATGCGCCTTTAAAGTTGTCGCTTACAATGCTGCTATTATAAATGCACTGTTTCTATTGTTTACAGATAGATGAGATGAAGCCGTATTTAAGATTAATATTCGTAATTGGAGTGTGTGCAGCATTTTCAGAGACAGGTAGGCCTAATCTTAAACTCCGCATTTCTTCAACGCAACAAGAGTAGGACCAGGGAACCATCGTACTCAGAAACACACGAACTCATCGCTTCCGAAAATACAATTTTAATATGAGTTGTTCATTTATTTCCTTACCCTGTGTAAAATTTGAACATAAGAACAGACTTTGATCAAATTCTATAGACCTATCTGTGCTTATCATGAAAATTTATCGGTTTTGCTATCACTGAATTCCGAGAACTAATGGCCTTGTCGTTTATTGACCAATGCGCATTTTACCATGCACACTTAGCTGTAGCTCGGATTTGAAAATTTGTGATCTGTTACTCTGTTTTTCAATTATGTAATATTGTTCCATTTTGGTTTAATACACGACAATTAGGGCCTAACTAATTTTAGTCTTGCAGCGTACAACAATCACAGTGATACCAGCTGTTGCAGTAACTTTAATCAACGAATCGTTGAATTTCAATTGTTCTACCGCATCGAGAACCGTTGAATGGCATTACACATCGGACGAATATCTCCATCAAGCAGTTATTTATTCCTATGGAACAATAAAATCGCTCTACCAGGATCGTTTCCGAGTAGAGAGATACGTGAATGAAACGGAGAAACAATTTAACTTGGTACTGCAGTCAGTGACCAAGGATGACCGTGGACGATATATCTCTCGAGATCCAGATAGCCGAAATGAAGAGGAAGAAGTGCAACTTATTGTCTTAGGTATTTGTAGTTAAATACTTAGTGACTTTAGGCATTTTTTCATTGCATCCAATTTTGCGTTTCGTTGCGTATTTGACTACATTTTGATTTCCACAAGTTTCTTACTGCGTTCTCATTTAGCAAGCCTATCAGGTCGGTCTGGCGATGTAATACTCCAAGAGTGTAGTCTTCGTAACTGAAATTGTCAGTATCATAATTAAACAATAAGCTGCAACGCTATGGCTTCAAAGCAGAACTTGTTAGATGAAGTGTATACCGGAGCTACACGCGTAGAAGCGATCACCGTTTAACTGGTAGTGCATTATGAAGACTATTATGATTATTTTCCCTATCACTTTCCTATACGTATTGGATCATGTAACTCTCGGTTTCGTTGGGAAAATCTCTTTTGGATACTCACAAGTTGCACATATAAATGAGAATCAATGACAAATGCAACGATTGTCTGATTCATTGACACGCATGGCTTCAAAAGCGAAATTAGCATCATTGTTTATTGATAGAGACAGAACCAGATTGAGAATCAAACTTGAGCGTTGACGAACTGGTTGGAATGAACAGTTGTGCAATAGAACCAGAAACAATACAGTTGTCGTGCAGCGTCAGATACAGCAGTGACCAAGTTCCAGAACTGCAATGGATGAAGACGGGTGACAATATCGCCATCAATTCATCGATATGCTCTGCTTCAAAAAATATCAACACGTGCAATCTCACAATAGAGCCTGAACTTCAGATGGAAGGAAGCTCTTACGTTTGTCAGACGACACAATCAGCTACGAAAAAATACAACTGAACTTCAGGCGTTTTTAGAATCAGATGTAAGCAGAATATACAAGTTCGCGTAAAACAATTTGTTTTGATCAAAATAAGACAATGTTTCGTTGTAAGAGAAAGCTAGGGAAATGGGAAATTAAGAGTTTCAGGTTCAGTTGCAGTGGTTCTAACACAAACAACGCTTTCTTAACAATTAAGATTCTTGTTATGTTATTTTTCTATTACAAAGCTGTTCTGCGATCTTTCGGTTGGAATATGGCTGACTTATGAATTGAAATGTTTTTTATTCTACGTATAATGAAAGACTAAGTAGCAACTGTTACAGTTCTAGAGCTTGGTATTTTGCAGGTGTTCAGATTTACGTCATTTTAAAACTGTGCAACTAGCCAATGTAAAAGATTCGTTAGAGTTTAGATAGTCAAAAATACTTCACTTTATGTATTAACAACCACACCTGCTGCTCTTATGAAACTATGCACGTTGTTGCTTGCATCAAAAATAATGTGATTTCTTTCATAACACATGCTTCGTAGAGAGTGCCTGCTAAATATAATAAAAAAATGATGCCTGACAACCGCAAACCAGTTTAATTTTGTGTCGAAACCGGTTACACCTCAGTTTTGGTGTACCAATTTGTAACGTAGGCCTACTCGGGGTGCCTGGGTGACAATTCACCCCGCTTCTGCGTTCCAATTTGTTACATACCTGAATTGTACTCTATTTTGGTGTCAGTTGTGGCAATTCTGGTTCACCTCCCCTTAATCCTCTGATACCCTCAGGAGGCCGCAATGTTGTTTTGCCCAGGTCCGACTGTCCGCGAGTTAAGTCTGACTGGTTGAATTTGATATGAGAAAGATTACAATGTCAACGACCGAAGCTCATTACAAATAACTTCGACTCGATTCCGACTGATTTATCTTTATTTCTTCGATAAAATCCACAGTCATCGAACAGTTATTATACAAAACGCTGTCTTTACAACTACTACTACTACAACGACAACTTCTGCAACGACCGTCCTTTCTGCACGGCTTCCTTACTTCGCACTCTCCACTCTAACGACCGTTTGCACTGACGACTCTCTGTCTGACTTTTCCAACACTCTCCTATGCACGTATGTCTCTCTCATATATATACCCGAAGCAAAGCGAGACATTGTAGCGAGACATTGTAAATAAATTACATCTTCGACGTCGTTATCAAAGTCCACGATTTTATTCATTTGTCGCCTGAATGAGATTGCATTCAATATCACAATACATTAAACAAATATTAGTCTTTGTGGCAACGAGTATTCTTTCAGTTTTATATGCCTATGCTTGTGATATACATGTAAACTTCCACTCCGACAGCAAATTTCGCTTTGGGCTGGCGGTCCTTGCCTATCTTCACGATCTCTGCTACTCTACATTGTACGCTGAGTGCAACGGGTCGCCGCTTTCTCCGCTCTACTGACCGAGGCCTACTCAACAAGAAAGTCGTGCCTTCTCAGAGGTTGGCCCCTCGCTCAGCAATAGGGTCGACCAGGGTCAACTCACACTCATTTTTGTTCTTGCCTTAAAACTGCTCTTTTAGCCGTACAGAAGCGTTCCTAAGTAGTAGCCTGAAGGGGCGTTATATAAATTGTCGCAATGACTGAACGAAATGAATCAGCCTAGTTAAATTACACGGTTGTAGGCCACTGCACCTTTTAAAATCCGTTAAAATAACTTATTGCCAAAGCCAATTGGTCGATGCATGCATTTTGTTGTAGGCCTTAACAGAGGATTGTGAATATTTTTGGGCGATAGCCCTAACATGCAAACTGGCATGGCCACAGAATTAGGATGTATAACGTTACAATCAAACAATCAATAATCTATCGTTATCCAACCGTGATATAAATTTATACAAGTTCGTTTTGAGGTGACGCATTTAAAAGACCGCGTACCCATATTTTGTGCAACTGAAGATAATTCTATTACGTTGATAAGAATTTACGAAGATAGGCATACCATCACAGGGATTGATCCAATAGAATGATTACTGTGGTGATTCTTTTCATTGCGTGGGCGGATCCATGTTTATGAATATTTATTCAACAAATTCTATGTAAATTAGCACATCTCTTAAACTGATGACATTCTCCGGCTCATATTACTGATGTATGATCGGATTTGATATAGAGCCTTTCTAGGAATATAAGTTGCATACGGGTTGGTAGGCATGATTTATCTAATTTAGGTCCATTTTTATGTGTGTGTGTGTATTTGCATGTGCCATGTACATTGTACAGTATCGTATGTATGTATGTATAATTGTATATATACAAATCATATATATCATAATATATCACATATAAATATATCATATTTAAAATCATATATATATAAATGCATGGGTGTTTTTTGCTTGTATATACGTAGGGCCTATACGCATGCATGCATGTTTTGTTGAGCACTCAATAGAAAAGGTTATCCTGTTACTGCGCTACTGTATACATGTTTGCACTTTAGTCGAAATACTCGTGCAATGATGGAGTCCATAATGTACATGTAAACCCATGGTGTAGGCTACAGACACCCTTATTATTAAGTCTTTCTTCGAGAAAAACATAAAAGCAACCTATTCATTCATTCATTCAAAACATTTCATGGCCCCTTTTCAAGGTAACTACTCAAAAGCGTTCCCAACTCCAGCCAGAAGAAGAAGGCAAGTTTTCAAATGACCACAACAGTGCCAATACACTTAGCAAACATGCGTAACTTCAATGAAGGTCAATGCAAACCCTAGCGCTCACCACAGAGAATGAACGATTTTGCTTCGCTGCTGTACACGCAGATGGGGCCTCAAGAACACCTCCTTTCAGCAGAGCGAAGGAAGCGACTACACTGGGCCTTCAATACCGGTTGACAAAGGTCTATCAGATAGGCTGGTCCAAGGCCAAGTTGGCATCGCCAGACCAAGGGAACAACTCTATACTCAATGGAATGTCGGATTGAAAGCCATGGCAGAACTTTCAACATAATATACTTTGCGGATATGGTCGTTTTTTAGTATTTGGCCAATAAATGAATAATTTAAAATTCAAACCTCCAGCTGAATTTAAATATTCAAAACGCGATATCTTGCTGACAAAGAGGTTGTGCTTATCTAAACCTTGTCTTACCAGTTTCCTTATTATTCAGTACTTAGGTGCACCGTTTCTAACAATAAGTGAAAACGTTGCCCACACATTTTACAGGAGGAGGTTAAGTTTTGTTCGTAAATCACGGATGTAGTACTTGATAGAACTCGGGTAGTGGACCGTTTTCCAATGCACTCCTCATATATTTAATTTTTATAAATAAGCTTCAAATTTTTTTTTAAAGTGGGCCGATGATCCGATGACATACACCCTGGGAATGGGGCGGAATTGGTTACAGAAATGATAGTGATAGATGGAGAAGGACGTTACTTTTGTCCCGGTGTAAAGACTTCAAGTTACCCCCCATTTCAGGTAACCCCCGGTAATCTTAAATCGATTTCATATTACAACTTCCGTGTTCACATTACTCCCTCTCTGAATGAGTCAAAATATTAAATCGTCAGGCTTTCAACTAATGATAACCAGTCTGTTTAATGAAACACGTAACACATAAAGATAGAAGGCTAGTTTTAACGTGTGAAAAATAATATATAAAAGTTTAAAAAAATGTAAAATGTGTGAAGTCAGTAATAGGCTACACGAGATCAAAGTTCATCACATTGTAACATACAAACATAAGATAATAAAGATTTAGCCTAAATGGTGAAGAAATTGGTGTAATTAAAACATACATATACAACAACTAGGAATGTAACTTTGACTTGATAATTCAACCCTCTACTTAACTCATCAAAAGTAACAAGAAGACTTAGCAAATGCTGCAAGTTCAAAGTGGTGGTATGCCCTGTTTGTGGTCTGATGGTACATGTAATTATTCTTTCACTTACTAGTTCCCATCCAATTAGCTTATATAATTTTTGGCCACCTATTATGCCCACTTCTCTTTTATGCTTGGCTCCACATGAGTAATAGATGCTTATTCCTTCAGACACAATATTACCACTGTACTTGTAGGTCCATCGCATCTCACTCTGCCCCAATATTTTAAGCTTTGTATGCTTACATCTTTCTCACCACCTGCGCCAACTTCCCTGTATCATAATGTTCTTAAATTCCAGTATCCATTTTTTCCCTTGCGGTTGGTATTTAAGATTTGAGACTTCTGAGTCTTGGCTTCCTTTCGGATTTCACCGCAACCCTTCACAGATGGGTCCATGACCCCCTCATCTCACGACCGACCTGCCACGACAATGACTTTGAGCTTTACATGTGTCTTTTCTATTGCAAGATGTGGTTTTACCAAGGAGGCCCACAAGCTTGCTGCAGAACTCTGCTCCGTTTTCCAGGCTTGGGACTGGCACTGCTGAGCTGTAAGGCAATGGAGTTAGTTACTGCAGGGTAACTCGAAATGAATTTCAAGTTACCGGGGGTAGCCTGAAGCTGATTTCAGATTACTCCTGGGGTAATCTGAAATCGCAAGGGATAACTTGAAATCGTCTTCAAGCTACCAACGGGGTAAATTGAAATCAATTTTAAGTTACCCCCCCCCCCCCGGTAACTTTAAATTGATTTCAAGTTACCGGGGGTAAGGTGAATGGGAGGTAATTTGAAATCGCTACACCTGTGTCACACAAAATTCATTTCTACTTTGGTAATACATTGTGAAGCACACACCTTACCTACTCAACTGAACAGGCATCCGCTTATATTTATAGGTTATTATTAATGGTTCAAGTTAGACTTCTTATAGTTAAACAGGTGAACATAATAGGCCTTGTTCTTTCATGGAATAGGGATTAGAATTATGAATATCATAATGGTAAGAACAATAATTTTTAATACACATTCTGCACGCATAGCATATGCGTTCAATCTAGTATAACATAAAGAATTAGGACCGTGTTCAATCGAGTTATTGGCTTAATCTCAAAACCAATACGAAACTTCCAGAGTTGTGTGTTTTGTTGCAAGCCAGGAAAAGCCGCGCGGGCTCTGTGTTCTCGTAGACGCACATTGCTTCCGGAAAACTTACTCCGCCATTCTCTTTTGTGAATAGTTCTTTCACGTATGCCAATTTAGAATTTAACAGAATTATTCGTTGATTATCGTGATCGGCCACCAAAATAGATCCGTCGCCTCTTTCAGTCAAATAAACGGGGGAACCTAAATGTGCATCACCTGAACCTTTTTCCCCCCCAAATGATCCTAAGACCTTTATGTTGCCTAAAGTTCTTTTACCATCGATCTTACGTACTCGATGAAATTTAGATTTTTTTTTGTCCATACCATGGCATAAGACAAAATTCCCATCAGCCAAATTAATTGCATGATATATATAATGCATACACGTTCTTGAGAGACTGATGGTCTTCAATAACTTGCCGTCGGGCGGCGAGTATATCCTTATCTTGTGTTTGTCATAAACTGTCATGATGACATTTCCTTCATGATTGACTGAAATGCGACCTCTATCGCCTTTAGATGTCTTCCAAGTGCCAATTATTTCTCCATGCGTCTTTACTATGAATATTTTCTTTTTAGGAAGCCTTCTCCTCAGATCCAAGATATATAGGCAATTGTTTTTTGCCCAGGCTGCGATGGTTCCTGGGTCGCTCAAATCTTTCACCTTCAATGTACGATATTTTGATGCACGATCATCAATTGGGAAAATTTCAATAATATCGCTGATCTCAAATGCAACAAAAAGCTCGTCGTTCAAAATGGTTAATCCTCTCACTCTTCTATTGAGATTTTCAGGTGCCATCGACTTAATATTTCCGAGAATGGTATTCCCTGAAACACAATTAAACTACGGTGGTAAATTGAGGAAAACACCCTGAAACACAATTCAGAGCTTAAAAAGCAGCATCATAAACTCTTGCTGAATAAGTGACTCAATATATAAATATATATATATATATATATGTATCCGATAATTTTCATAACATAATGATTTCCAGATTCGTGAATGCAGCGCATGTGACACAGTTCCCTCCTTTTGTTGCCATCTTAATAGACATTTTTTTATATTGAAAACAGCTAAATATCGTAAAACTTGAGCTTCTCGGATATCGATTGATCCCTGTGTCAATAATTTAAAACGTTGCTTCCCTCTACATACATTCCTGAGCATGCAAATGGTAATAATGGTGCTACAGATATAGAGTGCCACAGAACAAAGTGTTAAGAGGATAGATTTGGAAGATGTTCGTAGGCTAAATATAACAGAGAAGCTTGAACTGGTGCAACGAACATCGAATTCAGAACAGAATCACTAACAGAATATCGTCGATTTAAGACAGTGACCTAACAGCCAAGTTTCGCCTTGGCTTGAATTTTTAACTCAGCGGATGCACTGCTTCAGCTCTAAAATTGTATCCGTGTAGGCTCACGCGAATGCTCCATTTAGTGTGCCTGACTTGCATATTAAAATTTGCACAACCTTTAGATGATACGATTGCAAATGATGGGTGGTATTATATCGAATATCGGCGAAATGTGTGATTCGAAGTAAATGTTCAAATATCATAATATACGGCTAATTGCAGTGCTTTTTCTAAAAACAAAATGTGCCGGAACGCATAATATTGTCGAATGAAATAACGTTGAAATTAACTGCCAAATAAAATAAATTGTATAGAACACAATGAGCACAATCCATACAGTGTATGTACCTACTTATAAATGTTTGAATGTAACCAAATTAAATTTTAAAGTTTATATCAAATTCCAGATTTTTGCACAACTGCTGTTTTAATTTTTAGCCATTGGAAAAAAGATACCGGAACGCCGTTACAGCGCGTTCCGCTAGAAATGCACTGGTAAACTGTATGCTAAAAATGGTTCCGCTGACCTAGAAATTCGCATTAGAACTTTTGAACAAATTCTATTATCGCAACAGCCTTCTATTCGAGTCTTTGTTGGCACGGAGAAGCAAATTTGCTATTTTATAATTGAGATTAATAATGAATTACACGGGGCCTACAACACCAGAATCATGGTCGCATTCTGGTACATTATTAATTGAAATGAGTATGTATTATCTAAATCATATTCTCTTCACCTCCATCATGTTCATCACCTATAAGACTCTGTTGTGCTGGATCTGAAGAATCTATAAGAACAAAAACAATGTATTCCCAGCTGGAATTTCATTTGAGAAACTTTTTGTTTTCAACCAATCCTGTTGATAATAGGGTGCACTAGAAGTTTTATTCTTCAAAATGCTCAATGTAGGTTAGTTGCAAATTCATTATGTGTCGGATTATACTAGGGGTAAAAGAAGACTACCATTTAGATAGGTTGCACGTTGCGAAAGCGAGCATGACCTTACCCAGGTTTCAATAAGCTATAGCCAGCTTTCTTGTCTACTCTCGCCATGAGATAACCAACTCGGTGTTTTTGCATTTATCTTAAATCTTGAAATTAACAGCCTTCAATGCATTAAAAAAATTCCTTGCTCAGGTGATGCAGCGGGTATATCTCGTCGCTTGATTTCCTAAACCTTATTTGGTCAGTTGCATTGACTTTGAATTGAATTCTAGATTAAATTAACTTTACTCTGGCTTTTCGAATCCATAGAACCGTACTGTAACAACGATCACTCGTATGACTGCATTATACCACTATCTACTCCTCAGATCCTTCCCGTAGGCTACCATCCTTGGATATGGGTCTTACGACTTGTCAATGAGCAGAAATATCACGGTCTGTCGTTTATTCAACGCCGATGTTATAAACGAATGTCAACATTCTGCCACTATAGGTGCTAACATAAATCTAACATTATGGTGCGCTTTATTATTTAATTATATTTTACCTCAGAGACAGCGTAAGTTTTTGAAAGCTTAAGAACGTGGATAAAAATGTGTGATAGCATATTAAAAGAGTCTATAAAAATATTTGCGAGCAATACTAAATCAGTAGGCCTACGCTCTATAGCTATTATTACAAGGATGCTTACTTTTTCCATTTTGTCTATCGATTTTCCGCCGCCAAAGGAAGATGATTAGAGCTACGACTATTACAACAATAGGCACGACTATTTTAACGATAATGTTGTGATCACCTGTAACACAAAACATAACAATCTTAACCACAGCTTTACTTTTAAAAACTAGGTAGGATAGAATAACATTGTAACGGTTGGAACTGAAACATGTCGATAATTATTGTTTGGTTTGACCGCATGAGCTTTATAATAAATAATCTACGCTTCTCAATTACTCACTCGTCGATCGTGGATCCTGAAATAGATTGCGATTTTTCAATGTGAAGTAATTTAAGAAATGTAAGAACTGAAGATAGTTTATCTATTACGATGATCGCACAATAGAAGCGTTTGGATTATGTTAATGATTTACATTCAGTTCACATTAACACATTTGCTTAAGGCTGCAAAACAATAGATAACTCGCATTTATTGTTTTTGAGGCCACAAACTCAAGCAAGAAATCATATTTCTGTAGGCCCCTATGGCCATGAAAGCGTGCAGGTTTGACACATCGCCAATAAAATTTCGCAAGCCTGTCTTCGACCAAGTACACAGTACAGGGTAGCGTTGAGATCATTGGCATTAACGCTCTTGAAAGGATTTGAAGTGATGTTTCATCAAAGTGTGAAATTTAACTAAGCTCATATCACAAGCCTAAGCAAACTAAAACAAAACAAAGATGGCACCCCGACAAAAGAGCATCCGACAAAAGAGCCCCGACAAATGAACGCCGACAAATGAGCGCCCGAAAAATTAGCTTCCGACATAAGGGCGCCGAACACCATTCGGCGAACAAGTATCTAACGTGTGTTTTATTTACTGGATTGATGACAAAATTCTTTCTAGCGAGAAGCTGGATTGGTGTAAAGAACGTCGTTTGAATAGAAGCGAGAATGATGGAAAGGTTTAAGGCTAAATAGAAGCGGGGATGATAGAAGATTTTCTGTTTAAATAAGAAGCCGTATCGAAGTGGGAGCTGGAGCGATAATATGTTTCTGTCTAACGGAAGCGAGAATAAAGACAAGACTAACTAGTGGTGAATTCTTGAAAAGCTACATGCGTAACTAGAAGTTGGATTAGTGAATAGAATTCGGTCTCACTAGAAGCTAGATAGACGCAAAGCATTCCTCCGTAAGAGACACAATTGCAATGATGAACAGAATTATGCTCAAATAAAAGCTGAACATGACAATTCCACTCAAATTGAAGCAAAATTTAAGAATTCTTTTAATTAGAAGCTAAGTTGGTCCATTCTTCTATTCTTATCGTCAATCAAGCTTGTTGGTAGGCATAAATGTTTTCATCATTTCCCTTTTCTTAAACGGCAATCTTTTCATTAATCCAGTTCAAGTCTGACATAATTGATTTTCATTGATACAGATTCTAGTTAACAAGTACGCTTTTTATCGATCCAGGTTCTATTTGGCGGGGGTCCTACGGGTCGCAGTGATTCCTAAATTTGGCCACATGTCTATACGTACATGCGTAACGTTATTCACTGACTTCCGGTTCAGCAGTGCATTAACTATAGGATATCCTCTATTGTCTGTTACTGTGTCTTGGCCAATGCGCCTGTCTATCTTAGCTTCGGCTTGCTTGGGTGGCCGATCTCTTCGCTCGGCCTATAGAGGTGACTTTGTGGTTCCACATACTCATACTACCGCCAGACAAAATAGAGCTTTCGCAATTGTAGGTCGCAGTGTTTGGAACTTCCTCCCATCTGACCTGCGCTCCTCCCACGCCAAATGCATGATTCATTTTCTAAACCTCTTAAGACTTTCCTCCTTGATCGGGCTTTGGTTGGGAACGCCTCTGAATAATCTTGAAGAGGCGCTATATAAATTGCATTGATTGATTGTTTGATTGAAACAGATATCGTATGATCATTCCCGACTCCACTTAAAGGGCATGCCTTTCATCAGTTCAACGTCTTGTTAGACATAAATCATTTCATCGATCCAGCTTCCATTTAGGCATGATTCCTTTTATATATCCAGCTTCTACTTAAATAATAAGTTCTTTTCATTGAATTTTCATGGAACCCGCAATAGTGCCGACAAAATAAAAGTCATGGTATTAACGAAAATGAACTATTTAATGAAAACACACAAGAGCGCAGACCAAATGCTTTAGATAGGCCTACAACGCCCTACATGTTCAGCGCCCTTGTATCAGGAGTACTTTGTTTTTTATCGGGTCATGAACAAGGACCATGTTTGTCTACTCTAATTTATTGTAATATTGGATTGAATTTCACTCAAGCGACAATAGAATGAAATTGTGGACCTTGATTGCGACGCCAAAGATGCCTCTGGTCTAGATTGCGAGGATAAATAAGACATTATTACATGATATAGTGCGCCTGTGTTAAAGGATGACGATTATATATATATATATACATATATATAGTGTTCTTTAATTAGGTCACTTCCTTGCATAGTTTCGCATGGCTGTAGGAGAAAACTGTAATCATTTGAAAGAGCCGTCATAAAAATACTACGAGTCGTGTTGTACATGAAATAGTATAACATAGTCAAAACAATTCAAGTGCACATCAACAAATCCTATATTCTTATCTTACCTAGAACGGCACAATTAAATATATTAAGCTTATTCGATACTTGATGCAGAAGTAGCAAGATGGATTCTAAACGTTCCTTCCTTCGAATAACTCTTCAATTCTTCGTGGGTTGATCGTTGAATTTGTTGGATTCTTCCAGTACGACATCACTGCAGATAATCCACGCAAACGCAAAATGAAATCAATCCGTTTCGAATCATGAATATCAAACCAATGTCGTGAATTCCCCTTACGAGTACTTTGTAGCCGAAATTACCGGTCAACGTAGTCCAAAAGTAAAACGCGGAATATCCAGTTCACAAACGATAAAATCCAGTTCGAACATAGCTATCGCAAGAGATAATTTGAAACCGCAATGTCCATTAATGACATTTCAAACGCATTGACCGACGATTTGAACTTGTCAGCAATTTTACGATCAAACTGCATCACTGTGTAATCCGAGAAAGTTCCCGAAACTCTCTACACAAATTGACTAAGAACGTACCATAATCTTGGCGACTTCTTACTAATATCGAAAATTGAGTTAGCATCCGATTTACGACAGATCACATCTTATCGCTTTACAACCCCCTACTCAACTGTTCATCGTCAATCTTCATCTATGAATGCGTAATTCGTTCCAACGTCTTCTCATTGGATTAGCCTATTTTAATTGTCACCATGGCACTGTTACATAGACCAAACTTTAATGGTGTATTGTGATTGGTTACTTCGATTTCAAAGCGTTAATGTCCTTTCCTATAGCGTTATCATATCAATTAGTGCGCCATTCAATAGTAGGCCCAACTATGCGCCGTTTGCTAAATTAAACTAGCTTATGCCATACTTACTTAGATTAGTAATTAACGGTTCATTTGTGTCATTGACTTTCCTCCTTGGTTGTTTTGTCAAGGCTGGGCCTGTCCAGACGGATTTACTTCAGACCGATGTGATGATTAAAAAGACTTTAATAGTAAAAGAAATGAAAATATCTGAGATAACGTTGATTATAGGCCTAGAAGTTGACGAAACGGCAGTTCCTGTAGATTGTGTTCTTAGCTCTCACACCGTCCGAAGGATTCTTAATGCCACGTATAACAACTATTTATGCGCATGCCTAAACCCTCCGCGCAGTTAGAAAAACAACACTCCATGTAACACAATGTTGTTTATAGTTGTCCCCGCATGACCCTTGCTAATGGCTAGGTCAACCTTCTGTCCTCCATCATGCCCGAGACGCAAAGAATCGGCAACGACATTTTTACTTCCGGGTCGATACTTGAATTCGAGATCGAGTTCCTAGAGATCAGGCCTGATCTCGTTTAAAAAGGTCAAAGGATTGTGATCAGATAAAAGTACAATATTTAACATAAAAATCCATGCGCGATAGCGTCTGAGGGCCCGAACGGCCGCGTACGCTTCTCTCTCTATTGTCGACCACCGACTCTGGGAGGGGATGACTTTAGCGCTCGCAAAATAAATGGGAACTTGCGTCCCATTCTCCGACTAATGAAACAGACAGCAACCAACAGCAAGATCTTGTTGGTCGATAATTGATTCTGGGTCGGCAAGCGTGGCATCCGCTCCTTCCCGTGCGGTTTATTATCTACAGTTAGACTGGCAAGACATACGCTTACGAGTATCGTCTCCTTACTGGGTGATTGTTTACCCTTCGGACATCTTGCTTTCATGTGCCCGTATTCTGAGCATAAAAAGCAAAGTCCACGGTGCTTTGCTTCGTCCAATGGGATTTTACTTCCGTCGAAGGCTCCTCCTTTCGCTTCTTCTGAGGTTATCTCTAGTCCGGGGGACGGGGTGGTGAATCTCGGTGGGCGGGATCTGGACGTGTCAGCCCCTTCCTCTGCCTTACCAATTCGCCGTCTCCACTGTGTGACGCCATGTAGGTGTCGTCTGAATTGGCTAACTCCCTGCGCTTTAGCCATTCACCGTTCTCTTGGGCTAAGATGAAACTGAGACATCCCGAGGGATCAATTCTTTCACACAACAAACTAACCACGTCGTCAAATGAGTCAGTTATACCACGACTACGCAAGTAATACAACAGTGTGTTATGTAACTTTGTCAAACTAATTCGGGATTTCTGAATTATCCTGAGGGCATGTTCCAATCATTCCCTTCATTGCGTCATTGTAAACTTTTAGTTTGACTAAAAGTGTTCGCCTAAACCCGTGCTCCTATCATCTCTTCTTTCTTCTCGTTCCTACTTTCTTTTCCGTTCCTACCTCTCTACTATTCTCTCTTTCCTGCATCCTATTCCTCTCCTGCCTCTTTTCTTCCTCTCTTCTAACCTCTCTTTCCCGCTTCCTTTTCCTCTCCCCTTCGCCTCTTTCCTCTCCCTTTTTCCTCTTCTTCCTCTCCTTCCCCCCTTCGTTTTCCACGCCAACTCTCCTCTTCCTCTCTTCTTTCCTCTCTTTCTTCCCTCCTTTTCCTCTCCTGCCTTTCTAGCTCCCATCGCTCCAAACGAATCCTCGCGTCGGGGTCTGTCTCTGATGACAGTGATTTTGCCTCACTGCCTACTTCGTTTGGGCAATCGTGACCTCGGGCCACGATCTCCGCCCATACCTTTATTAGTTTTGTTCTTTCCATTGTGATCACCAAATCCTCATCTAAACCTGTCTCGATCAAATAGTCCAGCAACCTACCGCGAGCCATCTTCTTGATGCTCGCCTGTTGCTCTGGAGTTAAGTTCTCTATCCCTAAGATCGATTAATAGAAAAGGGCAAGTAATATGAAGACTTTCTTGGAAAGAGTCTTGGAGAAAATTAGAGAATAAGAAGAGAGGGGAGTTACAATTAGCGGCACAAATTTCAGTGACCTTTATTTTGCCAACGACATCGATTTAACAGATGAAGATGAACAGAGATCGGAACAGACAACACAAGAATTAAACAAGGAAGGCAAGAGATATGGACTAGAAATGAACTACGACAAAACAAAAACAATGATATTTGGGGAGAAGATTGCTACAAAAAGGGTTGTTGTAGATGGAATCCAACTGGAAAATGTAGAAAGATTCGCATATCTAGGGAGCAATATGACATATGACTTGGACTGTAAAAAGAGGTACTAACAAGAATTGCAAAAGCGTCAACATCATTGAAGGCTATGGACAAAATCTGTAAAAGTAAAGCCATAAAGTTAGAGACAAAATTAAGCGTTTTGCAAACATGCGTGTTTAGTAGCATGCTATATGGTTGCGAAACATGGGTAGTAACAAAATACATAGAAAGGAGAATTTTGACATTTGAGAGAAAATGTTACAGGAAAATATTAAGAATAGGATGGAAACAAAAGGTCAGCAATGTAGAACTGTACAGAAGAATACAACCAAAAGAAAATCTAATGCAAAAAGTAATTAAAACAAAGTTAGGTTTGTTTGGCCATATATGCAGAATGAGTAATGATAGAAAAATGAAAACATTGTTGTTCGGAAGAATGGAAGGAAAGAATAAAAGGGGACATCCTTACAAAGAATGGCTATAAGATATAGGGGAATGGGGAAATAAGCAGATTCAAGAACTGGCACATATTGCACAAGACAAACAACAGTGAAAAGTTACGACGAAGTGGGCATCGGACATCTACGGGCGTTGTGCCCAGGATTAATGACGATGATGACCATGATGATGAATATGAAGACGAGACACCTTTTTGGACTGGACTACGATAAAAAACGCTCCAAGTAACCAAATATCATCAGAATGAAGTCCGAGGAAGGCAATAACCAGACCCAGGCCAGTCGCTTGCCGACCCTCGTCCCGGACTTACGATCATAACCTTACGTCACATACCCAGCCACTAAGCAAAGGGTCCAACCTCTTCCGTACTGCGATTGTGATGACGTCTGTTGGTTCTCTCGATCGCCAAGCCGTTGATTTCGATCTCGTCCCACTCGTCGTCCTGCGGAGATGAGTGGCTCTCTTCTTGTATTTTTCGTATTTTTCCTCATCGATCGGTTGGCCCTTGATCCTTTGATCGTTGCTCCTCGGTTGATCCTCGGTTGACCCTAAGTTGATCTTCGGTTGATCTTCGGTTGATTCTCGGTTGATCTTCGGCTGATCTTCGGCTGATTTTCGGTTGATCTTCGGTTGATCTTTGGTTGATCATCGGTTGATCCTTGCCGTTAGTCGTCTTTGTTCCTGATCCTTTTCACGACCCCAGAAATGTCATTGACTTCCCTCCTTGGTTGTATTGTCAAGGCTGGGTCTGTCGAGACGGATTCTCTTCAGACCGACGTGATGATTAAAAAGACTTTAATAGTAAACGAAATTAAAATATACATCTGAGATAACGTTAATTATACAAGTTCACGAAATGGCTGGGTCCATATAGCGTCTGATTTGCTCCGCCTCCACGACGGTGTCTATTCAGAACAATATTATTTGCAGCTCGTCTTTACGCCGACGGTAGAAAACCAGTTAGATCGCTTTTGGTCGGGTGTCTGACTCGTCGCCTCCTCCGCTGGCATCCTAGTACACGGGTAGACCATTGTCGGCGGCTGTCTGCTTCAACCCTGGTCGTATGTTGTATTGCCCAGTAGGAGTTAGCTGAGTCATCGAGGCCACCCGACACCTTGCCGCTGCCTCCCACCGTGACAATTTACATAAGAGAAGCAACGCTACACATGATGTAGGGGAGACCGAGGCTGGTTGTAACAGTTTAAGCATTTGGATCATAATTAGATGTTTTATGGCCGAAGTTCATCTCCAATTACGGTCCACAATATATAACTGAAGTCCCTCCAAATGCAAATTATAATTGCCCAACGTTTCTGATGTATAACTTTATTATGAAAATAAGTGCAATTAAAAACTATTTATTAGTGCTATAACTTGCCTCGGCTTGGGGTTGGCTGTAACAAGACATGGGGCAAACTGCAATGATGGGCTATTTTGACTACTGTAGTTATTAACTAGTAGTTATAACTACCGTAGAAGTAGTTGCCTAGTAATGTAATATAACTTAAATTCTCGAAAATTTCTCAGTGCCAACAAAAGCCACGTCAAGGAGACCAGCTTATTCACCGGCCCTATACCAAATAAAATCCGCAATAGCCAATCCTCTCGTTTCTTTTCGGTGCCAGGTCGAAATCCGGGGAGTCAAGCCGAGGAGACAGCGTGGTGCTACGGTGGTAGTCGGTGATGAGGGTGGTCATGTAGTGGCGCATGAGTAGAATTCGGATAGGACAACTTGAAGAGTTAGGTTTTTAGTCGTGAATGGAAAGTAGCAGAGGATAGTGAAAGCGGATGAGAGGTCACTTTGCAGGTGGAATGTGGTGATGAGCAAACTGACGGAATTCTTTTGGGAGTTCGTTCCAAAGGGCTGGTGCAGCATAGACTAAGGAGCAGTTGCAGAATTTCAGAGGCGATGAGACTGGAGGTCGAGATAGAGTGAGATATAATGACCGAGTTGATCCAAGCGGTTGGATTGTAAGGAGTTGACGAATGTAAGAGGGTTGAGAGGTTTGAAGTGCGTTGTAGGTGATAGATACAATTTTGTAGTGGATGCGTTGAGGGACTTTGAGCCAATGAAGCGAGCTGAGGACGGGGTTACATGATGGTGTTTAGGATTTTAGTGACTGTGTGGACAAGAGCATTCTGAATTGTTTGGAGGCACCTTATTTGTGAGGAATCAATATTGTGAAAGAGAGAATTGCAGTAATCTAGCTTTGAGTGAACAATTGATGTGGCTATTGTGCATGCGGTCTTGTAGTTGAGAATTGGGCGTAATTGACGAAGGTGCATACAGCAGGTGCGAGATAGCTGGGTGATGTGACAAGTTAAGGTTCTTATCGAAGGTGACTCCAATATTGCGCACAGAAGAAGAGCAAGGCACAGAATAAGTGGAATTTGTTTGAAGAAGGTCGGAGGGGTAGGTAAGTTTGTTCAATTGCTCAGATGCCAATGATGAGAAATTCTGTTTTGAGGGGTTTAGACAGAACAAGTTGGTCGTCATCCAAGTTGATATAAGGGCGATGGTGTTTTGGGTGTTATTTATTGCATCTGCATAAGTGAGTGAGAGGAGAAAGATGAAAAAAGTTGCGTATCATCAGCGTAGAGGTGATGATCTACAGTAGACGAGGAAATGATTTTGCTGAGTGGGGAGGAGTACAGAATGAATAAAAGAGGCCCAAGAACAGAACATTGAGGAACACCGCAGGTGAAGCTGTGAGGACTAGATGAGTGACCAGAGGCACCGGCGGTGAAAGAGCGTGAAGAAAGGTAAGACTTGATCCAGGATAGGGCTGTATCAGAGATTCCAAATGCAGACGAAAGGCGTTTGATAAGAATGGCATGATCTAAGGTGTCGAAAGCGGCAGACATGTCTAAGAGACATTGCCAGGACACTTACTGACGACCTATCGCCATAACAAGCCTACAGTATAGTGAGGTGAGAAATGTTTCAATGTTTCAGTGATGTTTAGTCTTTGCAGGTTGATTTGAGCTGAGTAGATTGTTTGATGTTATGAATCCGTTGAGACGAGATAGGAGAACCCGTTCCGAGAGTTTGGATAAGAAAGACAGATCTGAAATAGGTCTGTAGTTGGACAGGAGTTATTTGTCCAGGGATGATTTTTTGACGAGTGGTTTAATAATCGAGTCCTTGAAAGCATAGGAAAGCTCCGGTTGATAGAGACAGGTTCATTTTCTTGGTTATAGTAGGAACAAAAAGAGTTAAGTAGTTATAACTATCTTCTAAAAGGTAGTTAAAGAAATAATTATAACTACTTTTATCAAGTAGTTTTAAGTTAACTACAATATTTCACATTATCTACCTTTTTTCCTATTTACTAATTTCGTCTTACAGGAATTTCTGTAATTTCATAGCAAACATGGACGTTGCCCGTATAATCTCATGAGCCAATTCGCTATGTAATTGTTTGATTAAAATTTGCTAGGATTAATTTTCCTATGTGGCTTAAACAAATGAAATTAGTTTTATCTAGATTAAGACAGAGTCTATTAGCACAAAACCATATAGCAACATTAGCTAACTCCGCATCGATAACGTTTACCAGAGTTTACCAGGAACGATGCGAATAAAATACATTTGTATCATCGGCAAATAAAATAAAGAATAATGTTGCTGAGATAGTAGCCAGATCATTAATATACAGAAGGAATAATAAAGGTCCAAGATTTGAGCCCTGGGGAACTCCAAATCAAATCCGATTCACCTCCGATAGCGCACCATTACACATTGCTCTCTGTGTACGATTATCAAGATCGCTATAAAACCATTTTAGTTGTTCCCCCTTATACCATAGTTTTCCAATTTTTTTAGTAGGATGCTGTGATTTACCGTGTCGAATGCTTTTGCAAGGTCAAAAAACTCCCACAGAGTATTGGTTCTTTTCAATGGCATTCGATATTCTATCCTGCATTTCTAATAGTCTAATATAAGAAGAGTGCCCTTGTTGAAATTTATGTTGGGACTGGTATATAACAGTTATCTTTTTAACATAAATTGATAGTCGATCGTACATAAGCTTTTCATAAGATTTTGCAAAGTATGGTAAGATGGAGATAGGCCGTTGGTTAGCTATATTGTGTCTTTCTCCTTTTTCTAGATGGGTACAACTTTGGCTATTTTTAACGCATGTGAACAATTCCATTAACGAAGGAGCAGTTTATTAATTCAGCTAAAGGAGAGGCTATGGAAGTTAAGCATGACGCAGCTATACAAGGGTCAATATAGTCTACCCCTTACTATAAGTGGATCCTATCAAGAGGCTAATTTTTATAACTTCTTCCCGAGAGGTTAGCAAAAGACCCATAGAGCTCTGTAGGGGTACTGGTAAAAAAACTTTCAAAGGTTTTCTTAGGATCCGGTAGCTTCTCCTCAAGCTCATGTACGATGCTCGTGAAGTATCTATTAAAATTATTAGCCATTGGTTTTGGTTCCCTAATACTCTCTCCGTTTATTTTTAGAAATTCTGTGGTTGTGTCCCTCTTCCCCAACTGCATAATCTCACAAATGAGTTTCCACGTTTTCTTCAAGTCATTACTGTATTTGGATTAGGATGCTGATGCCTAATAGTTTCTTTCTGCTCTAATTCTGATAGTCTTAAACTTGTTCCGGTATACGGTAAACTTACGTTTGTTTTCTATATTCGGGCTTTTCAAGTATTTTCGATAGAGTGAGCTTTTTCCTGCTACATTTTAGTAACCCCATAGCCATCCACGGTTGTGTAAGCTTAGGTCCTGTATTATATTTATGCGCAATCGGAAATACCCTATCATAAATTTCTTTGTACGTAAATCTCTTTATACATAAATCTCTTGAAGAAGAGCTCGTGTGCCCCATTGGCATCATCTCCTGCACAAATTGTCATTACAGGTTCCCAATCAGTACTTTATAAAGCAGATTTAAACATTTCCAATCTTTCATCATTAACTATACGATTATTCATGCATGCGCTAACTTTCTTTTTACAGGTTCCCAAAGTGAAACACGCATAAACTGGGAGATGATCACTTAAATCAGAAGCAATGATTGACGAAGAAATCAGTTTGGACCAGGCATTGGTGAAAATATTATCAATTAAAGTCGCTGAATTGGATGTGACTCTAGATGGCCTCGTAATTACAGGAATAAGCTGGTGTGACATCATGCAATTATAAAAAAACATTAATGTCCGTATGTTCATTAACTTTCAAAAGGTCAATAATAAAATCTTCAAGTACCATAACCTCTTTAGCTCCGTTAGAAACCATAGTAAGTAAGTCGTCCATCTCCATATTAAATTCGTTTAAGTTCTGCCTCGGAGGCCTGTGCACCACGCACACTAAACAAGTACTTTTATTAAGAAGAATTCTGATGAAGAGACCCTCATAAGATTTATGCACGAGTTTTTCGCTGTTTGGGTCATATAATTGATAATTTATATTTTCCTTTACAAGCAATTCGACCCTTCCTCCTCGACCCTTATTCCTCGACTTATGTAGGAATTCATGACTTGGTATATTGATGGTGTCTTCCATGTTAGGCTCCAACCATGTTCCAGAAAGTGCTAATATTGAGACACCTGAGTTGTGAAGTATGTCATGGATCTCAGTTAATTTGTGGAACATACTTCAACAGTTAATATGGAGAATTGAGAAGTTAGGCTCAATGGAATCAGAATTATCCACCGTAGAACTTTTCTCAGTTTCCTCTGAATGGCATTGCAGGGTAGTATAAGGACTGTTTCAAGAGATATTAGTAAAATAGTTTTAATCAGGGTCAGTGTCTATGTATGCACGTATGCACGTATGCACGTTTGTACGTATGTACGTATGTATGTATGTACGTATGTACGTATGTACGTATGTGTGTATGTATGTATGTATGTATGTATGTATGTATGTATGTATACATGTATGTATGCATGCATGCATGTATGTATGTATGTATGTATGTATACATACGTACGTACATACATACATATAAACCCGTACATACATACATGCATCCAAACATACACAGATGCATACATGCGCACGTAGATACATGCATACATGTATGTTCATATAAGGAGGCACTTATCCGGGGGCAAATGTCTTAGGCAAAATTGGGGATTGGTCAATTGTTCGGGGGCAAATGTCCGTCACTCGGCTGTAAAGGCGTTACAACCAGCCCCGTGGAAAATGTTACAACTAGGCCCGACCATACACCTAATGCGATTAAATAAAATGATAACACGCAGTAATTGCTAACGTGATTTTTGAGTTCATTAATGTTATCTTAAAGTAAGAAGCTTCGCAATGACCTACGCTAAATATGTATGTTATATGTATGATAAATAAGAATATCGTGCGCCTTACGCTCGCTATGATAAAAATAATGCGTACGAACAAAATTACTTTTGTTGTTGCTAATTGTTGTTGTTGAGTCTTTTATAATAATATAAAGTGATAAGCATTTCAAGTCACAATTTATGAAAAAAATTGTGATCTTGAGGCTTTAGCGAGGACAAAAGGAATATAGGTAGGAAACGATAGGACGCACGTCAAGAGCTGTATGCGCTGTTTGCCCGATTTACCGTTTCCGGGATTCATGGGCTGTTACAACCTACTCCCATTGCAACCAGTCCGGTCTCCCCTAGGTTTTGTAACGTGTGAACCCATACGATTTTGGTTAATCACAAATAGAATATATTCTCGCGAATAAAAGCAAGTGACAAAGTTTGACTGGATTGTACGAATTTGATGATAGACTATAAAGACATGATCTTTACCTTTAGGTTCTTCAACAGCGGTAACATTAACCATCATCGTTGTAAATGTGCAATTATTATTCCCAATTACACAGATTGCTTGACAGATGTAACTTCCTGATCTTTTGAACTCGATTTCCCTCTCTTGAGATTCAGTCCAGTTAGTAGTGCCGTTATCAAAAATCCACGACGAAGTGCATGACTGACTACTAGAGTTGAAAGAACAATTAACTTTGTCATTGACGGATCTCGTTAGTTCCGTATCGTCACCTAAGGCATCTGAAAGACAAATTAGGTATGCCACTAGACCAAAACCAAGATAGCTCAACCATCATCATATTTGTATCAAAAGCATGTAGGCCCTATTAGCAAACAAATTCAACCTCGCACGTTTGCTTTGTTGATATCTAGATTCTAGATGAAATATGGTTTGCAGTTATCGGGCGTTATTTTTTATCTATTTGGTAGGCAGTTTCTACAGGAAGCATGTGTTATGAAAGCATGTGTTATGAAAGTAATTGCACGATTCTTGAATCAAACAGAGACATGCGCAGTTTCATTAAAGCAGTAAACTGTTACGAATCTACTGCTTTGTAAATACCATCGATAACTGCTAAAATAAGTTGCAAATTACTTATCATAAAAAACTTGAGCATCTATTCAATTCAATTCAATTTTATTTGATAACCAAAAAAACATGAGAAAATGACAAACAGCAAGTTAACATAAAATTTTGAGCTCTAAAATTGTTGTTGTTGAGTCCTTTATAATAATATAAAGTGATAAGCATTTCAAGGCATAATTCAACTGAAAGATCCGAAAACATATCTGTAATAGAAACGCTGTCTTATTCTGAGCAACAAACAATTTTTTTTAAACTTGTATTACATGCTTACATCTGATTCTAAAAACGCCTGAAGTGCAGTTGTACTGTTTTGTCGATGATTGTGTCGTCTGACAAAGGTAAGAGCTTCCTTCCATCTGAAGTTCAGGCTCTATTGTGAGATTGCACGTGTTGATATTTTTTGAAGCAGAGCATATCGATGAATTGATGGCGATATTGTCACCCGTCTTCATCCATTGCAGTTCTGGAACTTGGTCACTGCTGTATCTGACGCTGCACGACAACTGTATTGTTTCTGGTTCTATTGCACAACTGTTCGGTCCAATCAATCCGTCAACGTTCAAGTTTGATTCGCAATCTGGTTCTGTCTCTGCAAATTATAACGTTAAGGTTTACTTCAGAGTTGTCCCCGGGTCGGTCAATCCATGGATCGGTTCGAGTCGGATTGGGTCGGGTAAAGAATATCTGCACTATCGGCGGGTCGTGTTGGGTCAAGATCCTGGTAGTCGGGTCGGGTAGGGTCTACAGCCTGCACCCATGTTGACCAAACATTTTTACGCAAAGACTGATTTCAAAGTAGTGGAAGTAGGTTCCTAACAGAATTATAGAGAGAGAGAGCGAGAGAACCGTTATAATTGCTTGACTTGCATGCCTGGAAATTGTTGGGGTTAGAACCATAATAAAGCGAGAACCAGAATAAAGGGGGGTAGGCTAATGATATGAAGTGCAGGATCCAAGGTCATTGAATGTGCCAGGCCTGCTGAGGAAAACTGCCATGGCCAGAAGTGACTGACTGTCTGGCTGACCGGTGAGGCTGAGACAGGTGACTGAGAGAGAGGGGCGGCACAGTATAGTTAGAACTCTGGCTGACATTTCATATTGCGTATGATGATAATAATGAGCCAATGGATCTCCTCGAAAGCAGGTCGATTGGTTTTCTGCCACCCGGGTACGAGATGAGTGAGGTGGTTTCCCGTTGCCTTCCTCACGGACAATTATGGGTGAGCAACTTGTTCCAGGTCGCTATGAAGTTACTTGAGGTGGGTTAGAACCAGCGGCCATTTGTTTGCAAGGAACAGAACATGCCGTAACGCCCCAGCGTCCAATTGTGTGCATTTATCATTAAAAGAGTAGATTATATTAATACTATTAAATCGTTTGCATTTGCAACTGCATACGGGCCAGACTCTAACGTACCAAGTAAAATCTGGGATTCCTTTTTTGAAGTTACGGAGAAAGTAAATTTAGGCTACAAGAAACGAACAGTAGGTTTATTAATGCGTGTAATAATTATTAGCTTAAAATATAAAAATATTATTCTATGTAGCGGTCTGACCATGTTGCGTTTTAACGACAATATAATTTGACAATTAAATATTATTAGTGGAATTAGAACTAAAGGTCGGGTTGGTTCGGGTCTTGCACTTCATGAATCGGGTAAGATCAGATATTTTGACTTTTAGGTCAGATCATTTTGAATGGGTGCGGTTGGGTCGGGTCACGAAAATTGGCTGTGGCGTACTTCGATCATGAAGCCTTGAATGCCTACATCGCGTGCCTATGCAAACACCTTTTAATAGTCGATACGTGCATAAAAACTATGTTCTTACTGCTAAATATACAGTGTCGGTGATTAGTGTACAAGTCATCAATCGATTGCGCATCAAACCCAAGCCGTATTATGTTCAACATTCAATTGGTCATTCAGCGGTCACTTGAAGTCAGGTTGTATGCAGTGGCCTAGCGAGGCAAAGCGCCGTCTGGGGCGAAGGTATGAAATGCCGCCTCAGATATAAAGATATGAAAATAGAATAAGATTATATTATTTAAGAAATTAACCAGTTATAAAGCAAACAAATAAAGCAAGCCTCACAATAAAGTTACTAAACGTCTTGCAGGCTAGATCGAAAATTATAAAAAGTCTCCGTAAAATTAAAATAAAACAATACAAATCATAGGGCTATTCTTTCTCTATACGTATTGAAAAGAAAGTCCTAGGCGCAAACAATAATTTAATTATTGTGAGACCATGGTAAGTATGGTACTCAGAATAGATTAGTAACTGATAAATTTGAGTAATTTGAGCGCTTATGAGTAATAACCTTGAACGGAACCTATATAAATTTTCGTAATGAATGAATGAACTTATCATACGGATTACGGGTACGGTACGGTCTCATACTTTCATTATACCTGCTAACCGTTACAATTTAAAATTTTACTTTTCTTGCTTACCCTGCAGCAAAATTACTAATAACCTTGTCAAAGTTAATTGTGCTTGTCAAAAAGCGTTCAACTGAAAGAATTGCTAACTTGGAATGTAGTGATTCTCTAATTGCGGGTCTTAAGTTGGTTCTAATTAGTTCATTTTAATTAGTTTTAGTTTTCAAAATTCAAATTCTGTTAAAGCAATAACTATTTCATCAACCCAGATTCTAATTAAGAAATTTTTTTGGGATAAATCCAACTTCTATTTAAGCTAGATTTCGATTGTGAATCCAGCTTTGCATTAATTTTTCATCTTTATTTGCATCAATACATGATGCATTTTGCAAATTTTTTCATAAATCAAATTCATATTTAAGCAGAGATTGTCCTTAATAAATCCAACGTTTTACTTAGGAAAGAATGGTCCTTCGGTATATCGTATAATGTTAGTTTTAAGTCGAGAAATAGCAAAAAAAGCTCTAGGTTTAGACAAGAGCAGCAAGAATCTTGAAGAGTGCAAGTTATAAAAAATAATTTTTTATTTATTTTTTCCCGAAAATGCCGCCCCTAGGACAAGTGCCGCCTGGGGCGGTTCGCCCCCTCGCTACGCCACTGGTTGTATGTGGTGGATAATCAATTTTAAAATATGTTTTAATTCGAAAACTAAGCGATTGAGCAGCTCGAGACAATATAGTCGTATTTAGAGAATTTCCAGATGTTCAGCAACTCAGGAAGGTCGTTTGCGCCGCACAGTTCAAGCTTTTGGTTTGACCAAAGAAAGGTGATATGATGACCTTGTTGAATAGTCATAAGACATGCATACATGTTGGAAAAGGACTGAGTTTAAAATATGCGATTGGCGAGTACATAGTTTTCTTAGACGACGAAACCCAAACAAACAGAAAGTTCAATCAGCGGCTTAAGTGTAGGGTTATTATGCTCTTCTCACAATATAAGTATAGAGGTCATACATGGTC